>JAJIBD010030465.1:82500-158140 GCA_021461705.1 Cryptotis parvus | reverse complement strand
CAGAGGCCCTCGAGCACTGGCAGGATAATCTCTGAGCTCAGAGCCAGAAATAAACCCCCGGAGCACTCACCTCCTGCCTCCCAAAACCAAAATCTCCTTTATTTCCTCTCATTCTTAGAAGTCCCAAATCTTCGACACCTCATGATCTAATGGTCTCTCTACCCAGTGAACTAACCCCTCTGCCTCGCTGGTGGGCTCTTTTCCCAACTAGAAAGGACTTTGTTGGGAAGTCTCTAAAGCAACTGAAAATCAAGACGCCGTTAGAAGGTGGTTTTGCTGGTACAAGCCTCATGGAGAATGCTGTGCCTCTGACACGTGACCCACTTACGTCTGAAAGGAATAATTATTTCTATTTTGTTTTCCTGGGTGGGAGAGTTTTTCCCCTTAGCTTCAGGCTGATCATCAGAGTAAACAGGTAGAAACAGCATGTCAAGACCACGCCTTGGCGGCCGAGGAGCAAGCAGTAAGTCTCATCATAAACGGAGGGGCTTTCCCTCCTCCTGTTTTTAAGTTGGACGTTTCAAGTAGAAGCTGCCTTTAAGTGCTGGTTTGCTGAGCAGGAATCTGATTTTCAGCCTGATAACACATTCTTTGACATTAACCGGTGTAGTTGGGATTTTTAATGGCACTTTCATCTTCAAAGCCCTTCAACAACATGGATGGATTAATTATTCATTTTTGGGTTGTGGGTTAAAAAGACAAGTCTTCAAAGTGGGCCTCCTTTCTCCTTAGAATTGGGGCTCTCCACTTTTCAAATGTTACCTTCCTGCCCCAAGGGAGAAAATAAATTGCATATATATCTTGCTATCTCTGTCTCTGTCTGTCTCTGTCTCTCTCCCTGTCTATCTCCGTCTCTCTCTCTCTCTCTCTCTCTCTCTCTCTCTCTCTCTCTCTCTCTCTCTCACACACACACACACACACACACACGAAGTGTACTCTGCACTATGGAAAGATGACGTCCTCACATCCTGAGTGGGATTAGGAGAGGTCAGGAAGCTGTGTTTACAGTAAGCACCGGGAGAAAGAAGTCTGGCTAAAGTGTTTGTTCCTGCTCCATCTTTTGATGTGCTCTTAAAAAAAAAGGCACAAACACACAAAGCGCTGACAATTCCACAGACATCGGAGCAGAGTAAGTGGACGCTAATATTCGCTGCGAAGGTACATTTTCCTTCCTGAAAAAGAAGAAAATTTAAAGTCTGCTTTTTTTTTTTGTTTGTTTAAGATCTGGTTTGGGAGGAGAAACCCCCGCAAGCCTCGCCTGGGGTCGTCCTTGGCTTGACGCATCTCGTAACCACAGGGAGCAGCTTCGCTTTGATGAGCGCTTGTCTCCACCTCCTCAGAAATGAAAGAGCGAATGTTCGTTTGCAAACAATCTAAAAGCTCTTTCCATTAGCCCAGGTCGGCGGAAGCCGCTGAGAGCAGGCAAGTGGAGGTTTCTCCGGAGAAAGCCTCGGGTCCACTTTCCCTGAGCCTCTGCCGAGGGGGCTGGTTCCCGGGAGGGGCTCGGCGGGACCGGGGTCGAGGACGCGTTTGCGCCGGAGCCCCCTGACCGCAGGATCCCGGGCCCTGAGAACCGGGGGGCTCTGGAGTTTACCCGGCGTTTGGCGTGTGCTCCCATCTCCAGGCGAGAGGACCGAGCAAAGGGACCTTTGTTACTCTACTACTACCATTCTGAAATAAGATCAAAGGATTTCACGTGTGGATTTGGAGAGTCCTTCTTGTTACCACATCATCCTTATGCTCTTTATTTAAAAAAAAAATAATAAAAGGAAAGATCCAGGCGTGCAATGCAGCTAGGGGAATCTTGCAGAGTTTCCTTGAAGCCTGCCGGGGAAGCAGAGACGCGCCCCGAGAGAGACGCGCGCCGTGCAGCCCGCATGGGCCAACGTCTCCGCTCGAAGCCTGGACGCCTCGTCCGGCGCTGCGCCACTGATTGCATCTCCGCCGCTTGCAAAACGGATCGGCGAAGGATGGAGAAACGCAAACCGGGCGGACTGCTGAGCTTGCCCCTACCAGCTCCCCGCACCGCGCCCCTGGGCATGCCCGGGGGACGCTGTCCCGCCTGCAGCTGCGGGACCCCTCAGGGTCTCCTTGCGCCTGGACGCGGTGCGCTGGGAGCGGACGCAGGCCGGGGAGCGCCCCCGCGGCGGCCTTACCTGCCGCTGCCGCTGGAGGGCGCGTTCGAGGCCCGCCTTCCTCCGCAAGCGCAACGAGCGCGAGCGGCAGCGGTGCGCTGCGTCAACGAGGGGCTACGCGCGCCTCCGGGAGCACCTGCCCCTGGAGCTGGCGGAGCGGCGGCTCAGCAAGGTGGAGACGCCCGCGCCGCCATCGGCTACATCAAGCACCTGCAGGAGCTGCTGGAGCGCCACGCGCGGGGCCCCGAGGCTGCGGACTGCGCCGGGCAGCCGTGCCGGGCCGAATGCAACAGCGACGGCGAGTCCAAGACCTCCTGGGCGCCTTCGCCCTGCAGCGAGAGGGGCCGAGGACGGGGGCGCCTAGCGGGCGCCCTTGGAGTTGGGGTCGAAGGTGCGCCCTGGAAGGTGGTTTGCAATTTTATGATTTTTTCCCCAGGTCTCAGTTTTAGCGGGTGGGGAAGTGAGTGAGTTCGAACTTTTAGGGAGAAGAGGGAGGAAACGTGCTGTTCTGTGCTCTGTCCGCCACCCTTCTCGGACAGGTGCCTGAAACTTAAGGGGGTGCATAATTGGGGGATTGTCCCCCTGTGTTTTGAAAATGCAAACTGCAAGATTCTGCCCCTCGTTGGAAAAAAATTTGTTCGGAAAAAGCAAAGGCCGTTATAACGGAAATCCCGCAGTCGGTGGAGTGGGTAAAATATTGAGCCCACGAAAGATTTTCCCCCCTGCACACATAGCCCGCTCCCCCCAATAATACCCCCCGCAGTCCTTGAGATGACGGGAACGTTTTCTTGCGTTTCCTTGGGGGATTCACCAGCACTGCTAGTCTGCTAGGCGAAGGTATTTGTAACGCCAGTGGGGAATGCGTGTCGCTGGGCAGGGATGGTTGCTGTAGGGGTCTTCTGTCTTTCATACACCCCGTTTTTTTTTTTTTAAACCAAGAAGCTACCGTTCGGAAACTGTGTGACATCACACAATGTGTCTTGCATCTTGTTTTCTTTGCAAGAGAGCTCAAATTTGTATGCAACTTAACATCCCATGTCCACATTTTCGGCCCTTTTTAAAACTGTTCCTTTTATCTACGCACACTCTGTGGTTTTCATTCCAGCTAGCCTTTGGTTGAAGTGATGTTGTGACTGAAAAAAGGAGAAGCAAAGAAAATTGTTAAATGTTGCTACTGGGTGGGTTGAAATTGGTAGATTTCCCCAAGTTTTATCATCAGAAGCATTTCCTGGTGTACTGAAGTTATGTAGTGAGTCTCTGTGTGTGCGCGCAGCGTGCGTAGAGTGTGCATGTGCTTATAGGTGCCAGGGATGAAACCACACTCATCTGCCGCTGAGTTATCATGTCCACTATCATGTCCACTGTTCTCAGTCTCTGGGCACGGGGAGGCTTGGGGACCACACCCTGTGGGCTCGGGATATTGGACTGGGGCGGGCAGCGTGCAAGGCTAGTGCCCTTTCGCCCTGCACCATCTCTCTGGACCTGTTCTCAGTCTATTTAATTCTGGCCAATTTTCCTCCCTTTGGGAAACACCTCCGAATTCAGTGGGTGAGTCATGTTTATTCACCTATCAAGACAAGCATTCTCCAAAGTTGGTTCCCACTAAGCCGGAGCTCTGCTGGGTGTGGTCTAAACCCTCCTGCCTTTAAAATAAATCGTATAACCTAATGGCGGAATCGCCTCCTCACAAGTCGGCTTGGGGTGGGCAAAGAAACTGAACACTGGGAAGCCCAGGGCGGGATACTGGGGTTTATTGATCTGTGACTCACTCCTGTCTCAGCTGGTCCCCAAAGCTCAGGCTGCTTGTTCCCGCCCAGACGCTTCTTGCTTTGACTGAGCAAAATCTCCTTAACCTTCACAGCTGAGCCCACCCTATTTCATTGGGGTGGGTAAAGACCTTGGCATTCTATTTTCATTTGGTTTGGTTTTAGGGTCACATCCAGAGGTGCTCCGGCTTATTCGTTGCTCTGTGCTCAGGACTATATGTGGCTCCGGTATGGAACACAGGTTGACTGTCCGCAACGACGGTGTTACGTTAAGCACCTTATGCTTAACTCTCTGGTGTCCAGACTCCCCTATGAGAAATCAGTCATGCTGTTCCTACAGAGGAAAGCACTATTGCTGGGTTTCATAGAGTCTGGTTAAAGGGACCACTCATCCTGGGTTCAGCCCCCACACCACATATATAATCCACAGGAGTGATCCCTGGGTGCGGAGTCAGGAGTAAGCCCCGAACACCTCAGAGTGTGGCACAAAAACAAAATGAAGATGTGACCACTGGGAGTGGGGGAGGGTCCACAGCGCCCGGCGCTCAGGGCTGGAGCTCATGTTTTGCAAGCTGTGGACCCCTGCTGCACTGCGTGGTCCCCTGAGCGCGACCAGGTGGGCAGGGATAAAGCGTTTGCTACCCAAACTCAGCGGGTTTCCTCAGTGTTTCCAAAGGATAAGCTGTCATAGCAGGATTTCACCTTCTAGTTTGGGGCCACACCCGGCAATGCTCAGGGGGTGACTCCTGGCTCTGCACTCAGTCATTACTCCTGCTGGTGCTCAGGGGACCACCTGGAATGTGGGGATTGAACCCAAGTGTGCCGCAAGCAAGGCAAAGTGCCCTCCAGCCTAGAAGGCCCCACGTGTGGCCTGACCGCATCATGCCAAATCCAAGGACAGCCGTGGATGACTCGTGCTTCTCCTGGGGCTCTGTTCGGTGCTCAGGGACCAGCCCGAGTCTTGGCCATGTGGCTCCCGAGCACTGTGACGGGCTGGCAGCAGCCTCCCGAGCACCGCTAGGGGAGACCCACGCCACAGCCCCTTCCTGGAAGAGATGCTATAGGACCACTCCTGCCCCCGAAATGCTGATGCCACAGCACAATCCAAGGACACAGATCTGAGACTCTCTCTCTCTCTCTCTCTCTCTCTCTCTCTCTCTCTCTCACACACACACACACACACACGCACGGATGGGAGTGGAAGCCCGTCTCTCCCGGAGGGAGTGTTGCTGAGAAGCTGCCCTGGAGCCTTCATGGAAGGCGCCTTTGCAGAGAAAATGTCTTTGAAGAGGACTGAGACGTTGGACGGAGAACCAGGTGCGATGAGATCAGGGCAATTAGATGCAGATGTCATTTGAGAAGCAGAAAGGAGCGCTGACAGCATTGTATGAATCAGAGGTGTGAGGCTTGTTAAGAGCCGAGGAGACCCACTAGACTCAGCCATTAAAAGATCACTGAGAGCGTTTGTCAGCACATAAAAGGACAGCTGAGCAAGCAGAGGTCCAAGGCTGCCCTTTACAATACTTCCCGGGGGTGGGGGATAAGATTTAGGGGCCAGAGCACAGTCCAGAGGGAAAGGCATTTGCCTTGCATGTGGCGACCGGGTTCGATCCCCGGCATCCCATATGGTCGTGCCACCAGGTGTAATTCCTGAGTGCAGAGCCAGGGGTAATCCCCTGAGCATCACCAGGTGTGACCCCCCACTTGTATCACTTGTCTTCCTGTTGCTCATCGATTTGCTGGAGCAGGCACCATTAACATCTCCATACGTTAAGTCATGTACTAGTAGCCCAAGGGCATCTGTTTACTCCAGGAACACGAAGAGTCTCAGACCATTCCTTCAGGTCATGGGAATAAGTGATCCCCCCAAAATAAAATTAAAATAGAACACTTCCCAGGTCCTGGAGAGGCTGTGATGGAAAGGGAAGTGTAGGGAGGGAAGATGGTAGAGCCGAGACTTTGGGGCAGAGAATACAGGGTGAAGGGGCTCGCTTTGCCCAGGACTGATGCCGGCTCCTCCTCCTGAGCACCGCCAGGGCCACTCCTGAGCACAGAACCAGGAAGAGCCCTTGACCAGAGGCCTTGTGGCCTAACCTCACTCCACCAGCACCTCCCACCCCCCAAGCACCAAATGAGACACTTTTTTTTTTCTTTTTGGGTCGCACCGGTGACGGCTCAGGGGTTACTCCCTGGCTCTGCACTCAGGGAGTTACTCCTGGCGGTACTCAGGGACCATTTGGGATGCCCGGAGATCGAATCCGGGTCAGCTGCGTGCAAGGCAAACACCTTACCGGCTGGGCTATCACTCCGGGCCCAAATGAGACACTTCTGAACTCCAGGTTTTCCAAGTAAAACAGCTGTAGTCAGAGGCTCATAGGTGGCATGTCTTAAAGATCTGAAGTCAGGATGAGGGGATGGTCTTAGGAATTGGGGTGATTAAAACTGCAGAGGGGCCAGAGGTTGAAGGTCAGGGTCAGGACTGAGGCGCTGGGACCATGAAGAGGGTTCAGGGTCACTGTCAGGGGCAAGTTGGGGTCGGAGAGGTACCATGCAGATTTAGTACTAGAGAGGTACTGTGCAGATTTAGTACCAGAGAGGTACTGTGCAGATTTAGTACTGGAGAGGTACTGTGCAGATTTAGTACCGGAGAGGTACCGTGCAGGGTCAGTACCGAGAGGCACCCTGCAGGGCCAGTACCTGAGAGGCACCCTGCAGGGTCAGTACCGGAGAGGCACCCTGCAGGGCCAGTACCTGAGAGGCACCCTGCAGGTGCCAGTACCTGAGAGGCACCCTGCAGGGCCAGTACCCGAGGGCACCCTGCAGGACCAGTACCCGAGGGCACCCTGCAGGACCAGTACCGGAGGCACCCTGCAGGGTCAGTACCTGAGAGGCACTCTGCAGGGCCAGTACCGGAGAGGCACCCTGCAGGGCCAGTGCCCGAGGGCACCCTGCAGGACCAGTACCCGAGGGCACCCTGCAGGACCAGTACGGAGAGGCACCCTGCAGGGTCAGTACCTGAGAGGCACCCTGCAGGGCCAGTACGGAGAGGCACCCTGCAGGGCCAGTACCCGAGGGCACCCTGCAGGACCAGTACCCGAGGGGCACCCTGCAGGGTCAGTACCCGAGAGGCACCCTGCAGGGTCAGTACCGCTCCTCCAGGCCTTCGGGCCCAGAAGCACTGACTTCAAGGAGCTGCTTCAAACGTTGCAAACGTTCCCACCAGAGCCGGGGAAAGTGAAGGCTTCCAGAAAGGCAGAAATGTTTGGGGTCGGAGAGAGAGCACAGGAGAGTTTCAGGTGACCAGCTCCGGCCTCTGAGCCACATACGATCCTAGCACCACCAACAGTGATCCTTGGCCTAAACCCATGACTTTAAGTAAGTCATGAAGAGCCAGGAGTAAGCCCTGAGCACGCTGGGCGTGGCCCCCAAAACTCTTATCAAGAAAGGAAAGAAGCTTTGAATGCCTTTGTCTGTCATGACACGTGCGTTTAAACAATATTTACATTTATTTTATATTTTATTGACTTAAGGTTTCATGACTATAAATCAATCGGAAAGCTACATATTTATTTCTTTAATTTTTGGGTTTGGGGCCACACTTGCTGGTGCTCGGGGGCTTTTTATTTTTGCTTTTTGGGTCACACCCGGCGTATCCTCAGGGGGTTACTCCTGGCTCTGCACTCAGGAATTACTCCAGGCGGTGCTCGGGGACCATATGGGATGCTGGGGGATCGAACCCGGCAGAAGCCGCCCCGTGCAAGGCAAACACCCTACCCGCTGGGCTATCGCTCTGGCCCTGGGGCTGGCTTCTGACTCTGTGCTCAGGGATCACTCCCGGTGGGCTCGCGGGACCATATGATATACAAGGCAAAGCGCCTCACTGTCTCTCCTGCCCAGCTTCCACGCTTATGCTACAAGAGGAGAGAGTTCAGTTACATTTTTGATGATTTAACCAAAAAGTCACACAATCTCCTTCTGCCATCACAGTATTTTAGGATAATTTCATACTCTTGTGTTTACTGAGCTAGGGTGAAATCAAGAGCGTCACTCACGCACAGGTCTATGTTCTGTTACTGAGCCACAGAATTATTTTTAATTAAATCACCGTTAGACCATTACAAAGCTGCTCATGGTTAGGTTTCAGTCATGTAATGTTGCAGCACTCTTTGCTGTTCCCATTGTAGAACCTCTTCGGCTCCTGTCTCCTGGGTTGGCCAGGTGCAAAGCAAGCAGTCCCTGCTGTACCAGTCCTGGCCCCAAGATCTCCAGCTTCTCACAAAGGAAAGGAGTGACCGGCCGTGAGGTCATGAACACGGGGCCACTGTGCATCCTCTGCACGCCTCTGCTCCCCGGGGAAGCTCTGAACTCCCTTCTTAAGAGTTATGGCGGGTCGGACAGAAGCAGAATGGATGTAATCGCTGGTCACTGGAGGGACAGAAAGCCCTGGCCCCTTGCAAGAGGTCGTGGGTGGGCCTGGAAGCACCGAATCTAATCACCCGATCAATCTTCCTGGCAGCCTGCCCTGCTCTCTGGGGCTTTCCAGAAGTCACCTCATTAGCACGCACTCTGGTGAGGTTAAAAGGAACTAGTTAAGGATAATAAGACATTTATCATTTTATCATTCAGGAAATTCCAAGGGCTTTTTTGCTCAGGGGTTACTCCTGGCTCTGCACTCAGGAATTACTCTTGGCAGTGCTCGGGGGACCATATGGGATGCCGGGGTCGAACCCGGGCTGGCACAGGCGGCGTGCAAGGCAAATGCCCTATCCGCTGGACCATCGCTCCGGCCCAATTCCAAGGGCTTTTAGGAGCGCCAGAAATAGGGACAAAGACCAAAGATAGATTAAAAAAAATTATAGGGCCAGAGCAATATCACAGCGGATGAGGCTTTTGCCTCACTGGGTTTGATCCCATATGATCCTCCAAGCACCGCCAAGAGTAATATCTGAGTGCAGAGACAGGAATAAGCCCTGAGCTTCGCCAGGTGTAACCCCAAAAGCCAAAAACAAACAATATTATAGGGGCGGCGATAGCCCAGCGGGTAGGCGTTTGCCTTGCATGCGAACGGCCCATGCTGGCCAGGGTTCGATTCCCGGCATCCCACATGGTCCCCGAGCACTGCCAGGAGTGACCCAAAAGAAAAAAAATATTATAAATCAGGGTATTGCACAGGGCCACTGCTCTGCGTCACCAGAAATCAGCAAATCAAACTTGTTACATTGCAATCGTCAGATTCCCTTTTTATTATTTTGGCTTTGGGTTATACCCAGCTGAAGCTCAGTAGTTACCCCTGGCTCTGCACTCAGGAATTACTCCTGGGGGTGGGGGTGGGGAGTGTTACCATATGGGATGCTGAAAATGGGCCTAGAGTGACTGACTAGTACCAAATACTGCACAAGGCAAATACCATGGAATACGAGAAAGGAGAAGCTGATTCATACTCGAGTGGAGTAAAACCTTCCTGCCGTCCTGGCAGCCTTGAAGTCTTGCAGGGTCTCTGACCTGCCTCAACAAGGTGGAGCAAGACCAATTCCGTTTGGGAGAAATTTGGGGGGAATGCTCCATGGTGAAAAAAAAAAAAGTTCCAGATGTGGGGTCTGATACAGCGAAATAGTATAGTGGGTAGGTTTCTTGCACTACAAGCTGGCTGACCTGGGTTTTTCATCCTCAGAACCCCAGAGAGCCCCCAACTCCTGCCAGTAGTGATCCCTGAGTGTAAGCGGGGATGAGCCCTGAGTACTGCCGGTGTAGCCCCAGCCCCTCCAAGTCCAACCCCCATAAGCTTAAATATCCTGTGCTGAATGGTTTATTTCTGTGCCACACCTGCCAGTGCTCAGCACTTACTCCTGGCTCTGCACTTAGGAATTACTCCTGGCGGTGCTCAGGGGACCATATGGGATGCCAGGGATTGAACCGGGTCGGCTGTGGGCAAGGCAAACGCCCTACCCACTGGGCTATGGTTCTGGCACAGGCTATGTTCAAAGCAAGTACCCTGCTGTACTACAGCTCCGGATCCATAGTTCTTGAGAAAATGGGGACCACAACTGGCAGGTCTCAGGGGCTTACTCTTGCCTATGAGCTCTGTGGTCATTCCTGGCGGTGCTCAGGGCACTTTATGGGGTGCCGGGCTCTAACCTGGGTCAGCTGTGTGGAAGGCAAGTGCTTGACCCAGTGCTATTTCTCTGGCACATTTACAAAGGTTATATAAACATCTACACAGGAGAAGCTTAAGATCTACAAGACTGTAATAAAAAAAAAATTTAGTTTCTTTGCTGATTCAGGAAATACCAAAATTCACTAATTTATCTATGTGTGACTATTCCATCTCAATGTTCTAATATCACAGAATTAGAAAATCACTAATTTATTTATGTGTGGCTATTCCATCTCATAAATATTCCCTATCACTCTGTGCAGGAATGATACATCCTGTCAATATGAAGGGATCAGTGCTTTTGAGACTATTAAACCAACTGGTCTTCAAAAGGGGCCAAGGGGCGGAGCGATAGCACAGCGGGGAGGGCATGTGCTTTGCCGAAGCCAAGCCGGCCGATTCCCAGCATCCCATATGGTCCCCGAGCTCCGCCAAGAGTAACTCCTGAGTGAAGAGCCAGGAGTAACCCATGAGCATATCGCCAAGTGTGACCCAAAAAAGCAAACAAGCAAAACTTAAAAAAAAAAATTAAAGTTTGGGGTCGGAGCGATAGCACCGCAGGTAGGCCTTACAGTGGCCTACCGGGTTTGATCTCCAGCATCCCATATGGTCCCCAAGCATTGCCAGGAGTAACCCCTGAGGCGTTGCTGGTGTGACCCAAAAAAGCAAAAAAAAAAAAAATAAAAAAAAAAACCCAAAAAAAAAAAAAAACTAAAGGGGCCAAGATGTGCCCAGCAAGAAGGCCTGAAGTCTTCACGCAGAAAGAACTAGTCAGAGCTGAGTGTTCTGGCTGTGTTGACACAGCAAGGCTTCTTACCTTCAACGGAAAGAAGGGAAACAATTTTGTCCCTTTCTTTTGGAACTCAAAATGTTAATCATTCATTTCTAGGGTCTTGAGTGAAGGGGCCATTTCACTGGACGGCTACACAGGAAGACAACTGTAACCGGGAAGCATTCTTATTCCTGAAAGGACCCAGCGCCCTCACCTTCTCAGAGTAACTTTCAAAGCAGCTAATCAGACTATCCCTAAGGGAGCTGCAGTCTATGCTGCTGGCATCAGTTCTGGGGAGGGTGACCTGAGCTCTCTCTAGGCTGGGCTGATCCGCACCTGCCTCACGTCTCAGGAATCTGCCAGAAGCCGCTTCTCTTTCAGCGCCTTTGGCCTTCACAGTACTGTGCTTCCTAATTCATCTGTGCACAATAGCTGCTGGTTGAGTCTGGACGCGTGGGTAAACTGCAATTAGGAGATGAAAACTCCTAATTCATTTATTAGTAACTTTCAAACTCCATCACTAAAAGCACTTCTGTGCTCAGTGTTTGGACAATGGCAAATCTTTTCATGGTCAAATCTTTTTGAGAGGGAGGCCTACTTTTCTCTGGTCTTCCGAACAGTGGCATCAGGTTTAGAATGTTTCAGGAGAGAGTACATTTAGGATGAGTCTCTGAAAGTAATGTGGGAGGAAATCAGGAACACAGCAAAGTGAATCAAGTACAAACACTGTCTGAGCTACGAAAGATCCAAACAACACACTGAGACTGTTAGGTCTTTATTTTACTGGCTGGACCCAACCCAACTAAGTCTTAGTAACCTGTAACTGGCATCTTTTTGGGGTGTGGGGGGTGGGGAAGAGGGGCACACCAGCAGCGCTCAAGGCTACTCCTGGCTCTGCACTCAGGAGCACTCCTGGCAGGCCTTGGGCACTGAACTGGAGCCAGCTGTGTGCGAGGCAAGGGCTCCGCCCACTGTCCAGTCCCTCCACCCTTGTCCTGGCATCTCTGAGGGGCAGAGGGCACAGACTAACAACCTGACAGAGCCACTGCCAACATCACAGCTGAGCTCACCTCTTGCTTTTGTAATAATCTGGCCACAAACATCCCGTTTTCAGGATCACGAGAGGTCCCGCTGCACGGAATTAATTCAAGAAGAGAATTAATCTTAGAACCAGGTTCGGCGGGGGCGGTGACACGGCAGCTAAGACACGGTGCGTACTGAATGGAGAGGCAGCAAGGAAGCGTCTTTCCCTCCCCCCACCCCGGGCGGTGCTGGCTTCATCTACTACCTCCTGCCTCTGGCGGGGCTGGGCGACTCTCAAGCCAAGGGTGGGGTTTAGAATTTGTTCTTCGTGCAGGCGCAATGCGTCAGATGGGGGCATGAATGGACAAACTAACCACGGCAGAAGAAAGAACATTCGAACCTCCTTTAATAGACTGTTCCTCATGACACCTCGTGGGAGGCAGAGCTCGGTGTACACAAGTTCACTCTGAAGGCGGAGACCGACAGGGAATAGTAAGGCAACGTCTACATGTCCCCCCCAAAAGACTTTTCTAAAAATCTGGGGACCCTCAGGAAGGAACTGAGTGTCCCAGCCTTAGCTCTGGCAAAAGTAATTCTAAAACAGGACCCAGCAGCCAATGTGGAACAGGCAGCCGTCGGTGTGCACTCTGGAGCCCGGCGGGCGGGAGCCCTTCCGAAGACAAGTGAGTCGGGTTCCGTCAGCGAGAGTCGGCGGTGTTTGGCGGCCTGGGTCGGGCTCCTCTACCCCTTGATCACAGCGATGGGTCTGAGTTTAATGGCCTTCTTGCTGATCCCGGCATCGTGGCACGTGTTCACCACGTCGGTCACATTCTTATAGGACTCTGGGGCCTGTGGGAGGGGTCAAACTTGTCAAAGCCTGTTTCAAGTGGCACCGGAGGAAACTCTGCAAGCGGCTTTATGCGGACCCTCAAGGGACCATGGGGATACAGGGATCAGACCGCGTTAGCCTGTGCCAGGCAAATGCCCGCCTGCTGTCCCAGCCCCAGTATGTATTTCGTTGTTTTAGGGCCACACCTGGCAAAGCTCAGGGATGACTTCCTGTCTGCGCGCTCGGGCCCACTGCATATAAACCAAGTGCCCAGTCACCTCGGGCCCAAGGAATATCACGATTCACGCTTTCCCCAAAACAACCATTCATTAGTCTTCACAGGACAGCAGTGGACGTCACGAAATGGGGCGCCCTACCTAACTCTAAAGAAGCACTGGCAAACCCTGCTGCTGGTGGCAATTATGTTTCAATGCTAGTCACTGAACTTTCTTCTTTTTCTGGGTCACACCCGGCAATGCTCAGGGCTTACTCCTGGCTCTGCACTCAGGAGTTACTCTTGGCAGTGCTCAGGGGACCATATGGGATGCCAGGGATCGAACCGGGTCGGCTGCGTGCATGGCAAACCCCTACCTACTGGACTGTTGCTCGGCCCCAAGTCATTGGAATTTTTGGTTTATTTTGCAGATGTCAGAATCTTTAGAACAAACATTCTAAATGTCCTCTCAACACATACAATACCCCAACAAGGGGAAACCATAAAATGCTCTGACACGCTTAGGTACTGAGCGTGTACTGGCATGTCTGTGTGCGCGTGCGTGGAGCTATCGAGATGCCAGAAGCACTGCCCCCCTCCTGCCACCACTGGGACGGATCTGCGCCGCGAACCTTTCTCCTGTCCTCGGTCTCCGCGGAAGCGGCCCCCAGGCTGATTCTCCCGGGGTCTGCGCGCCCCTTCCACCAGCTCGCCTCCACTCCCTCCCACTTCCGCCAGTGCTCCCACGAGGCCCGGGCCCTCGTCTCCCGCCTCCGCGCACCCCTTCCCGTCACGCGGCAGCCGGTCTCAGAGGCGTGTCTTCCCTGCGTGTCTCTGACAGGCCCAGATGTCGATGGGGGTCTTGAGCTTCCTGGTTCTTCCAGGCCCCGCTCTCCACCAGCGTCTACACCTCCTACCTCTTCAAGCTGCCCTTCTCTGTTGGAGTCTGACTTTAACTAATCCCCCTCTAGGACATACAATTCTAGATTTCTCTCTTCACCACTAGACTATGCTACTGTCTGGCTCAAAACTCAGCGTCTTCCCATTATTCCAGAGTGAAAGCAAACCTTTTTGCAGAGGGGTGTGTGTGGCGGAAATGACCATCCACACAACTTGGCGCCCTCTACCGGCCGGACCTCATCCCTGCTCTCGGCAGCCGCTGCTCTTTATCGACATGCCTCTGGTTTGTGAGCTTAAATTCTCGCATGAAACCCCAGCACCCTCTCCCGAGCCATTCAAGATTGGGGTTATTTAAAAAAACAAAAGACATCTTGGCGCTGGAAGCAGAACAGAGGTGAAGGCACTGCATATGGTCCCTGAGCACCATAGGAGCAGTCCTGAGGACTGCCAGTGCCCAAACCTAATCAACATCAGAGCTGGCGATCATCTCTTGGTAATGACCAACAGCTGCGGCGTTGGGCGGTGGCACCTCGCAGCTCTGCGCTGAACATTTACCAAAGTCTCACTTACCTCTTCCATGACCAGCTTGGGGAGGCAACACGGATGGCAATTCCCATGTCTGCCAACTTGTCCAGGACATCCTGGAAATCTAAGTTTCGTCGAGATTTAGCTCGGGATAATGCCACGACCCTGAAATGGGAAGGGACAAAATTCACTCATGAATTCTCAGCTGAAATATTTATTCAACCCCAGCGATGACTTAAATCTAGCATGATATAGTTTCCTTTTTTTTGGCTTTGGGGCCACCTGCGGCTCTTCTCTGGACTTACTCCTCGCTATGCAGGCCGGGGATCACCCTTGATAGGCGTGGGGCACCCTGTGGGAGTGGCAGGGATCAAACCAGGCTGGACACATGCAAGTCTTGTTTTTTTTTTTTTTTTTTGTCTTTTTGGGTCACCGGCAATGCTCAGGGGCTTACTCCTGGCTCTGCACTCAGGAATTACTCCTGGCGGTGCTCGGGGGATCATATGGGATGCCAGGGATCGAACCCGGGCGGCATAGGCGGCCGGCGTGCAAGGCAAATGCCCTACCCGCTGGGCTATTGCTCCGGCCCCAACACATGCAAGTCTTAAGCGTCATCTTTGTAAAAAGAGCATTTTGTATTTAGTTTTATCATCTGCATTTCCTTATATTTTTTTTTTTTTTTTTTTGCTTTTTTTGGGTCACACCCGGCAATGCTCAGGGGTTTCTCCTGGCTCTGCACTCAGGAATTACTCCTGGCGGTGCTCAGGGGACCATATGGGGCGCCGGGGATCGAACCGGGCCGGCATAGGCCGGCCGCGTGCAAGCAAACGCCCTACCCGCTGGGCTATCGCTCCGGCCCCTGCATTTCCTTATAAACATCAGTTTTAGCCCTTTAGAAACAATTTTTATCACTGGACACATGAACGTATAGGCTCAGTTTTGTGCTTCTAGTCATGGTTAACTTCCGGAACAGTCCAACGATCATCACCAAAAGCGTGCCCCTGTCATCACGGGTGACTCAAAAATACCACAACAAAAAGCTGAGCACCGCCAGCTGTGCCCGATTACAACACTGCTGACAAGTTTCCGCGCACTGTGGCACCACCCAGCACTACCGCTCGCCTTCTGTAACCTGGTTCTCTAGCTCTCTCCAGGTCTGCTGCCTTTGGCCATTTGCTCTTCCTTTACTATTCCTTAATGGGTCTAGTCATAGTTTTTTTATTTTTGAAGGGGAAAACCTTTTTACTATTTAAAAATTTCCAAATGGGGGCCGGAGCATAGCCCAGCGGGTAGGGCATTTGCCTTGCATGCGGCCTGCGGCCGGGTTCGATCCTCGGCATCCCATATGGTCCCCGAGCACCGCCAGGAGTGATTCCTGAGTGCAGAGCCAGGAGAAACCCCTGAGCATTGCGGGTGTGACCCAAAAAAAAAAAAAATTCCAAGTGTTTTGAGTTGTTCCCCAATTTTTGACTGATTAATCCCCTTTTGAAGCATTGTGGTCTGAAAAGACAGGTGACAAATTTTAAGAAATGTTCTTGTATCCACTGTTTGCTTATTAGCTTTTGTGCCACACCCGGTGACGCTCAGGAGACCATACTGGATGCTGGGGATCAAATCTGGGTTGGCCAAGTGTGAGGTGAGTGCCGTTACCACCCCTACTATTATTATTGCTCCAGCCCCTGTGTCTGTGATTGAAATAAGTTTCTTCTTGGATGGTTTTGTTTGGGGGGGGGCTTATTCCTAGCTCTGCATTCTGACAGCCCTCCTAACAGAGCTCGGGGGACCATACAGAGTGCTGAGCTCGCACGTGGGTCAACTGCTGGCAAGTGCCTTACCCACCGTGCTGTCTCTCCAACCCTAAACAAGGTTTACCAACCCAGGTGTCCTTTTCTCACGTGCTGTCTATGGCTGCCAGCTGAACAGCTGCTGCAGGAAGGACACAGCCCAAAAACGTCTAAGGTGCCACCCAACCGGTGCTTCACATGAGTTTACAAATGCAGGAAGTATACGGGCTCTGATCTGCAACTATGCCAGAGGCCACATGGCTTGATTTCTGGAGTGGCCCTACTACAGGCGGCGCAAACAGCTGGAATGATCAGATTCAGGCTGAAAGAGGCAGGGCTGACCCAGACCTGAAATGTGTCAATGCCCAATTTGGTATGTCTGATTAGAGCAAGCCAGTGACTGGATCGGAGACAGAGTCTGCGTTAGCTCCCCTTTCCGTACCGCTCCCTATATCGGAGACAATGCCTGCGTTAGCTCCCTTTCCTTACCGCTCCCTGGATCGGAGATGTCTACGTTAACTCCCCTTTCCTTACCGCTCCCTGGATCAGAGACAGAGCCTACGTTAGCTCCCCTTTCTTTACTGCTCCCTATATCGGAGACAATGCCTACGTTAGCCCCCTTTCCTTACCGCTCCATGGCAGGTTGTCCCGAAGGTCTCAGTCATGCCCTGCTCGGTGCCAGTCAGGACGTAACTACAGGTCCCCATGGTGCCACCAATGAGCACCGGCTGTCCCGTGAGCTGAGGAAGGACACGGATCAAGCAGATTAGAACTGAGAGAAGCTCGTCTTGCCCCTGAAGACCGTGGGAGTAACGTGGGCTTCTAAAGGCGCCGCTCTCTCAGTCACACTGAGAAACTATCAGGAGGAAGCGGAAACTAGCCAGGCAAGCAGCAGGAGACGGAAGGAGCAGAGGGACACCCGCTGGACGGGAGTGTCCACCTGCACCACCTGCCCTCTCCGGGCTCCCAGGTGGCCAACGGATAACGGGGCGAGGCCTGCTGTTCCCAGAGCCCTCCCCGCAACTCTCAACACGTGCCCTCGCCCGGCCGCCGTGGCTAAGCACGAACCTGGTAGTCGGCGGCGATGAGGGGGGTGGTGAGGCGGGAAGCGCGCGTGGACCCCTTCCTGTGCACCAGCAGTGTCCGCTCCTTCCCGTCCACCACGTGCTGCTCCACCTTGGCAATGTTGTGGGAGACGTCGTAGATCACGTGCAGGTCCAGGTCGTCGGGGTCGTGGTTGAAGACCTTGGCGAAAGCCTGGAAAGGTTTGAGGGCGTTGAGGAGGAGCAGCCAGGAACGGCCCAGCGTCCTCCTCGGGGACTGCGGATCGCCTGCTCCCAAAAGGAGCAGAATTCGGGGAGATCAAAAGAGCCTCTCACTAATTAATCCTCACAGAAGGGAAGAAGAGGCATCTCGACGCTGTGGCCGACTCTGCTCTGCTGGAGCCCACGTCGGGAAGCCGCGCCAATCCTTGATCCCGCCCGTCACCACGGCGCCCTCCTCAGTCTCTGCCTCACCCCTGCTCATGTTATCTGGTTTTCCTTTCTTCCAAATTCCGGCCTGATACCCGGAGGTTTTTGTCTGAGCAACGCCAGAAGTGCGTCACGTCACAAGGTCAATTCACAACAGAGAAGCAACCTGAGGTACCTGGCGGGTCAGGAAGGTCATGGAAGAGCGGTTGACCCAGGCGTAGTTCCCCGCCGCCGCCATTCCCTTCAGGTAGTCCTGACCCTCGGGGGAAGCGATGCGGCGCACAGGCCAGCTGCCGGTCGTTGACGATGATCTTGTCTCTCTTCATGGCCTTCTCCATAGCCACCAGGGCGTCTGAAGCGAGAGAGCGAGTCAGAGGCGTGTTCTCTTGGTGCCCCACTTCACTGCTCGTGGGGGCGCCATTCGAACCCCTCTGGCTGGCAGCGCTGGCCCACGGCAGCTGGATCCGGCACTGCTGGGAGGACCCGAGCCCGAATCTCCACCCCACAAGCTCAGAGAAGATCCTGAGGATCGCTAGGGGAGGCCCTGAACAAACAAAATCAAAACCATTCTCTAAGAAAAGAAATAAAATACAACTTTTCCCCGAAAATATTTGAGCTCATCTATTCGCTTGGTGCAAATACTCTCCTGAGAACCTTCTTTGTCGTCTGCACATGCTACATGGGCTATGAGCAGAACATTCGCCCTCCAGAAACTTCCAGGGAGTGGGACAGACACAAGCAGGGGCCACTTACTCCCTTCCTGGCATACGAGTGAGTGGAGGAGGTCAAACACTACCGTCTAAAGGGGGCGGAGAGGCAGCAGAGCAGGCAGGGCGTTTACTCTGAATCTGGCTCACCCAGGCTTACTCCCGGCATTCTATTCGGTCCCCGAGCAAGCCGTGAATAAGTTCTGAGTGCAAAACTCTACTCCGGAGCGTGGCCCAAAAAACCAAAGCAACAAAACAAACAATATCACTTTTAAAAAAAAGGCACTGGTGGAGGGCTGGGTGCTGGAACACTATGACTGAAAGCCAATCATGAACATCTTTGTAATTGTTATCTCATGGTGGTATAATAAAGAAAAAACAAACCTGGGTCAGAGACAGCACAGCAGACCAGACACTTGTCCTGCACGCAGCTGGCCCTGGCTTGGTCCCGAGTGCTGCTTACAGCCCCCAAGTAGCCCAGGGTCACTCTTGAGCAGAGACAGGAATAGGCAGAAAGTCTTCCCTGCTGTGGCCCCCAAACCAAATAAACAAAACGGTAAATGAGGAAGTGTTAACATAATTTAGCATTGCAAGGCGGCAGATCTTTTCTTGTTCAATCTTGAAGCCATAAGGACAGTGCAGGTATTTGATTTATTACAAATAAATAATTTTGTAACAGTGGCTTTTAATCTGCAATTTTTCTTTTCTTAGTTTTTGGGCCACATCTGGCAATGCTCAGGGTTACTCCTGGCTTTGTGCTTAGGAATTACTCCTGGGGATAATTTTCAGGAGACTATATGGGATCTCCAAACCATCCGAACAATTTCCCTGACTCTCGTCCCATTAGGAAAAAAAAAAAAGGAAAGAAAAATTAAGGAACTGTGAGTTATTGTGTTCAGGGTCACAAGAGCTAGGTAGGAGAATTAGGGTAAATCCAAGAGCAGTCCCATCACTTTCGCTCTTAGATCTCGGTATGGATTCCCTTAAAATGGAACCTTCGGAGCTACCTTGCTGGTGAGACCAAAGCTGGGTGGTGGGGAGCAGAAGTACTGTTTCAGTGTACACTGAGCCACGCGTTAGGGTTGGGACGTACCTGTGGCGACCTGGTGGCCCAAGCCTCTGCTTCCGCTGTGGATCATCACACACACCCTGGCCCTTATGGTCGATGCCCATTTTCTTGGCAGCGTATTCATTGAAAATTTCATCCACAACCTGGATCTCTGCATAGTGGTTGCCTGCTCCCAGGGTCCCCAACTACAAACGTAAGAATGTCCAGTAAGAGCACAAATCTATGTATGGGCTGGGGCGATGGTACGGTGGGTAAGGTGTTTGCCTTGCACATGGCTAACCCAGCATCCCTTAGGGTCCCCCGAGCACCATCAAGAGCAACTCCTGAGTACAGAGTAGGAATAACCTCTGGGTATTGCTGGGTGTGGCCCAACCACCCAAATTCCTCCAAAAAGCAAAGACCAAACCTATTTCAAAGGTGCGCAGGTAAGACGAGAGCGCAGTGTCTCACACCGTGAACTAAACATAAGCCTAAGACAGTTAATCAATAATCTAAACAACAGTCATGAGAGTTGGGGCTGGACCACCAGAGCAGGCAGGACGTTGGCCTTGCACATGGCTGTCACAGGGTTCGATCCCCAGCACCCCATATGGTCTTCTAAGCCAAGCCGGGAATGATCGAGGGCAGAGCCAGGAGTCAGCCCTGAGCACTGCTGCGTGTGGCCCCAAAACAAAAAAAGCAAATAAGGATAACGGCTTTCAATTGTGTCTTTAACTGCTTGCGGTACATATATATTAAAAAAAGCTAGGTATAAATCAGAACTCAGATCACTGAGAGGTTCTTAGCACATTTTCAAGCGTGTTGAGAGGGGCTGGAGGACGGCTCAAAGGGCCGAGGGCCTGCTTGCAGCGCAGGGAGCTCAATCCCTGGCACTGCACAGGTCCAAGTTCTGCTGGAAACACCCCCTGAAGGGTCCGGAGACACTGCCACACGCTCCCAGCCCCGCCTGCAGAAATCCCCAAATGTCACCGAGTTAAGCAGGAACGGAGGCGACGGGACACTGCTAAGGCACACGGCTGGCCTGGGTTTGGCTCCTAGCACTGTGAAGGGTGGGAGGAGCAGCCTGGGGAGTGATTTCCGAGGGCAGAGCCAGGAGAGCCGGGCAGAGCCCCAAGCCCAGGCTCAGGGGTGTGAGCGTCACCTGGGGCAGGCCTCTCTTCTTGGCCCCTGGCGGAGACTTTGTTGGGGTCGGCCTGCAGCATCCTTCCGTACTCCTCACAGTGCTCCTTGTCCTCCGCCCACGCGTAGCCTTCCCCGCAGGGACCAGTCCACACCCATCTCCAAGGCCTCCTCCAGGTCTCTGCGCAAGTCAGAAGGGGCCAGTCACTTCCCAGCCACGGAAGACCAATGTATGAACGAATAGGTCCCAAACAGGTCGCAGGAGAGTGGAGGAAAAGGCACCATTTCCTGCCGGTCTCGGGCCGGGCCCAGAGAAGGGCGATTTGGCTTTACTGCGACTGCATTTTACAGCTGAGATACGTGCGTGTTAAATCCTTAGGAGAAAAGAAGCTTTGGCTTTATGGAAGCCCTTTTTCCCTCTCCTTTCTATTTAATTTCCAACTTTATAAATATGTAACACTGTGAGCCGGTGGGGGATTTCCCAAAGGGCTGCGGCACAGGCCTGCATGCTGGATGCCCACATTTGATCTGTGGCTTCACACTGTCCCGAGCTCCGCTGGGGGTGACCTCCAAGCACCAAGACTGGAGTACCCCGACCACCAGGGGATATGGTCCGTCCCCATGCCCCCCAAATAAAAACACATTCAGTGCAACCATTCAAACAGAAAGGTTGGGACTAAATCCAGGCAGTAAGGCTCAGAACACAGCTGTAGAAGCCACAGGATCTTTGCTGACACTCCTGACTATACGTCCCACTGACTGTCTTCCCTCTACACCTCAGCTCCTTTTCTTGAAAATTAGGGACAGACTAAAGTTATCCTCTAGGTGAAATGATGTGGTACCTGCTCGCAACACAACCCCTTACATAAGAAGTGCTCCATGAAAACTAGTGGATGACATTCTAAACACTACTTCGTGTCAAAGATGGAAGAATGGGGAACAGTGGTACAGCGGGTAGGGCATTTGCCTTGCATGCAGTCAACTGGGGACCAATCTCCGGCATCCCATATGGTCCCCCAGACACTGCCGAATGAGCTCTAAGTGCAGAGCCAGGAGTAACCCCTGACTATTGCCGGGTGTGGTTCAAACGCTTCCTCTAGCTCAAGACATAAAGGTTTTAATCATGTTTGCCGTAAGTGGCTGGGCCTCGTTATTCATACAGCCCGCTCAAGGTGGCTTTCCGGAAAAGCGCAGAGCAACTCCCATTCCCAAGGGTCTAAGCGGGGACAAAGGTCAAGGTCATGCCATGCTCCATGGAGACGCGCTCTTACTTGGCATTCATTGGGATGACACCTTTCGATCCCACACCAACAGGAATGTGGTCGAACATGGCCTGGGCAAGCTGCTCCTTCACAGGCTGGACATCACTCTCATCTAGGTTGGTCCTCAGCAGGCGCACGCCGCAGTTGATATCGAAGCCAACACCGCCTGTGAAACACAGCGAAGTCACAAACCACCAGCACAACCAGGCAGTGGGTTTCCTGTGGTTGCCTACCACGGAGCCAAGGCTAAAAGGAGAGCTTTATTTTATAGGCATTTACTGTCTTATCCAGCCAGGGCCTCTGCCCTGCCCTGCCCTGCCCACCTTTCCCAGGCAACCCTGATTCTATCATCAGTGCTCACTGGTTTGTTCTTTTATTTGATTCTGTTCATCCTCTCTCTCTCTCTTTTTTTTCTTTTTGGGTCACACCTGGTGATGCTCAGGGGGTTTCTCCTGGCTCTGCACTCAGGAATCACTCCTGGCGGTGCTCAGGGGACCATATGGGATGCCGGGATCGAACCTGGGCGGCATGAGCCGGCTGCGTGCAAGGCAAATGCCCTACCCGCTGGGCTATCGCTCCGGCCCCTCTGTTGATCCAGTTTTACACCTTTACATTGTATCCACAGGTGAACTGACCCAATATTTTTCCTTTACCTCTGATTCACTTTGCTTGTAAATTCAAGAATTTAACTGAAAAACTGTGGCTGCAATTCCCTCAGTGCAGAAAGGAAAACAAATGACCAGTTCCCAGGGCTGAGCGACGTGCACAGGGACAGCCAGAGAGGCTGAGAGTGGAGTGCAGAGACACAGGGCGCCTCACCTGGGGACACCACCGCTTCAGGGTTGTTCATGTCAAAGGCCGCCATATTGCCAATAGCAAACCCGGAACCTGAATGGACATCAGGAAGCCCGATAGATCTCTGAAAGAGAATTTTAAAATAAAACAAATGAGATACAACTTTCTCCACCCAAACCCTGGTTGCTGAAGTGTGACACTGTGTCTCAAATAGTCTGTGGGCTGAAGACTCTCCACGTCTACCTTCATGAAATCTCCCCATTGGCGTAAATCAGGTGTGAGGTCTGACCATTCACTACGGATCCCTGAGAGTGAAAGGCCTCAATATAACCCGGGACTAGCAGGACCTTCATTTACCAGGAAAACGTGGTCACTGACCGTATGAGGAGTATAAATTTCTGAGGACACAGAAGTATCTCCAAGAAGAAACAGGCGAGAACTGTAAGGTCACGTGGAGAAACCTAGACACAAGTCCCGAACGCCCAGGTCACGTCTTCGTCACCAGGAACAGTTCTTGGCAAGAGGCCCCCACGGAACTGACGTGCCTGCGCCCCTGCTGCTACCGGACTCAATGAGGCCGCCTGCACCTCCGGCCGGCTGTCAGCGCTCCCCTGCCACCCCACCTGTCCAGACAGCTGTTCCTCTCCGGCCCTCTTCTCAGTCCTAACGCTTTTACTTCTGTCCATTCCTTTTCTTCTTCTTTTAACTTTGGGTCACACTCAAAGGCAAACACTCTCCCGCTGTGCTATCGTTCGGTCCAATCCATTCCTTTTCTAACTGCCCTTAGGAGGTGGCCAATGTCGACTTATAACTGCGGTACACTTAATCAGGAGTAATGATGTAAGATGACAAAGGACATAAACACAGCTGGGGATGTGGTTCGGAGGCACACAGGCACAACAAAAAAAAAAAACTATCAAACACTCAACGTACACAAACCCCCCAAACCAACCAAAATGCCCCCACCAGATGACATAACTACTTTAAAAGGGGCCCAAATGTTTAATTTCTAGCCAAAGCAACCAGCAGCTGAGCTGTGACCCCGCTCTAATCATGAAGTCCCACGGTATTTCCAGATGACCGGCAGTCACCACCCAGAGAACAGCATGTCAGAGCGGTGCCCTCCCTCTCGCTCAACGGAGTTTCAGAGGAAGAGAAATGGTGAAAGTGCGGTAGGGAAACTCACATGAACAATCCCGGGCAGGGCCGCCACGTTGCCTATTTGCTTCATAGCAGGCAGGAAGCCACCAACCCCTGAACACAAACATTCAAAGTTAGAAAAGAGAACAAGTTAATCTTTTAGCTTTAAGTGTCAACCTGTTTCGAGACTGCACTACATTAAGAGGCTGTGATCAGGATGACTGAAACAGGAAGCCCAAGAGGATGCTGGACACAGCGGTGGGGAGGGAGCTGCTTCCAGGAGGCAGCCCACCCCAAGGGTGTGCGTAAGGGCCCACAGATGGATCCCGCGGTCAGCACCCTGTGTGCCTCCCGAGGGCCTCTTACAAATGCCGCCTGGGAGCAGCAAGCCCTACGTGGTCAATAAAAAAAAATGCTTCCTGGGGGCCTGAGAGACGGCACAGCAGGTAGGGTGCTTGCTTTGCGTGTTGCTGGCCCGGGTTCGATCACTAGCACCCTACATAGGTCCCCTAAGCACCGCCAAGAGTGATTCCTGCGTGCAGACCGAGGAATAACCTTCGCTGGATGTGGCCCCAAACCAGACAAACAAAAGGGGAAACGGGCCTGAGATATAGTACAGTGGAGAAGTTGTTTGACTTGCCCGCCACCAGTCCCATCTTGGTCCCTGAGGATCAAAAGTTGGGTGGATCCAATGTCTACCCAACCCCTCTCTCCAAACAGCAAAAGCAAAAATGAAACAAAAACAAACCAAAAAAGACCCGTCTTAAATGAATACCAGAGCGAGGAGATAGCACAGGACTTAAGGGGCATGCACACCCTGGAACTGTGTAACCCCAAACATCACTGGGTCCGGCCCGGTGGTCCCTAGGGCAGGGCCCAAGAAATACCGTGTCCCTGGGCCCTAGTATTGCACCACCCCGCCAGGTTGGCGGAGAATCACTTGAGAGTGGCCTTCAGGAGCCCTAAGACCTTGGGGGAGGGCGCCTGGACCCCACCTCCACCAGCCTCCTCCACCTTTTTCAAAAAAGGAAAAGAAATCGAGATTGTACACAACAAAGAAGGGCAATGTGGGGTGTGGCTGTAACAGGCAAAGAGCCCGCGGTACAAAGCCATGCATGTGAACCCTTTTGCGGTCGGACCCGTGGGCCCCACTCAAGGATACGGGCCAGAGACAGTTCAGGGTCAACACCTGCTTTCCACGTGGCCGACCAGGTTTGGCCCCTATACCACAGCTAGTATTCCCCACCCCAGCGGGCACGGCCAGATCAGTTGGCCCGAGCACAGACCATCTGGACCGGCAGTCAGGAACATGCCGCCGCTGTCAATACAAGCTCTGCGTGGTGCGGGGCCTTGGGGAAAGAAAGTCGACAAACCCCTAATTGGAGTTAACTCTCTGGGGTTCATCAAGGCCAGTCAGCGCACAGCTAAGGATTCTGGCTCACTAGGGGGCCTGTGCGTACTCGGATGAACCACAGTTAGACCTCACTGAGTCCTGACTCAGCACCTACAAGATGGAGGTAGCATCTCCTTAGATAGGAAAGTACCTAGCACATGCCGGCACCTAGTAAACACAGTTAACGGTAGCTCTTGTTATTCTTGTCACGGTTTTGTTGGGAAAAAAAAAAAAACCCGAAAAGCTAGATTCTCCCAGTTATGAAACATTTCTGCAAGGCCAGGTTGCTAACAAGGTTATCACACACAAAAAAAAAAGCAACAGTGTTTTGGGTCTCATTTCAAGTACTGACGATTTCCGGATATATTTTGTATTTCTATAACTTGGGGGTGGGGATCCCCACACACAGCTGTGATCAGGAATCACTCACGGAGGTGCTCAGACCGCAGGCAGCACGCGGTTAGACCCAGGCTGCCCGGGCGCAAGGCCACTGCCTCACCGGCTCACCAGCTCCAGCCCAAGTTGTGTTTTTGTGCCACACCCAGCTGTCCTCAGGCTTCCTCTTGGATCTCTCCTGGCAGGTTCTGGGGGCCACCAGGGGTGCCAGGTACCGAGCCTGGACTGGCGCATGCAAGGCAAGCAGCCTGCCCTCTGTCCTATCGCTCAAGCCCCAACTTTAGTATCCTGAAATGACGATTCTATGAATTGCCAAGCTTTTCAGGCCACAGGAAAGATAGATAGCTCGTGCACAACGCTACACACTCACCACCACCTCGGCAGGCATTCCGTAACTCCTCAAACATTAATTTTTCCAGAGAATCATTCACATAGAAAACACCTTCAACCTGGGACCAAAGAAAAGGAAAATTTAGTTCTGAATACATACACAATACACACAAGAACAGAATGGAACACAAACACAGCAACACTCATTTTGCTTTAGCTTATAAAACCCTCCAGACCACCGTTGAACAAGCGGTTTCTACCAAAAACTAGTCACAACTTTCTTACTTGGCTTCTGGGCCATACCCAGCAGTGCTTGGGGGACGATCTAGGATGCCAGAGATCCAACTCAGCCAGAGCATGCCAGGCACACGCCCTACCCACTGTACTATCGGTCAAGCCCCTAAAAAGTCACAGCTTTATTTTATATTTATTTGGCTCACCTGGTGAAGCGCAGGGGGTTACTCCTGGCTCTGCACTCAGGAATCATTCCTGGATGTGCTCAGGGGACCAAATGGGCTATCGGAGATTGGACCTGGGTCAGCCATGTACAGACCAAGTGCCTAAATAGTCACATCTTTATTTTTTTTTTTTTTGCTTTTTGGGTCACACCCGGCTATGCTCAGGGGTTACTCCTGGCTCTGCACTCAGGAATTACTCCTGGCGGTGCTCAGGGGACCATATGGGATGCGGGATTCGAACCCGGGCGGCTGGGCGGCCGCGTGCAAAGGCAACGCCCCTACCCGCTGGGCTATCGCTCCGGCCCCAATAGTCACATCTTTAAATACAGGCTCAATAATATATTTTACAGTTTTGCCAGTTCTTACTTTCACGGTCACATTAAGACTCTGATGTATGATGTCTCTTTCTGAATATTCAATAGTGAGTTCTAGTGTGACATCGTAATTCTACAATGGGGAATGAGTCCGCCCCATAACGGCCTGGGTTCGATCCCGGCATCCCATATGGTCCCCCGAGCACCGCCAGGAGTAAGTAATTCCTGAGTGCAGAGCCAGGAGAAACCCCTGAGCATTGCCGGGTGTGACCCAAAAAAGCAAAAACCAAAACAAAACAAAACAAAAAAAGCGCAGCTACCTACTCTTGGTATACCCTTTCCTGACTCGCCTGGTCCGGCGCTGGCGTACGTCTACCCCTTAGAAGAGCAGTGAGTGCATCAATTTTAACGGGCGGTCAACCGGTGCTCCACTGTGTCATTTACATAATAATCTTGAGGTTTGTAAAGCAGCCTCGTAAAAGGTAATGGCCAGTGTGTGGGGGACATAGGTTAAGTGAGACAGAGAGGGGACCAGTTCGCCAACAATAGTTGGGAAGGGTAACGCTAGATTAGAACTAAGTCCTGACAGTAGTTAAGGCACATACACAACAACCCTCAGTGACTGTACTGCAAACTAGGGCACCCAAAGGGAGAAAGAGAAGAAAATGCTTGCCAGAGGTAGGCGAGGGGAGGGAATCGGGGACATTAGTGGTGGGAAATGGGCACGGGTGGAGGGATGGGTGCTGGAACACTGTGTGACCGAAACCCAATCCTGATCAGCTTTGTACTAGTCTATCTCACAGTGATAAAAAGATATAATAAAAGGTAATGGCGGGTCGAATTATGTAACAACAGAAAGGTCAGAACAGTTTTCATCCATGCTCAGGTACTATGAAGGAGCTGCCCAGCACAGAGCTGAGACTTAACCCTTTACTAACTGGGTAGAGCCAGAGACAGCTCAAAGGGGACCCAGTTGGTCCGGGCACTGCAGGAGCCCCAACCAGGGCTCCTATGGATAAAGGAAAACTCCCCAACCTTTCTGCATTGCTTAAACGACCTCCTTTAAGCGCTTTAAAGGCTGCAAAGGGGGTTAGAGTGATAGTACAGCGGGGGCATCCATCCCATATGGTCCCCCAGCCCGGCCAGGAGGAATTCCAGAGCAGCAGAACCAGGAGGATGCCCTGAGCACTGCCGGGTGTGAGCCGAGGAAGTTAAACATCACTTGTATCACTTATCAGAAGTAAAAAAATAAAAATAAAAAGGCGGAAAAGGGCCTTTGGAACGTTCCCTGAGCCACACCCCCAGCCCGAAGTCAGCCTTCTAGGATGATTTCAATTCTCAGGGCCCACAGGGGAGGGAGGTGCCGGGCGAGTTGTGTAGGGATGGTGAGACCTGAACTCCGGCTCACAACTCCGGACACCAAGACCACACGTATTCCTATTATTGTAACCATGTTACGGAAACCATAAGAGAAAAAAAAAAAAGTTTTGAAAGCGAGAGAGAAAAAAAAAAATTAAAAAAAAAAAAAGCAAACTGGCTAAGCAAAATCCCTCATCCAAGGGTATGAGGAATTACGATGTCACGCTAGAGCTCACTACTGGATCTTCAGAAAGAGACATACATCGTTAGTATCTGTAGGGCAAGACACAAGTGTAACAGAAGAGAGAGAAATACAGAGAGAGACAGAGAGACAGAGAGAGTAAAATGCGCCCGCAACAGGGGCAGGCAGGGTTGGGGGGGCGTGTTTGGGATGTGGGTGGTGGGAAATGGGCACTGGTGGAGGGCTGGGCGCTGGGAACACTGTATGGCAGAGACCCGATTATGAGCATCCTTGCAATTGTATATCTCACATGGTATAATAAAAAATTTTAAAAATCCCTCTTGCAAGGCCCCACCCTCCGCCTAAGCAAGAGCAACGCTGGGAAGGCAGCCCCGACGGGCAGGGAGACGGTCCATGTCCCCGAGGGGCATTAACGGGGCGCAGCAGGTCCAGCCCAGGAAGGTCCCCAGGCACGGCAGGAGGGTCGGGCACGCCCCCGTGCACACACAAACACACACACAGGCGTGACGCACCGCCCAGGCCCAGGCCGGCCGCTGACCCCGCCCAGGGCCCCCCGGTCTCCGCGGGGCTGGGGAGGGGCGCCGAGCCCCGCGAGCCCGGCAGAACCTCTCGGCGGCGGTGCGGGGGCGAGGAGCGGCCCCGGCGGGGCGAGAGAGGGTCCCGGGCGCGCCCCCCCCCGACCCCGGCCGGAGGAGGCCCCGCCGCCTACCTGCATGTTGGGCACGAAGCCCTTTTTGATCCTCCAGCAGTTTTTATTAATCTTTTCCAAGAACTGCAGCTCATCGTTGTAGTTGCGACTCATGGCGGCGGCGGGGGCCACAGGTTACAAGGGTCCGCGTCGAGGAGCCGCTGCGCGCCGCGTCCCCAGGCCAGCGGCACCTTCCGCACCCGCCGCGCAGGCGCACTCCGGCGCTCCAGCGGGCGGCAGGGCGACGGCGCCGAGGCTCAAAAACTCCTCGCCCGGGCCCGCGCGTTGGGAGCGGTTGGCTTGCACGCTGCCGACCTGGGTTCGATCCTCGGCATCGCGTGTGGGTCCCCCCCAGCACTGCCAGAAGTAATTCCTGAGTGCAAAACCAGGAATATCAGAGCATCGCCGGGTGTGACCCATAAAGTCAAAATTTAAAAAAAAAGCCCCAATCAGACTGTCCCCTAATGTTTTGATTCTGGGATAACTGTTCCTCCTCCCAGGGTTTGCTGAAGGAATCCCGGGCATTTGTTGCAGTGATTTAGCTCTTTCTGTTAGAGGTGATTTAGTTCATTCTGTTGCAGTGATTTAGTTCTTTCTGTTAGAGCCTAACGTTCATTAGGCTCTGTTGCTCCTAACGAAATGTTTGGAGTTATCATTCCCTGCAGATTGGAATCAGAAAAAGATGTCCACAGGTGTGAAAAGGAAGTGTGGATCCATAGCATCATCTGAAAACAATGCCTTGTAGGTTCCCAGTTAAAGACTTTTCAGCCTGGAGAGAGAACTCAACTGCTGGAGGCGTGCAGAGAGCATTTCTCCAGGTGGGGATTTGATCTTGGTACCACCCAGAGCCCACTGGAAGTACGGTTCCCATTCTCCCTCCAACAGGTAAACAAATGCAATGAAAATCTTTCAGGAAGGTGCATGCAAAGAAACAGGAGAGTTTGCCCGTTATTTCAACTCTATGAGGCATCAATTTTGTTCAAGATGCGCATTCCCAGCAGACCTGGGAACTGGCCACTCTCATCAGACTTTGTTTGCTATCTGCCTCTTGCTAGTCTAGTGTAATGGCTGAGCTTTCTGTTTTAATGGCTAGTCCTACCTTAGGTTAAAGAAAAGCAATTCTGGGACCAGAGAGCAGACTTAGGAGGGGTTAGATGCAAGATCTCACACACCATAGGACTCCCTCACCCCAAACATGGAGCTCAGTTATACTTAAGGATGTGGTCCCCCAAACCCAAACTAGAACCAACCATACAAAAGGGGGCCATATGTTGCTTAAGGAGACCATATGTCGTGCTGGAATTGAACTGGGATCGGCTGTGCCTTAACTTCTATACAATCTCTCTGAATTTTATTTCTTTTTCTTGCCTGAAGCTTTGGCAAGAACTTAAAAAACTATGTTGAATAAAAGTGCCTTAGTTTGATCTCAGAGCTAAGACTTTCATATTTCCTCCACTATTATGATGTTGTCTATGTGCTATAAATGTATTAAAGTATAAGCCTTCAATCTCTATTCTGTTGAGTTTTGAAATCATGACTGGATATGGAATCTTGTCAAAAGTGATCCGTGTATGTACTGATATGATCATATAATGTTTAGGTTTCATTTTCTGTATTTATTACATAGTTTTGCTTGTGGTTTTTTTTTTTTTGCTTTTTTTTTTTGGGGGTCACACCCGGTGATGCTCAGGGGTTACTCCTGGCTCTGCACTCAGGAATTACTCCTGGCAGTGCTTGGGGCCATATGGGATGCTGGGGATCCAATCTGGGCGGCACAGGCCCGGCGCGTGCAAAGGCAAACACCCTACCCGCTGGGCTGTCGCTCCGGCCCTCTGCTTGTGGGTTTTATTTATTTTTTGCTTTTTTGGGTCTCACCCGGCGATGCTCAGGGGTTACTCCTGGCTTTGCACTCAGGAATTACTCCTGGCAGTGCTCAGAGAACTATATGGGATGCCGGGGATCGAACCCAGGTCACTTATAAGTCAACGGCCTCATTGTTCAATTGCTATGGTTCCACATTAGTTACTTTGCATACATTGGACCATTGTTGCGTCCCTGGAATGAATCCCATGTAATCTTTGTGTATGAATAATGAATCCCATTTGATCAGGTCTGTAGGGCTTGAAACTGGCCTCCAGCATGCAGCTCTAGCACTTTGTGCTTTCTCTCACCTCCAGAATTCATTTTAAAACAAGTTTGAAGTCTGCATTATCAACCATAGTGCCCCAGGCGGGAGGGAAGGAGAGAGAGAGAGAGACAGAGAGAGAGAAAAAAAGAGAGAAAGACAGAGAGAGACAGAGAGAGAGCACACACAGAAAGGAAGAGAGAGAGAGAGAGAGAGAGAGAGAGAGAGGAAAGTACCTGCCACAGAGACAGGCTCGGGTGGGAGTGGGTGGGTGGGCAAGAGGGAAAAGGGGGACATTGTGGACACTGGTGGAGGGAGGGTATTGGAACCTTGTATGACTGAAACCAGATCATGAACAGCCTTGTAACTATGTCTCTCATATCATGGTGATTCAAAAAAAAGAAAAAAGAAAGAAAAAAGATAAAAGAAATCTGCACGACCTAAGTTTTTGGGAGCTGTTAGAAACATTAAGTTCCTTCCTTTCTTCCCTCTATTTTTAGAGAGATAGATATAAAATGCAGAAAAATTTGTCAATAAAAACACAAAGTTGATATTGATAGAAAACCATTTTAATTAAATATAGGGGACAGTAACGGTAAATACAAAACATGGAATTCCAAACAGTGAGGGGGTTGTGAGGGGGCACCCAGTGAACTGAGGGGTCTTCCCGGACACGCACAGATCCAAATCTGCACTTGAAGAGCTTAAAGTGCATGCTTGGCACTGGCCGCAGAATCTTACAAACACAGGAACACCACGACACATTCAACACCAACACGCACTCCAACATCCCGCCCCACCTAAGTAGCTCTTAACCCAGTTTGCCTTATTGTACATCCCTGAGGGTCGGAGAAAGAGCGACTTTCACTTTTGGCTGCCAATCTTCACAGCGGCCTGAGTATCAAGTGTGTCCACTGGGGCAGTCACTCTGAGAAAGTACTTCTGGGATCCCGTGGAACTTCGCCATTAGGATGTTGGCCTCTTCCTCCATAGCTCATGAAACAGGGGTAGCCCTTCCCAGCCGTAGAAACTTCGGCTGTTGCTTGTAGGACGTTTCATATTTCAGGTCGGTGGAAATCAAAGAAAACCCTGAAAGGAAAGAGGTGAGATCATGTCACACTCTGGGCCTGGCCGCCATGGCTCATCTGGGACCCCCTACAGGGAGAAGCAGAGATGGCTTCATGGTCAAGCGAAACTGTGTCATGCTGTCCGCTCTCCCCAAGCCTCTTGAGTCCGTTGCTAGACAGAGGAGCGGGCCACTGTGCCCATGACTCAGGCAACTGCAGAGGAAGAAAGTGCAGGATATAGGACCGAGGAATCCATTAGAATCTTATTGCTACCCCTGCAAACAAGGTAAGTCTTCCCAAAGGAAGTGAGCAAAGGTGTTCTGAAGTTTGTTTTAATAATGGAAATAGGACTGGAGAGGCGTGGGCTGAAGGGTGCTTCCCTAACGGGACTGGGCCTGGTTCCATCCCGGCATCACCTATGGTTCTCTGAGCATCACCAGGGACTGAGCTCAGGCCACTGGGTCACGAATAAGCCCTGAGAACCACGGGGGTGTCTCCAGAACAAACAAACAAAAATTTGATCCAGTTCATAACGATCTGGGAACTCAGAGTGGAGTCTTTGGAAGGGGGCAAAAAGTTCATGGAAGCATCAGACACACCAGTATGGCCCCAGGCATGCCCCTTGCCGGCCATGTAAGATACTTCCCCATCTCGGACTTAATCTCCTCATCCATAAAAGCACAACTAATAACACCAATCGCACAGGCTCAATGGCATCACAAATAAAACAGAACACACTGCACTTCCCCTAGTGGGGTGGGGAAAAATTGACTGCGAAGGAGAGTCTGCCTTAGTCTGGTTTGTGGGAAGAGTATCTGGGTATACTCTGACAGTGACCAGGGACAGGAAGTACAGTGGGTAGGTGTTTGCCTTGCACACGTTGAGCTGGGTTTGGTCCCCAGCATCCCGTATGGTCTCTGGAGTCCATCATGAGTGCAGAACCAGGAGTAAGCCCTGAACACTGCTGGGTGACCCCAAACCAAAACCAAACAAAAAATCTGAGCGTGATCAGGCTCGGGTTGCTCCTTGCTCTGTGTTTAGGGGATATGCAGGGTCAGGACTGAACCAGAATCAGCCTCAAGAGAGGTGAGCAGCTTCACCCCTGTGCCATGCTCTGTCCCAGACTCTGTCTCTCTTACACTCAAGGGTAAATGCTCTCAATTGCTAAGTGCAAACTACATTGTTTGCAAAAGTCCTTGGGCTGGGATAAAAATCAAGCAGAACAAATGAAAACCAAAAGGAAGCCAGAGAAGCGGAAAAGTTATTCTCCAACCAAGGCAGACGGTGAGTAAAGAGCAGAGTCAACAAGGCTTACCTCAAGAGCGTAGATCTCTGATTTGGTCAGGGAGATATTGTATGGGTTTGGCAAGGGGATTCCTTGCTGCAGCTTGCTGAAATACAGAATGACAGAATCGTAAAATGATTAGACAACAGGCACAGAAATTTTGGCATATTTTCTTAAGAGATATATGACAGTTTTGGATTTCCCCTTTAATTCTATCTGGTTTTGAGGTTGGTTCTGATATGTCCCCAGGTATTTCCCTGGAGGGATAATTAATGAATCCTGCTTAATTAAAATGGGCCTGAAATTATCCACTAAGCAAGTGCTCAGGCCATTGAGCTTAGTACTAGCCTGAAGCTGCTGCAGTTTATAGGCAAGTGCTCAGTCTATTGAGCTGAGTACCAGCCTGTAGATGCTGCAGTTTATAAATAATTCCAGTTCATAAAGCAGGCAGGGCTGGGATTCACTTGATCACTTGACATCCGTTATTCATCGATTTGCTCGGCGGGTACCAGTAACATTTCCATTTGACCCTATCACGTGCCAGTGTAGCCCAATGGCATCTGGTTGCTTCAGGAATACGAAGAGCCTCGAACCGTTCATTCAGGGTCTTGACAAAGAAATCTGACCATCTTGTAGGTGATCTTTGATGTCCCATGGGATCCAGTCGGTAAGGGCTCTAGTCCAGTGGTCGCCTCCAAATCACATTACATGTCCAGCCCATCTGATTTTCGATGCCTTGGCAAATGAGACAGCATCCCTGACTCTGGAACAGTGATGGAGGTCGGAACTCTGGATTCCTTCTTTCACTTGATTGAGGCGTGGTATTCCAAGCATAGCTCTTTCGATTCCTCTTTGGGAGACCATTCATTAAATGGTCTGGGATTACCATTCATTAAATGGCTGAGATTGCCATTCATTAAATGAGTGTTTCCCCTGATGGTGGACCTTCCCACCCCTCCCCTCCTCTCTCTCCCTCTCCCCTTCCCTCCCTATCTTTCCCCTCCCATTCCCTCCCTCCCTCCCGTTCTCTTCCCTTCCCATCTGGCGGTGCTGAGTTTAGTCCTGACTCTAATCTCAGAATCATTCCTTGTGGGCTCAGGGGGCCATATGTGGTGCCAGTGATCGATCCCAGGTTGACTGTGTAACATACCTACCCATTGTCTTATCTCTCTGACCTGAGACTTTTTACTTTCTAAGGAAAAAGGTTTCAATTTTTAAAGGTCATTCATAGTTAGCCATGCTTGATGAATTTGCAAAGACAGTTTTGCTCATATGACCTATGCCTGGAATAACAAACACTGAAACCCCATTATTGATGGTACAAACATTTTTAAGTTCTGATGCTGGCTGGGTTCATCGTAACAGTCTCAGAGGACAAGCGTCAGAGTGAAAGGCGCTAACAATCTGCTGTCAGATGCCTTCAGTGTCCTTCCTTCCATCCTTTCTTACTCCCTCCCTCCTTTTCTTGCTTTCGGTTTTGGGCTACTCCCAGTGGAGGTCAGGAGGCCTAAGTTGGTGCTGGAAGGTTGCTCCTGGTGGTGCTCAGGGATCACGCAGTGCTGGGCACCAAGCAGATTTCCACGATGCAAGCATACACTCTGACTGCCGACCGTCTATTTGGTCCCCGGTCACATTTATGGAGCATCCCTTACCGTTGGCCAGTGGGAGAACACCAAAGTGGAGAATAGAGGACAGAATATTCTCAAACCTCAGGACCTGGAATGAAAGGGGAAACAAAGTCAGCAGCCCAACCAAGGCGCTTTACAAGCACCAGCTAGGTCAGACCCGCGCTTTCCCAGACCAGGCTGGAGAATCGCCCCCTCAGGGACGCTGGACACTTGGTCACTGAAAGCTCTTCAGAGGAAACCACTTCCCAGCTGATGTCCTCTCTGATAGACATTTCTGCATCCCTCTCCAGGGTCACGCTGACGGCCACTAGAGGGACCACATGTTGGGAAAAACAACGGAGCCAAGGCGTTTGCAAGCAACAACCCATGGCGATCTTAAAGCACGTGTACCATCAACACTAGACAGCAAAGCTAGTTATTCCCAACTCAAGCCGTGTCAGTGAGTGGCTTCTCTATTTGGGGGCCTCTGCAGGGGCAGTGCTCGGGGTCCTCCCATGGTGCTGTTGAGGAGACTCCGTGGTGCTGGGCACCGAGCCCCTGGCGCCTGCTGCAAAACGTGCTCCAGCCCTTGGAGCAGTGCCCACAGCCTTGGATCGTTCTTACTTTGGGGGTAGGAAGTTGGGCCATACCCAGAGTGCTCAGGGGCTGCTCCTGCTCTGTGCTCAGGGCTCACTCCCGGTGGGGCGGGGGGGTCCATACCTGGCCTGCGGCCTGCTCGGGGTCTTTACTGCCCTTGAACCTTCTGCACAAGCCATTTTTAACGTGTGTATCTGTTCTCTGTTGCCCTCGGTGTGTGCTTACACTCACACTCACACATAACCACAAGGAACCCTCACACACCCTCACATACTCTCACCCACACTCACACACACACTCACACACATAACCTCAAGGAACCTTCACACACCCTCACGTACTCTCACCCACACTCACACACACACTCACACACTCACACATAACCTCAAGGAACCTTCACACACCCTCACGTACTCTCACCCACACTCACACACACACTCACACACTCATACACATAACCTCAAGGAACCTTCACACACCCTCACATACTCTCCCACCCACTCACACTCACACTCACACACTCACACATAACCTCAAGGAACCTTCACACACCCTCACATACTCTCACCCACACTCACACTCACACACTCACATAACCTCAAGGAACCTTTACACACCCTCACGTACTCTCACCCACACTCACACTCACACACTCATACATACACACACTAACACTCACACATATACACACTTACACACGTAACCCTCACACAAAACCTTCACACACCCTTACATACTCTCTCTCTCTCTCTCTCACACACACACCACACACCCACACACACACACACACCACACACACACACCACACACACCCACACACACACACACACACACCACACACACCCACACCCACACACACACACACACCCACACACACACACCCACACACCCACCACACACACACACACACACACACCACACACACACCCACACCCACACACCCACACACACACACACACAGACACACAAAGGTAAACCTCCACCCACTGGACTTCACTCTAGCCCCGGGAGTTTTCATTTTAAATTTAACCCAGGAGGATTATCCAGGACATAAAATCTCTCCCAAACCTCTCCCCAGTTTTCCTTTCCTTGGGGAGGGAAACACCCAGTGGTGCTCAGAGGCTGCTTCCAGCCCCGTGTCAGAGGTCACTCCTGTCGGCGACCTGGGGTCATGTGGTGCTGGTCATCCGGCTGGGGTGGCCAGGAGGCGCCTTAGACCCTGTCCTCTCTCCAGCCCCGACAAAGGCACATTTGCCCCCGCTTTGGTCAGTGTCTTAACAGTCTTCTGAATTCTTCCTGCAAGCTTTCTGCACAGATAAAAAGTGAATTCGGAGCTCCTTTTGTGTTTAGCAGTGGGTTTGTTGGATACTAAAGAACTTAACAGCTAAAACCTATATTCAAGAGGGAGAGTGTGAGGCCCCCGAGTTTGAACCCCGACAGCTCATGCTTAGTACCAGTGGGCCCTAGCCCAGGGAGCCCCCCAAGCATCTGGGACTTGGTCCTGGGACCCCGGGGCTGTGGTTCTTTATGTCTAGGTAGCACAGCACAGCCTGGCCCATGCACCGAATTGTCAGGCCTGCAGTTATTCTAGTATTGCTGGATGGACCCTGGGTCACGCGCGCATCGCTGCGGAGGCCCCACCTCCAAACAAAACAAACACAGAACACCTACGTCACTGAACGCCTTTCCTGGCATGGGAACGCCTACCTCAATGTTGTTACGACTGATCTCTGGCAAAGAAAGGCGGAATCTGAAACAAAAGCCAAAACAAACAAGAAATGATTATAGCAAGATAATATATATTCATATATATATATTTATATATATATAAATATATAAATATATAAATATATATATATATATATATCCTCACGGCAGAGCCTGGCAAGCTACCCGTGTCATATTTGATATGCCAAGTACCAGTAACAATTATAGACCTCATTCCCATGACCTGATGGAATGGTTTGAGGCTCTTTATGTTCCTGGAGCAAGCAGATGCCCTTGGGCTCTACTTGCATGAGACAGGACATATGAAGATGTTACTGGGGCCCGCTTGAGCAAATCGATGATGAAGCGGAAGACAGTGATATATATATATATATATATATATATATATATATATGTTTAAATTTTTTTTGAATTTATTTATTTATTGCTTTTTGGGTCACACCTGGCGATGCTCAGGGGTTACTTCTGGCTCTTTGCTCAGGAATTACTCCTGGCGGTGCTCGGGGGACCATATGGGATGCGGGGATCGAGGCCAGGCGGCATAGGCTGGCCGTATGCAAGGCAAACGCCCTACCTGCTGGGCTATCGCTCCGGCCCCTATTTTTTATTTTGTAGCCACAGCCAGCTATGCTCAGGGCTTACTCTTTTTTTTTTATAATTTTTTATTATACCACCATGAGACATACAATTACAAAGGTGTACATAATTGGTTCTTGGCAGTACAGTATACCAGCACCCATCCCTCCACCAGTGCCCCATTTCCACCACCAATGTACCCCACCCCCTCCCCCGCCCCCATGCTGCCTCCCTCAATAGCAGGTACCCCATTTCCTCTCTTTCTTCTCTCTGTCTCTCTCTCTGTCTCTGCATCTCTCTCCCTCTTCTTTTACACATTGTGGCTAGGGCTTACTCTTGACTCTGTGCTCAGGGATCACTGATGGGGGCTCAGGACCATACGAAATGCCAGGGATAAAGGAAGGCATATTTGAAAATAACTATCCAAGGGCCAGAGCAATAGTACAGAGGGGAGGGCATTTGCCTTGCAGGCAGCCGACCTGGGTTCAATCCCCAGCATCCCATATGGTCCCCCAGCAAGCCAGGGCAATACCTGAGTGCAGAGCCAGGAGTGACCTCTGAGCATTGCTGGGTGTGACCCAAAAAGCCAAAAATAAAAAAAAGAAAAAGAAAAGAAAGTAACCATCTGAGCAGAAGGTAGAGGATTTTTTGGTATGTTTTTGGGCCACATACAGCTATGCTCAGGACCTGCTCTTTTTTTTTGTTCTTACTTTGTTTTTGGGGCCACACAGGCAGTACTCAGGGATGACTCCTGACTCAGCTCTGAGGGATCACTCATTTTTTAAAATTGAATCATCGTGAGATAGACCATTACAAATCACTAGCCTCTGAACTATCTCCTCTGCCTCAGGAGTTTCCTTTCAGCATAAGCACTGATGTCCTGAGTGAACTCTCCCGGATAGACTATCTTTTACACTCTCTTTTTCTAGTACTCTGCACCGCCGCAGCAGGTTGGTTTACTGACGGCCTTTGCTCATTATCAGAAACGGGACAGGTGGAAACAGCACAAACTTCCTGTCCTGGTTCTAAAAAAAGTGCAGCTCAACTCACGGATCACTAGGTGGCGCCGGAGTTCAGTTCTTAGACTCGTCCTCCGCGAGGCCAGGCACCTATTGCTTCAAGCTATTTGAAGTAGGTGGTGTGCGGATGTGTGTGTGTGTGTGTGTGTGTGTGTTATGTGTGTGTGGGTGTGTGTGTCTGACTGTATCCGTGTGTGTATGTACTGTATGTGGATATATATCCCTGCAGGTGAAAATTTATTATGACTTTCTTTTCAACCATCAAACTATGATCTTGAATTTTCTTTCTTGCCTTGTTGCCTTATGCAAGGCCAAAAGGCAACATCAGCACTTTGGCAGCCTTAAAACAGACTCTAAAACTGTCAGCAACATCCTGGACTCAGCCACCAAATCCATCAACCAGGACTTCCTCGCTTTTCTCAATGAAATTGGAGCAGTCTCTAGATCAACCCAATCAGACTTGGATAGAAGTCTCTTTTGGGGATGAGGGCATGCGGCTGTTTTGGAGAGTCACACCCAGCTATGTTCAGGGCTTCCTCCTGGCTCTGTGCTCAAGGATTACCCCTGGGAGCTGAAGCAACAATACAGCAGGTAGGGCATTTTCCTTGCATGCGACAGACCCAGTTTCCTTCCCTGGCATCCCATAATAGTTCACTGGGCACTGCCAAGAATAATTCCTGAGTGAACAGCAGGAGCAACCCCTGAGCATCACTGGATGTGACCCCCAAAAAAAACACAAAATAACCCCAGGTGGGGCTGGGGGACCATAAGGGGTCACAGGGTCGAACCCAGGTCAGCCATATGCAAGGCAAACGTCTTACCTGCTGTACTAACTTGCCGGCCCACCATGACACTTCCTAAGAGCAGAACGTGGCTGGCTTCAGTCTGGCTTTTCCCAGCACCATTCCCTGGGCACGGCAGCTGCTCCAGGCCGTACACACAGGCCTTCTCGTACTGTTGTACTGTTTCTGCTGTCACTCTTCACCTTGCCAGGGCCAGTAGCAGACCACCACAACCACTGTGTCCAAGACATGGGCCGAGTTAATGCCCAAGACATGGGCCCGAGTTAATGAGTTATTGTCCAAGTAATGGGCCTGAGTTAATGTTTTATTACATAGAACCAGAGTCACGGAGGGAAAAGGGAGCTCAGTGAGCTGCACTGAGAAAATATAAGAAAGGACACGGCATCCTGTAGGCGAGATGGCCTCTGGCCTGGTGGAAGACAAGAGACCAAGTTCAAATGCTGAGTCTTTTGGGTGGGTGGGACGGTAGCAGAACCCGTACTCAGGACTCTCTTGAGTGGGGACCATATGGGGTTCTGGGGATCAAATCAGGGTCCGTTGCACGCAACACAGCTGAACTATCTCAGCCCCCTACCCCATCCTTGATGAGCTGGGTCCCTATTGCAAAAACGACATAATGTATGTCAAAGGCATCAAAGTAAAGCCCCCTGAATGCCACTCCTCAACCCTGTGGCCACGGCAGACACCGAAAATCAACCCCATACTAAATTCCCGTAAAATAAAAGTCACAGTTTGAGACTATTACTCAAGGTCAAGAGGACTGGCCCACAGTTGGAAGCTTGTCACAAGTGGGGAGAATGGGGCTAGGGGACAGTTAGGACAGAGAAGGGACCACTATGGAAATGGTAGTGGGAAATGATCACTCTGGATAAGAATGGAGTGCAGAAAGTACATGAAGGGATATACATGATAATCTTTTTTTTCTTTTTGGGTCACACCGGCGATGCTCAGGGGTTACTCCTGGCTCTGCACTCAGGAATTACTCCTGGCGGGCTCGGGGACCATATGGGATGCTGGGGATTGATCCCAGGCCGGCACAGGCCAGCCGCGTGCAAGGCAAATACCCTACTCGCTGGGCTATCACTCCCGGCCCCATACATGATAATCTTATAGCACCTGTATCACAAACCATAACGCAGAGAGAGAGAAGAGAGGGGGGGAGTGGGAAGGAGGGAGGGAGGGAGGGAGGGAGGAGGGAGGGAAGAAGAGAGGAGGGGGAGGGAAGGAGAAAGAGAGAGAAAGAGGGAGGGGGAGAGAGGGAGAGAGGGGGAGGGAGAGAGAGAGAGAGAGAGGAGGGAGGGAGGGAGAGAGGGAGGGAGAGAGGGAGGTGTCTTCCATAGAGGCAGGAGGAAACTGGGGACATTGGTGTTGGGAAATGCACGCTAGTGAAGGGATGGGTGTCAGAATGTTGTATCTGTTCTAACCCAATCATGGACAACTTTGTAACTGTTTATCTCACAGTGATTTGACTTAATTTAAAAAAAAAGAAGGGGGTCGGAGCGATAGCCCAGCGGGTAGGGCGTTTGCCTTGCATGCAGCTGGCCCATGCAGGCCTGGGTTCGATCCCTGGCATCCCATATGGTCCTCTGAGCACTGCCGGGAGTAATTCCTGAGTGCAGAGCCAGGAGAAACCCCTGAGCATTGCCGGGTGTGACCCAAAAAAAGCAATAAACAAACAAACAAACAAATAAATAAGAAGAAAAATCTCAAGAAAAATGAAAGGCAAAAGGGATCACATCTGCCTTCTCTGAGCTCCTTGAGGGCAGAGAGCGATATTAATTCCCTGTGCATTCCTAGGCTTGAGCACCCGGAACCTTTAGGTCATTAGTGTTTGTTCTTATTTATCCCACAGAGGTACACCCAGGGTAGGCAAGCCTGGGACAGGCGTTGGAGATATGAAAACATATCTTGTTTTCTTGTAGTTTTGGGGGCCAAACCATGCGGTGCTCTGGGCTTGCTCCTGGACTCAGCGGACCATATGGGATGCCGGGATCGAACAGTGCTTGGCCATGGCAAGGCGAATGTCTTGAGACTGAACTTTGAGGAGAACCAGACACAGCTGCTCTCTCACGTCGCCTACAGCTGATGGGGGTGGTAGCTGTGTATCAAAGGATCCCACTGCTTGAGGGTTAATTATGGAAGGAGATGGATGCCCGGGAGGCAGAGGTGATCTGAGGGACTGTGTAGGGTGTGGGTGGCCCCCAGAGGGGAAGAACAGCCTTGAGCTGACCTAGGGAAGAGAAGCAGGACAAGGGCCAAGTGGGCGAGGAAGCCGGAAGGGTCCAGGGTGCAAAGGCCACAGAGAGAAGTGAGGGAGGAGCGACTGCGATGCCGAGGCAGGTGGTGGGAAGCAGGCAGAGGCTCCGGGAACCCAGGGCTTTGCTGTTACCTCAGGAACAGAGTCCATGGAGGTCTTTTTCCTTTTTCTTTTTGGGGTACATCCAGTCATGCTCAGGGTTACTCCTGGTTCTGCACTCAGGAATTACTCCTGGTGCTGCGTGGAGACCATATGGGATGCCGGGGATCGAACCTGGGTTGGCTGCATGTACGGCAAATGCCCTCCCTGCTGAACTATCGCTCCGGCCCCAACAGATGCTAGTTTTCTGCCTCATACTCTGATGCGGCTTTGATCTGGGCTAGGGGGGGGGAGCAACCAGCCCTCAATGAAGGCAGCTCACACACTAGAGTGCTCTGTGGGTTCACACCCTACATTCAAACCTCAGGTGTAAAAGGCGAGGACAGTGGCAAGGGCAGGGAGTGTGCACAGGCGCTGAGACCCGAGAATGGTCCTTTGACGGCCACGCTCTGTCCCGCAGCAGCAAGCTCGGCCCCTGTGTGCTAACGCAGCAGGTCTCCCACCGGCCCGGACTCCAGAGGGCGGAAAGCCCAGGACCCTGCTCTGTCCAGAACAGAGCGGAGAGAGCAGCCTCGGATGGTCTCATTCATGGGAGCATGGAAGGAGATGAGGGGAGTGGCTGCTGGAATCGGGGTCACATGCAGGGGTGAACCCCCTCTAAAGTGTGAGGTTGCTTAGGGAGCTGTGGGGGGTCCAGGGGTCGGCAGGGGGTGGGCTTGAAAGGCAGGACTCCAGCTTCCGGCTGTGCACCAGGGGAGGGTCCCAGGGGATGGATGAGGGTGCGTGGGACCCTTTCCAGTTAGAGGAGCGACCCCTGATGTTTCCACATCCTCATCCCCCTGGGTCTGGGAGAAGCAGGAGTTACTGGGGGCCTTCTAACCTCTGAGGGGGCCACCCCCCACATAGCAATCCTTCACCCAGCTTCCGCAGTGGCTCTGAGAAGGGAGGGGAGGGCAGCGTGCGGGAGCCTGCGCCTGATGACCCGGTCACAAACACAACCGCCTCCCCAGACCTGTTTTCAGCCGGGGTGTGGGGGGGTTTCTCTAGGTAGTTCCATTGGGAAATGCTTATCTTCCCAAGCTGTGAGGAGCCCGGTGGGGTGGGGCGATCCTTCAGCTTGTAGGCAGCTCTTCTAGGGTGCTCTGGCAGTGGTGTGTGTGTGTGTGTGTGTGTGTGTGTGTGTGTGTGTGCAGTTAGTGGGCGTGCCCAAGTCCCCAAGCATCCTGACAATGTCCGAACAATGTCCCAAGGTTCTCCGTGACTCAGTAACAAGGCACCTCTGCCTTGAGCTTTGCACGTGATTCGAAGACAAGTCAGGATTAAGTCACTGGGATGAGCACGAAGAAAGGGAAAGTGCATTCAACTTGGCCTCTGAATTCCTCTGAAAAATAGCCACAACCTGCCTGAGGGTTACTGCCAAAGAGCTGTTTGTCAAGAGAGCAGTGAGGATTTGATTTATGGTGGTGTGTGCGTGTGTGTGTTGGTGATTACAGGGGAGAACTATACCTTTTTGGGGGTTCATGGGGCACCTTCATAACCAGGGATCAGGGGACCACATGTGGTGCTGGGGTCAGACCCCAGTTTGGGAGGGTAGAAGGCAGGTGCCCTACCCACTGTACTCTCTCTCTGGCCCTATGTCCTCATTTTATGGAGAAGAAACCTGAGGTGCAGAGAGTTGGTTTGGGACCCTGCCCGATGATGGCAGGGCTGGGATTAGCTTGTTTAGGGACCATATGATCTTACCCAGCTGTGCTCAGAACCTATTGCCAGTTCAGTGCTTGGGGGTTCTGCTACTAATGTTGGGGACCAGATAGTGCCAAGGACTCAACCGACCCCTGCACGCAAAGCAACACACACGCCTTCAGAGTTGGGCTCCTGGCCCCAGGGCTGGGATCTGAACCATCCAACGCCATCATCTCTTTGCCTTTCCTTGTATGCACGGAAGGCACGTGCCTTACAAACAGCTGACCCTGGTTCCATCCCCCCAGCCATACATTTCCCGAGCCTTGCCAGGAGTGATCCCTGAGCACAGAGCTAGAAATAGCCTCTGAGTGCCACCAGTCATGGCCAGCAAACAAACAAAAACACCCCAAGACCCGTAAACTTGCACCCCTAGAGCTCGTGTCCGCTTTGTGTAGCTCCTGCTTGTAGTTCCTGCGGCCCGCCTTGAGCGGGGACTTGTCAGAGGTGATGGAGCTCCAGAGGGTGGTACCGAGGGACTCTGGGCCCCCTTCTCAGGAAGGACTCACTGATCCCTGCCCCCTCCTGCCGTCTCCCTGGCACCACCGAACCAGCTGAACCTGAAAAGCAGCTGAAGAGCCAGCTGCGGCACCCCATGTGGGAGGCAGCCCCCTTGCTGTCCTGGGTGAAGCGTCTCCTCTGCGACAGCCTCTGCTCTTTGGCAAGCTCTTGCCTGCAGTTGGGTTGCTGCAGGCCCGAGTGAGGCCTGGCCCACCTGCTTCCTCCCAGAAGCCCCCAAGGTTTGTTGTGGCCCTGACCCCTTGCAGATCCCTCTCTGGCTCCATGCACAGGCGGATGCAGAAGGACAGACTGGTTCAGAGGACCCCGGGCCTGGCAGGACCAGGTACACCCAGTAAAGCCATCTTGAAATGTGTCTGGCTGGGAAACCATGTGTTTTGTTGGTTCCTTTCCTGCCTACGACTGTGCAGATGTGGTGCAGGGGGTTGAACCCAGAGCCTTACGCTTCCACACTGCAGGAAGGTGCTGTAGGTAGGTGCTGTACCGCAGTCACATTGCCGGTCCCATGAGAAACATTTTAAGAAACCACCTGGAATTCCACAGCCTCTCAGAACTCTCTTGTGGAGTCTCTCCCTAGCCAGAAGGAAAGCAGGTCCTCACTGCAGACGGCCTTGTGCTTTTCTGTACTCCAGACTCCCTTTAGCGAGTGGACCCCCACTGTTTCCACAGTAGTCTTCGTAACCACTGAGTCGACTTACCGTGATCAACTGCCTTCCCTTCTACTGGTTTCCTATTATTATTACTATTGTTACTACAGTATTTGGCGCCACGCTCAACAGTGCTCAGGGATTACTCCTGACTCTGTACTCAAGGATCCCTCTTGACTCTGTGCTCAGGGATCACTCTTGGTGGGCTTTGGGGGACCATATGTGGCACCAGGGATGGGACCTGGGCCGAGCATGTGTGAGGCAGGTGTCCTATCCACTGTACTCTCTCTCTCTAGTCCCTGGTTTCCTATTATTATTTTTTGGGGGCCTACTTGGTGATGCTCAGGGGTTCCTCCTGTCTATGCACTCAGAAATTACTCCCAGTGGTGCTCAGGGGCCATATGAGATGCTGGAGATAGAACCCCAGTTGGACCAGCATAAGGCAAACCTCCTACTCTCTGTACTATCGCTCGGTGCCTGGTTTTCTATTCTTTTGCACTTTCTTGGCCTGATTTTGCTCCCTGCTCTTTCTCTCCTGAATTTGTTCTGAGCTAGCTGGTCGTTCTGTGTATCCTTCCTCACATCATCTCGTTCACAGCCTCAAACACCAGCCTCTAATGCTGAGAAAATGTACTTTGTAGGTGGATCTTCCAAGTGGCAATTGAGCATTCAGTGGTGGGCATATGCAATCCTCCCACATCCTTCCATAGAGTGTGACTTGCTGTGAGCCAGCAAAGTCGGGTCTTGTAAAAATCTACATTCCAGTAATGGGCCCAGCATGCGGGAGCTGAAGGTGCCTGGGGGATGACTCAGGCCACCTTCCTACCTCACAATTAAGGCGTGGGAGGCTCAGAGCAGAGAATAGACTGAGTCATGGCTCCTGCAGGGATGAAGCAGAACCTGAAACTCCTTCCCTCAAGTCTCGGGCTGCTTCCTGGAGAGTATCCTTCCTGAATTTGTTGAGCAGGGGCTTTAGTTTATATTGGTTTATAATATTGATTGTAATATAATAATTGCTTTTTAATGAGAGTGAGCTCTTATCATAATAACTTGAACTTATCCAGTCTTTTGGTTGGTTTCTTTTTTGTTTTGGGACCACACCCATCTGTGTTCAGGGCTTACTCCTGGCTCAATGATCAGGAATTTCTCCTGGCAAGGCTTGGGGAACCATAGGTGGTGCTGGGGATTGAATTGGGGCTGGCTGTGTATAAGGCAAGTGCTTTGCCCACCGTCCTATCTCTCTGGCCCTGACCTTCTTATTACTAGAGTTTCCAATGGTGCCTTCATTGGTTCTTACCTATTCAGGGACAAGGAGCAGATCAGTTTTGACCCAAGATGACAAGGCCCACACTGGTGCTGGCAACCTGTGGACCACAAAAACATCATGACCAAGGGGAGCCAACCAGCCCTACTGGGCACAAGTGATTGTAATAGTGGAGACTCCCCAAGCTCTACTTTCCCCCCTTATTTCAACACTTACTAGAAAGATTTAGAAAAGCCTGAAAATACTGTCTTTCAGGTAGGGAAACAAATGATACACTTTTTATGTTTGAGGCTCCTCTACCTATCATTTTCCCATTTTCTCCTGATCTCTCTCTACCATATATGATCTTAACATGTGTCTGTGTCTGTGTGTGAGTGTGTGCATGACATTCTGCATAGATTTATTGACTCAGTCCCTTTCCATTCATTAAGCCTTCATCTGCAGTACTGAAGCAGAGAAGGGAAGGGGGTGGCTGGTTATTGGACCATATGGGGGGAATCTGACCACCGCCCAGACCCTTCCCAAGCCCAGTCTCACCTCTTATGGACACGTCCCTCCCTTCTGCCCAAACATTGGTGGCCTGCTACAGGAACAGGCGGTACCCACGGGCTGCCCTTCCTGCCCCGCGGGCTTACAAAGTCCATGGAGACGATGTTCTCAGTGGTGGAGTTCTCGGTCTTGGTGAGGAGCATGATGGAGGCCGGGATGTCCAGGGTGAAGTTGTCCGGTAGCAGATGGACAACGGGAGGCTGTGTGGCCATGATCCGCATCATGAAGGGCTGCGACAAGATGTAGCTCTCGGCAATCTGCCACATGGGGAGAAAGAAGCCCACATCAGGACCTTAGGAGTTGGTTAGGGAAACCAAAATCTGGGGGGGCTGTGGGACAGAGCTGCTGATCTGGCACTGTAATTTGTGTCAATGACGACACATGCGGGAGCCGGAATGATGACATGGTGGGGAGGGCGCTTGCCTTGCACACGGCTGACCCAGGTTCAATCCCCGACATCCCATATACTCCCCTGAGCAGGACTAGGAGTAATTCCCGAGTGCAGAGGCAGGAATAACTCCTGAGCAGCTCCAGGTGTGACCCAAAAAATGAAAAAGAAAGACAAATACAAAGGGGGACCTTGGTAGTACCGCTGGGGTCAATACGTTAAATTTCACGCCATGCAGATAGAATAGAAAAAAGCTATTTGATAACAAAAAAACAAAATCCAAGATAATGATGATAGCTGATATGCCTTAATAGCTCACGGTGCCAAGCAACAGAACCGCGACTTTCTGCATGAGTCCGTCTCCACCGGGCTCCTGTGAGCAAGTTTCACGGGGTACCTGTTTCATCCCTGAAGCAAGCGAGCTGAGGAGGGACCTGACTGACAGCGCAGAGTGTAGGGCACTTGCCTTGCATGTAGCCAACCGGATTTGATCCCTGCATCCCATATGGTTTCCTGAGCACTGCCAGGAGTGATCCCGGAGTGCAAAACCAGGAGTCAACCCTGAGCATCTGGCTGGGTGTGACCCCCAAAAAAAAAAAAGAAATAAGCTATGAGAGGCCAAATCATTTCCCCAAGCCCTGGGGATGGGCAGGGAGGAAGCCCGCAGGACTAGAGAAGAGGCTTTGCATGCTGGAGCCCCAAGTTTGCCCCCCCAGCACCGCATAGTCCCCTGAGCATCTCTGGGAGGGACTCGGAGCACTGAGCTGAGGGTAGTGCCAGCACCGAAGGGGGTGGCCCCTAAACCAAATCCCCCTTTCCCTAAGCGAGTTTCCACATTTCTCATTGTAGGGCTATGGTTCAGACCTTGGTCTGTGTGGGCCAAGAGCCTCATTCTAGAAGCGTGGTCCAGGCCAGGCTGCAGCAGATGGCTTCCTGTCCTCAGGCCTTTCTGGTTGCTGTGTGCAAGACTCAGGGGCACTGAAGGCGTGCCAGCATGCGAGCTTACTGCAGTCAGGAGCCTGGCTGCTGCCTTACACTTCCTACTCTAGCTCATTATCTTTAACATGGTGGCGCCTCCCGGAAGGAACAGAATCAGTATGGGGTGAACTTACAATGCCTTCCATTGTGACTTCTCCGATAAACATGTGAGTGTTTTATTGAAAGGAAAACATAACATTCAGAATGGAAATATGGACTTGGAAAGGAATAGAAGGAACCCGTGCGTCTCCCAGAAGGAATTCCCACGAAACCAGATACATTATCAAGGAGTTTCACCCTCCCACCCAACCGCCCACTTCTGCTCCCGGACCGGCCGGACTCACCCAGGAGAGCATGTTGCCAAAGCCTTGGGAATTCTGAGCGAAGTGCTTGGAAATCTGCAATATCAAGACTGTCATGTTATCACCCCAAGTTTTCACTTGAGCTATTTTATTCTTCTACAGAAAATCTAGCATCTCTTGTGATTTTCAGGTCTCAAGAAGATGTTGTGTCAGGAACTGTTTGTGTGTGAAGGTGACCTATTATCTCTATAGCCAAGCCATAGGACCCCGAGGCCCAAAGGGGTCAAGAACTTGCCTTCGGTGCGACCTGAGCGTGGACAGGCTACAGTCCTTGACCCCCATTTTCAGAGACGACTGGGGCACAGGTGCCGGGCTATTTACCTTCAGAGTAAAGGTTTCTGCCTCCCAAGCCAGAATCAGCTGATTCTAAGCAGGGCATGGTGACCCTTAGGAATTGGACCGTGAGATTGATAGCTCCTTGCCGTGTTATCACTATAACGTGTGGAATGAAAAGGTCCATCGGGATGCTCAGTAAAGCAGGTTGGTTGACTGTCTGGGGAGAGTGTTTCCATGAGAGAGGAAGGGGTGGGGCAAAGGTAGTTAATGAGTATCTGTTTTATTACTGGTGGCTGTAGATAAATCAGGTACAAGTACCGACAGGAGAAACTTTTCAGGCGTATAAGGCAGGGAATGATACTAGCCGTGATATAAGTAGCAAGCAGAGAGGGCTCACTCTGGCTTGGCTGGGCTCTCTGCTGCAATCCCATCAGTGTTCCTTCTAACCCTGTGAAATGAACTATCATTTCCCGCACCCCCACCCCAAAAGGCAGAAATGCTGTCCCAGAATAGGCCAATGGAAATTACTGCAGACCGCAGGGTGATATGTTGTGTTCATGTATATGTGGCATGTCTTGGAGTTTTTTCTTTTTTCTTTTTTTTTTTTTTTTGCAGTGCCAAAGATCGAACCCAGGTCCTCCCCATGCAAGGCGTGTGCTTGGCCTCTGAATCCCTGCTCCGGTCCTTGGCATGGTTTAAGATTGGGCAGGAATAGGGAACTAGTGCCATAAAAAATGAAATGGGCTGAAAGGGAAATTCAACAACTCCTCAGCTAATAACAACAAAACTCATCCCATAAATCCCTTGGTCCTGCTCTGTGGAACAGTCTAGAAAGGGCCCGCGGTGGAGACGCTGATGGGAAACAGCTCGCCATGGGATCCTTCCAGTGAGACTAAATACCGTGCTGGCTGCTCACCTCTCACGAACTCTCACCTCTTCCGTGGACAGGGTGACATTGAAGGCCCCAGCCACAAAGTGAGCAAAGGAGGCAGATTTCAGGAAATACTCGGAGATTGCAACGTAGAGCATGGAGCTGGTGAGGTCTGGGAGCACCAAGGGGGCGGCGAAGGGCGGGTCAGAGAGGTTTTGCAGCGGGTAGAAGACCCCCTGTGGGAAAAACAGAGAACCGGTGTCCGTTGGAGACTCTGAAGTTCAGAATGAAGGGAGGCCTCAGTAAAGTTCCGGAAACTCAGTAGAGGTGGCAGAAAAATAAAAGATAACACCTTGGAGTTCTTTGCTAGTGACCATGCTCCAAATCCTGGGTGACATCCTCTGCATATCTGGGCACAGCCTGGGGGCTCCTGGGACATTCCTGGGGGGTCCCTTTATCAGAAGAAGGAAGGAGGTGCCTTCGCAGGAGAAGGCGGCTCTGAATGGCTCCTCGTTCATGGTGTCCAGATGCCAGCACCCTGACATGCAGCATTTGATGCCTGGAGCTTCTGGGGTGTCATGAGCAGGCCCAGAAAGGTCTATTCCCCACGCTGTAGTCACTGCGTCTCAGCCTGAGACATGTAGCTCCTCTCTTGGTCAGGGTGATGGCACATGGTTACGTGCAGCTGGTCCTGGCTCGATCCCTGGCATCTGTTCCCCAAACATCCCTGGCAGGGACCTCTCAGCACAGAAGCAGAAGCAGTCCCGAGCACCACAGGTGTGTGCAAACCCTCCCATCCCCACAGAGCAGACTCAGAAGGATTCGGGGCTGACATGAGTCTGTGGATTCCCGATACTGCCTTTATTAGTTGTGCCATTAGTATGACTCGGTGCTTGTGTAGCTCTTCACAGGTCGGAAGGACTCTGAAGGGTGAGCCAAGCTGCACTTTAAGGACAATATTAATTTGGGGTGAACCGATACCTAAGTACAACTAGTGGCTATCCAAGAATCTGCAAACCCATCTTCATGTTCACCACCAGCAGCTCCCTGGAACTGAGTCAGCAACAGACAAGCCCGTGGGACCCCACCACAGGGTTATGCTGAACAAGAGAAGGCCCCGCAGTGGGCCCCTCCCAGGCCCAGAACGACAGCACCACGTGGCTTTCTTGGAAGGAGACAGATGTATTCTGTGGAATATAGGTGACCTTCTTTGTTTTCTTTTTTGGTGTGCGTGCGTGCGTGTGTGTGTGCGTGTGCGTGCGTGCGTGCATGTGTGTGTGTGTGTGTGTGTGTGTGTGTGTGTGTGTGTGTGTGTGTGTGTGGTCACACCCATCACAGGAGTAAGCTCAGGGCTTACTCCTGGCTCTGTGCTCAGAAATCACACTTGGTGGCACCCAGGAGACTAAATGTACAGTGCCAAGAATCAAAGCGGGGTCAGCGTCAGGCAAGTCAGTCTCCTTACTCACTGCACCATCGCTCTGGCTCCGAGCAACCGTTTATCAGTGAAAGAAAAACAACATCCAGGAGTCTTTTGAAAGAAGATAAGTAAGAGCTTGAAAGGAAGTGAAGCGATATGGAGAACTTGCTACGGCACTTCCTCTGCGCGTGGTATCTATTCCCTGAATGCTGGCTGGACAGCCAGTATGGGATTCTGTTTTTGTGGCTTGTTTGGAGGCCACGCCTCGTGGAGCTGGGGAGCTGTAACTGACACAGAGCTTTGGAGTCCCTCCTGGGGATGATCAGGGTACCGTGTGGTGCTGGGGGCTGAACCCAGGGCCTCTGAATGCAAAGAGTACTCAGCCTGTTGAGCTATCTGTCAGTCCCAGCATGAGGTCTCTGGCAGTAACAGTTACCTTCAAATTCAGATCCATGTAATCCTCAGCGACTTCTGGAAAGCTGATTAGAGAATAATCCAGTACAGTATGGTTGTCAATCTTGGTTAGCACTAAATAACACCAGAAAGGGACAATTAAGATCATTGAAGACATAGAACAATACAATGTCCACTTGGAAAAATATAATTTTTGATTTTCTCTTGTTTAAGTGAACAATTGTTCTATTTCCTAATTCATCCTTACTTTTCTAAGCCCAGGAAATGTAGATAAGTCAAAGGAATAACTTGCAGTGTCGGAGTGGAACAATAAAATGAAAAAGAAGAGCAAAATCTCTCTTTTTTTCTTTTTGGTCATAGCTGGTGATGCTCCGGGGTTATTCCTGGCTCTGCACTCAGGAATTACTCCTGGTGGTGCTTGGGGACCATATGGGGTGCGGGGATTGAACCTGGGTTGGCTATATGCAAGGCAAATGCCCTCCCTGCAGTGCTATCACTCCGGCCCTAAAATCTCTTCTTAATTATAGAAAAAAACATCAGTAGAATCCTGGTGCCTTTTCCTTCCTGTTCATGTGTACACAAACACATATACAATGCTATATGCATTAAAAATAAATTAGGACCAGGGGAGATGCATACAGAGGTTAAGGTATTTGTCTTGCACATGACCAATCCCAGCACCCATCTCCAGCACCACACGTGGCTGTCCCAAGCTTTCCCAGGGGTCATCCCTGAGCACAGAACCAGGAAGAATCCTGGAGCACACTGGATGTGCTCTCTCTCCCGCCCCCACCAAAAAAAAAAAAAAGAGAAAGGAATACATGGTGACGGTGACAGGTGACCGTGATGGACTGAGGGATGGAAGAGGAGAGAGGCAGGAGGGACGGGAAGGAGGAGGAATATGGGGAAGAGCTCCTGGGTCCCCAGCTGCGAGGGTGTCTTTTTTTTTCTTTTTGGGTCACACCCGGAAATGCTCAGGGGTTACTCCTGGCAGTGCTCTGGGGACCATGTGAGATTCTGGCATCGAACCCAGGTCAGCAGCGTGCAAGGCAAACACCCATTCCACTGTGCTATTGCTCCGGCCCCCAGATGCGCGGTGTCTTGGCAAGTTATCAAACCTCTGAACCTCACTACTCTCCTCTAAAAGAAAGAGGCTCCCTCTGCTTCCTCCCAGCTGGTGATAGGATTCTCAGAAAGCGTGCATTTAAAGCATTTTTTTTGTTTTTGTTTTTTGGGTCACACCTAGCAATGCTCAGGGGTTACTGCTGGCTCTACACTCAGGATTTACTCCCGGGGACCATATGGGATGCCGGGAATTGAACCCAGGTCGGCCGCTTGCAAGGCAAACGCCTTACCCACTGTGCTATAGCTCCAGCCCCGAATTTAAAGCATTTTTAAAAAATGGTAGAGTAGCCAGAGAGATAGTGGGATAGTGCAGGGGTTAAAGTGCTGCCTGGGCACCTGGGCACTTCCCGGAGTGACCCCCAAGTAGTGTAGGGGTTAAGGCTCAGCCTGGACACTGCCTGGAGTGGCCCCCGAGCACTGGTGGGCATGGTCTCCAAATCTAAAGCAAATCAGCAGAATGGTAGTGATGGAGGTTGGCACTGTTCCTCACTTTTGGAAGGTCCCCATGTTCTTTGAGCAGGTCAGAGGGGAGAAGACAGGACCTCCCTGGGAGCAGGTTCCAGTCTTCACTCTGGGCACATGCTGAAACCAGGAAAGCACCTTCAGGCCAGGGCTGGACCCCAAGCACTGCTCCTGCAGGTTCGTCTGGCTTGGGCCCTGGAATCTGTGTTTCCTGCCAAGCTCTGGCCCCTGCCTCGCTCTGAGCACGACAATGCCCCACTCTTGAATGAAGAACACTGCACAGGAATTTCCTGGCTCCCAGTTCATCTGTCTCTCCTTGTTCTCTCTCCTTCCCGCTCTGAATACTTCTCTCTCTTTCTATCTTTTTCTCTGGGGGCACAGAATAGCTGAGAGATCACTCCTGGCTCGGTGCTCCGGGATGACCCTGGCAGTGCTCGGGACCATCTGTGTTGCCAATCATCTGACTGGGGTTGACTGTATCAAGGCATGTGCCTTAAGCTCTGTTCTCTCTCTCTATCTCTCTCTCTCTCTCTCTCTCTCTCTCTCTCTCTCTCTCTCTCTGGCTCCGCTTTCATTTCTTCACAATGCAATTATTGATAACCACAGGTGAGTTCGGGACCATGCCAGATGCTGGGACACAAAGCCTTCAGAGTCGGGGATTGAACCCGGGCCTCTTGCATGCACTTGCTCTTCATCTCCTCCCACCAGTCCTTTGAGGGTAGGATTTCCATGGTCTTGGTTTATGGCTGTACCTTCACACCCTCAACACGGGGAACACATCTATGTTCCTACAGAGATGTGCTCAGTGCATCACTGGTGAATGAACAGATGGAGTGTAAGAGAGTCATGTTGAGTATCATGAACCTAGAGTGACCAGCACACAGGGCATGGGCTACCAGCTAAAATTTCTTTTCTGGGGCTGGAGCCATAGCACAGCGGGTAGGGCATTTGCCTTGCATGCGGCCGACTCGGGTTCAATTCCCGGCATCCCATATGGTCCCTCGAGCACCGCCAGGAGTAATTCTTGAGTGCAGAGCCAGGAGTAACCCCTGAGCATTGCTGGGTGTGACCCGAAAATAAAAAAAAATTCTTTTCTCTCTGTGTGTGTGTGTGTGTGTGTGTGTGTGTCCGTGTGTGTCGAGGGAAGCCACATCTGGGGATGCTCAGGGCTTACTCCTGGCTCTATGCTCAGGGATGACTCCTGATAAGACTGGGTATACCCTTTGGTGGGTCATGGATCAAACCTAGGCCAAGCTTGTGCAAAGCAAGGTTGTACTTGCTCATTGTACTATCGCTCTGGCCTCAGTTAAGATTTCTTGGTAGGACTGTGCATATGAGATGAGCTTGAAGCACTGAGCAGTGACCAGGACATAAGAAAGGATTGTGCCTCCAAAGGCTTAGGGAGCAGCACCCTGTAAGCACCAAGCAGAGCTGGGAGCTCCTGAGCATGCAATTCTCTGGCATGTATTCAGCGCCCTGAGCGTGAATTCACACTCCTGTATTCACACTCCTGAGCGTGCAATTCAGCGCCCGACTCTGAAGCCAGCCTGAGGCACAGGCTGTGTTCATCCCTGATCCCAGTGAGCAGAGCAGAGAGCCAGAGCCTGATGGCTGGAAGAGCGCACCTGGAGAAGCTGGAGCAGGATGGGGAAGGGGGAGAGAAGCACTGGGAAGAGGCTGTCCTGGGACTCACCCTCCAGCATGCTGAGGTTGGCGTTCAGGGCTTCCACCTCGCTGGTGACAATGGGGCACAGCTGGGCGGAAGAGGAATGGGGGGAAAGCAGGTTAGCCTCTGAGATCGGAAAGCCCGGGTCTGCCCCGGCCTACAAAGGCCTTCTGGATTAGCGAAGCCTTCCCTGCACTCACCAGGAACTTTCCCTGAAATGAATTGATGCCTCTGGACCTCGAGTTGCCTAGGAAAGGGTGGCCTGTCCTGACAGTGGCCTGTCACCCACTGATGGGCGATTCCCAGCGAGCACCATGGAGGAGTTCCGGCGCTCTCTGTGATGCCGTGGCACACGTGGGCTAGTTCAGGCTCGTGCTGTCCCACCCGTGGAACCTGCTGGGCCTTTCCTGGCTGCAGTGAGGCCGGAGCCTCCCAACTTCGCCTCCTCCCTGGGCCAAGCCAGGCCCACGGGAGTGATCAGGGCCTGGTCCTGCTTCCCGCTCGGCTGGTTTGAGCACCCACGAGCTCATGTGTTCTAGGGAGAAGCCCTTCTGAAACCGGCCTGGAATCAGACCCAGGAACCCCTTCAGGAATGGGGAAGGGGCCTGCCATGTGCTAAGCGCTGGGGTACTCCGAGTGGAGGCTTGAGGCCTGGCTGCCTGCGGCTCCCTGGTGGCCATTTGCCTCTTCTCCACTCTCAGCCTGTGTCACCAGCCAGGGGGGACCTTTGCTGTCCCTCACCAGGTGTCATGAGTAGACACTGAGGTATTCATTTATCACTGACCAGCTCATAATAAGCATTCAGGAAATATGAAAGCTTGGTTTGTTTTTCTGCCAATGCTCAGGGATTATTCCTGGCTCTGCACTCAGGGATCACTCCTGGTGGTGCTCAGGGGACCATATGGGATGCTGGGGATCGAACTCGGGTTGGTTGTGTGCAAGGCAAGTGTCCTACTATCTCTCTGGACCCTGAGCTGTTCTACTTTGTTTAGGGGGCTCCAGAGTTATATCCAGGGGTGCTCAGGAGGCCATGGATCGCCAAGAACGGAACCCAGGCCCTGTATGCGCAGACGTGCTCCCGCCCTCTGGGGCTTGCTCCCTGGCTCAAGCAGTAGAGGCTTAGACCTAGTCCTCGCCGTAACCTGGAAGTAGGCGCTTGCTCTGACCCTGCAGCCACAATTTCTAGGTAGGGACAGTGAAGCTCAGAATGGCGACAAGAGTGTCCAGGAGTTCTCTGAAGCTGGCTCCATGCCGCCAGACAGCAGCAGAAGGCACATTTTGTCCTATTTTCCGGTGGCGGAGACTCACAGAAACCAATGATCTCTAAGTCGTCTGGAGCTCCCGGGGCCGACCTAATGTTTGCTTAGAGGCTAGAGCACTGTGCTTGTCTGGGATAGAGGGACGTCGGCCAGCAGGATCTCCGCAGTGGGTCTGCTCTGCCCCAGAAACTATTTTGTCTGCAGGGTTGAAGGGTGAACCACTGCGACTCCATCTTGAAGCACTAGACTCCATTTTGTGCCTCCGGGTCAGGAGTTCACAGTAAGAAAAACATACCAGACCCCAAGAACATAAGCATAAGCACCACACACCGAGTCACAGACAACGGGATGTTACCAGACTGGGGCCAGGAGGACGTGAGTGATGAAATGTTGTCACGACTGTTTCGAGGTTCGCATCTCACCCTGTGGCTCGATATTGTGCAAACCAGAAGGTCAGAAAGCCAGACAGAACTGCCCAATTTGCTTCTGTAGTTTTGCTTTGGCTTAGATAAGAGCAGGAAAGCTAAAACTCATCCCGATTGTGTAACCCCAGAGTGTATAAAATGCAAAGGCTGGAGGTTCCAGGTCTCTAAGGTGTGTGAGCCCCTCAGAGCTGAGTCTCTAATGCTTGGACTCTTTTCTGCGGGCTCCAAGTCACTCTCTTTGACCTCTGGGCCCTCAGTGCTGGGCTCTCTTTGGCTCAGCTCTGAGCTCTAATAAACTTTCTACACTTGCATTTCTTGCTTCTGGAGGGTCAGTGTTGGGTGACGGCCTAACAGGGTCAGCACTGCCTGCTAAGAGGGAAAGGGCCAGGGGAATTTCGGAGTCTCCTGCTCAGCAGACAGCCTCTAGGACAAACTGTTTAATGTTTCTGAGTGTATTTATTATTATTATTATTATTATTATTATTATTATTATTATTATTATTATTATCATTATTATTATTATTACTACTACTACTGTTATTATTGGTGCATACCAGGCAGTGTTCAGGGCTCCATCCCCAAGGCTTAGAGAACTGTATGGGTGCTGGGGATCAAATCTGGGTAGTTGTGCTCAAGACAAACATTCTGCCCACTGTGCTATCACTTTGGCCCATTTCTGACACTGATTTCCTCCTGCATCCTTGAGGGACCGGCTGCCCACCAGCGCAGAGCTGAGCACCAGGTGACCAATGGAGCCTGACACCAGAACAGCCCCCTCTGCCAGAAAAAATACCTCCCTGCTTATCTATTCCTGCTTCTCCCTTTCCGGATGCCTCTAAAAACACGGGAAAAGAGCCCAGTGGAGTCATGGTCAGGCTAGAAAAGAGGGTCACAATGTCCTTTCCATCCATCTTTCCCTTCCTCAAATGCTGACTTCCGGAATCAATGTTGTACACGTCAAAGCATCTCAGCTGGTTTGACTCTACTGACCCAGCTACCTTCCTTCTTCCCCATCCCTGACCTGACCTGCCCAAGCCCCACCTAGACATTAAGGTCCAATTTGACACCTGCGTGCTCTAAATCTCAGTCTCCAGGACACTTCCAGCCCTTCTGTATTTACTCTCCCCATTTTTGGATCTCCTAAAGCTCAAGCTCATCGACGTATGCATGGAGACAGGCCTTGTTTTGCAGCTGAGTTTGGCTTTCTTGAAAAGGGACTGACTATTCCTCTCTCACTCGCCCCTTGTCTGGCTGGAAGCGGGCACGCATGGGAAGGCTACCACAGGCCATTTCTTGATGGTCTGCCTGCCCGAGACAGTCATGGGGAGGGAATGTGCTTTAGGAGGCGTCTCTGCCCCCCAGCACCTCCCCCCGCTATCACCGCACACTGAAGGCACTTGAAAACTATTAGTAGGTCGCAAAGGAGAGTGTGTGGAAGAACTTGGGAGATTCCTAGCACCCAGTAGGGTGCCCTATGAAGGCTGCTGACTCGGCAGAAAGACAAACCTGTTCTTGGTGTTGCTCGCCTGGGCGGGTGTCATCACTAAAGACTTACCATTTCATTTAAGTTCTTCAAGATGGGTTTCTCCATGGGTTCAGCAAAGGAGTTATACACGACACTAGGAAACAAAGGAGATAGAAGAGGGAGGCGGTGCTCAGAGACCAGAAACTACCCGCATGGCCAGCCTCGGAAGACCCGCTGTCCGCAAGACTCACCTGAGCTCTCCCGAGAAGGGAGGCGTGGGCATGGCTGACTTGGGCGCGGCAGTCCTGGAGCTGCAGGATTGGGTGGCCAAAGCCATTCCGGTCAGGACAACAATGCCAGAGAAGAAGACCCCAGACAGGAACAGGTCAGCTCCTCCAAAATCTTGGCTGTGGAGAGGCAAAAGGCCAGGTTACTCAGGGGGAGAGCCAGGGCAGGGGAGAGGCAGGTGGCCGGGCAGAACCAATCAGAGAACCCCCGTCACAGCCCCTTCTGAGTCCTACTGCTGAGCACAGGGAGGAGGCGGGAAGGAGCATCTAATAGGAATGAATGAATGAGTGAAGTGATGCCCGAGGAGCGGGCAGCTTTAGGAGCCTTGGAGCCTTCCTACTCCTGCTCAGGGTTTACTCCTGGCTCTGCACTCAAGAATTACTCCTGGCAGTGCTCAGGGGACCATATGGGATGCCAGGGATCAAACCTGGATAGGCCATCTGTAAGGCAAATGTTCTCCCTGCTGTACTATTGCTCCGGTCCCTAAAAAAAAAATGAACACAGGCCTGATCACTGCTCAGGGGCTACTTCTGGTTTTGCTCAGAGGTTGTCCCAGGTGCTGCTAGGGGGACGCTGTGATGCTGGGAACTGAACCCAGACCACCAGCACGCGAAGCTTGAGCTCGTCCCTCTGAGCCACCTCCCTGGCCTGAGCTGACTTCTTTTTTTTTTTTCGCTTTTTTTTGGGTCACACCCGGCAATGCTCAGGGGTTTCTCCTGGCTCTGCACTCAGGAATCACTCCCTGGCGGTGCTCAGGGGACCATATGGGATGCCAGGAATCAAACCCTGGCGGCATGGGCTGGCCGCATGCAAGGCAAACGCCCTACCCGCCCGGGCTATCGCTCCGGCCCCCAATGAGCTGACTTCTTATTCTTTCTGATTTCTCTTCAGTTGATTCTTTGCTCTTTCTATAAAGGAAGGATGCTTTTCAGCCTCCTCCTTCTTTCTCCCCTGGAAGAGATTTTCTGATTTAAATCTCCCCAGGTTAAAAAAAAAAAATTCTTGAGAAAGATTGTTAGTAACTGAGGCGGCCAAAGAGATGATACATGTCAGGCTTTTGTGTTACATATCACCACATGCGACATGAACAGACACCAGTCTGATCCTCGACACCGCCTCGGGTCCGCTGAGCACTGCCAGGAGTGATCCCCTGAGCACAGAACCAGGAATAGTAGCACCGAAGCACTTCTGGGTAGGGCCCAAAAGCCAAACTCCAGCAAAGGCCAAAGGGAAGGAAAGAAGCCCACAGTAAAGAACATATCACAAGGCCGGAGTGCGAGGAGCCGGAGGCCTGGGCTCAATCTGGGGCAAGTTGCCTTGAGCAGCACAGAACTGAGATGCAAGCAAGGCATCCAGCACAGCAGGGCAAGCCCACTCCAGGCTTGTTATTAAACAGGGGGCGAATTTGCACACTCTTGGTTTGGGCTCCCCCCACCCCCCTCCTCAGCCCCGGAACAGCCACTGTGCGTCATGGAGACAGACTCTCACAAGAGCGGAGACTTGAATTCCCAGTCGGTGCTGATGTTGGCGGTGCCGTGGTTGGTCAGGACCTTGATTCCCATCCCCGGCACGAAGGTCATTGAAGTATTTGGAAATGAAAAGGCGTTGATTGATATGCTGTGAGACAAGAAACAGAGGGGTTAGTAAACGGAAACCAGTTCTAGAATCCCCACTGGGGTGGGCTGCTCGGTGCGGCTCTATCTCCATCCCATGCTAGGAAACCTCCCCGTGTGTCAACTACCCCCTGGTCTGCCAGGGGAGAAGAAAGCGTATTCAGAATAATTCTGTTCAGAGTTGGCTCAAAGGGCTGGAGCACATACGGGAGGCCCTGGGTTGGGTCCCTGGCACCACATGGAGCCCAGAACCAGCACTGCCAGGTGTGGCCAAACACAGAATTAAAAACAAGTCTTTCTTTTGGCCACACCTGGCTGCTCTTAGGGCTTTCTCCTTGCTCTGCACTCAGGGATCATACTCGGAAAGTTCACAGAACCATGTGGGGTGCCAAGGATTGAACCGAGGTCCGTCATATGCAAGGCAAGCATCTGTCTCTCTGGACCTCAAGTCTTTCTTTTCTTTCTTTCTTTCTTCTTTTTTTTTTCGTTTTTTGGGTCACACCCGGCAATGCTCAGGGGTTTCTCCTGGCACTGCACTCAGGAATTACTCCTGGCGGTGCTCGGGGGACCATATGGGATGCCGGGGATCGAACCCGGGCCGGCATGGGCCGGCTGCGTGCAAGGCAAACGTCCTACCCGCTGGGCTATCGCTCCGGCCCCAGGATCTCAAGTCCGTCCTTCCTTCCTTCCTTCCTTCCTTCCTTCCTTCCTTCCTTCCTTTCCTTCCTTCCTTCCTTCCTTCCTTCCTTCCTTCCTTCCTTCCTTCCTTCCTTCCTTCCTTCCTTCCTTCCTTCCTTCCTTCCTTCCTTCCTTCCTTCCTTCCTTCCTTCCTTCCTTCCTTCCTTCCTTCCTTCCTTCCTTCCTTCCTTCCTTCCTTCCTTCCTTCCCTTCCTTCCTTCCTTCCTTCCTTCCTTCCTTCCCTTTCTACATCTCTTCTCTTTCTTAGGGCTTACTCTCCTGCTTCAGGGGGGTCACTCCTGTGGTGCTTAGGACCACTTAAGGTTCTGGAGATTTATGGGGCTGACTATGTTCAAGGCAAGTACCTTAACCCCTATACTATCTCTCTCTCTCTCTCTCTCTCTCTCTCTCTCTCTCTCTCTCTCTCTCTCCGCCCAAATAACTGATTTGTTTGATTTGTTTATTTATAGACAAAGGGAGGTGCAACATTATCATGTTATTTCCCCCTCCATTTTCCAGTGTTTCCCATGGGACAGGGCTATTACTATTTGGGATCACTATCACTATTTTGTAGCAAACTGTTAAAGAGTCAGCAAATATGCAGCTGACCGCTCCTCCCCACTGGCCATCCGCCAGGGCAACCCCCACAAGGGTACATTTTTGATTCTAAGTGTCCATGTGCTCAGGACATTCCTTAGTGGAGAAACTTATTTTCTTTTTTTATTTATTAAAAATGCTTTAATTCGAATCACAGTGAGATACACAGTTACAAAAGATATTCATGATTGGCCTTCAGTTGTACATGAGAAACTTATTTTATTTATTTATTTATTTTGCTTTTTTAGGTCACACCCGGCAATGCTCAGGGGTTACTCCTGGCTCTGCACTCAGGAATCACTCCTGGCAGTGCTCAGGGGGACCATATGGGATGCTGGGGATCGAACCCGGGCTGGCATGGGTCGGCTGCGAACAAGGCAAAGCGCCTATCCGCTGGGCTATCGCTCCGGCCTGAGAAACTTATTTTAGAGACTGAACTTTGCTTAGGCTCCTCTGAGCTGTCCGACAGCACACCTAGAGGCAGATGTCCCTACTTCTGTAAACCACATGGTTGAGCTCAATCACTATCACCGGCATTGAGGACTGCTACCTGCCAGGCACTGCACACACGCATTAACCTGTTTGAACCCTTCTGATACTCACAGGAAGCCAGTGCTGTTTTTCGCAATTTGCATTTCAGACACAAGAAGATAAGGCCCTTGGCTGGAGCCCGTGCCAGTTGTAGAACCAGACCAGGCACTCTCTCCAGTCTGTCTTCAGACCATGTTCTCAACAGTAGGCAGGGCCGCCTGGGTTCTTTTTAGCATTTTGCAAAGAGCGCTTGACTTGCAGCTCAATTTTATGCTGGTGGCACCCTCGAGTAAGGGGTTTTACCTCCTGGGGCCGGAGCTATGGCACAGAGGGTAAGACGCTGCCCTGCATGTGGCCAACCTGGGTTTGATCTCTGACATCCCATTAGGTCCCCCACCCCCAAGCACTGCCAGGAGTGAGTCCTGAGTACAGAGCTGGAGTAAGGCCAGAGTACTGCAGGGTATTGTTCCTTGCCAGGAGTAAGGCCGGAGTACTACAGGGTAAGGTTCCTTGCCAGGAGTAAGGCCGGAGTACTGCAGGGTGCGGTTCCTTGCCAGGAGTAAGGCGGAGTACTGCAGGGTACGGTTCCTTGCCAGGAGTAAGGCGGAGTACTGCAGGTTAAGGTTCCTTGCCAGGAGGAAGGCCGGAGTACTGCAGGGTATGGTTCCTTGCCAGGAGGAAGGCCGGAGTACTGCAGGGTATGGTTCCCTGCCAGGAGGAAGGCCGGAGTACTGCAGGGTATGGTTCCTTGCCAGGAGTAAGGCCAGACTACTGCAGGGGACGGTTCCCCTGCCCCCCAAAGGTATTTTACATCCTTCAGCTGCTCCAGAGGCAGGGCTCCTCAGAGGTGGGAGAAACGCAAAATGGGGTCATGTGTGTGTAACTGTGGCCCAGGAATATGTGTAACATGGAAATTCTCACAGGAGAAGCCTGGTCCCCACAAGCAGTGAGCTGCCCAGATGGGCTAGGCCGGGACGCCACACCCTGAGCCACCTGGGGATTCCTTTCTTGGGCTGTTTATCGGAGCAGCTTCTCACCGTGGGCTGCCGGGGCTCTGAGCCTCTTCTGTGCTGGTTGTGGAGTCCCACCAGAGGACAGGGAGGCACATTCTCCACCCTGGGATCTCAGACCAATTTTACAAGAAAATGCTCTTCTGGTTTCGACTTACTTTGAAAAAATTGTAGTCCACGTAATCAACCTTCAGAAACTCCAGCGTTCCGAGCCTTTTAAGTCCGGGATGTGTCTTTCCTTGAGCATCTGCTCAATCATCTCCAACCCAACTTGGACACCTGGGAAGAAACCAAAGGCAAAGTATCTCGATAACTAACACCAGAGCATCGGCCACGCGAGTGCGATGCATTGTGTAGGACGTGACCTTGCACTTAGAGAGGAGAAACCTGCAAAGTGGGTGATGGGGCTCCGTTCATAGCTGGAAACGCTGGTCTTTATTTTATTTTATTTTTTTTTTTTGCTTTTTTGGGTCACACCCGGCAATGCTCAGGGGTTTCTCCTGGCTCTGCACTCAGGAATTACTCCTGGCGGTGCTCGGGGGACCATATGGGATGCGGGGATAGAACCGGGCCGGCATGAGCCGGCTGCGTGCAAGGCAAACGCCCTACCCGCTGGGCTATCGCTCCGGCCCAACGCTGGTCTTTAGAGAGGCCGAGGAATGTGGCACATGCTCAGAGCCAACAGCAGGAGAGAAGCTCCCTGTGTGGCCTGCATGAAAGAACGCCCTCATGGGACAGCATTTTACGAACAGTACAGAATCCCCTCATTATCCATGTTTCTCGAGGATGTGACTACACTCCAAGGAGGTTCATTTCTTTTGCCAAAGCCACCCAGTTGGGACTGAGGGACCCCAAGGTCAAATCAGAACAATCTTGCTGGAGAAAACACGCCTTACCCTCAGTTCCAGAAATCTCCCCACATTCCCCTCTTCCCTCTTCCTCCTGATTTTTGAAGCTCAGGAATTTCTGATCTAAGATCCATGGACTGTTGTAAACTCTTGAACCCTCTGAGAGTTTAATAAAAGACTGTGCAGTGTGAGTATGTGTGTGAGTGTGTGTGTGTGTGTGCGTGCACACATGTTTTTCACTCTTCAGGGAGAGGGCCCATGTTTCCATCAGATTCTCCAAGTCTCCCCATAACGCCAATTAGGTTAGTAATCACTGTTTTTGAACTCTGGAATAATGCCAACCACATGTCTATAACATGAGTTATAAACTCCTCTCCCCTCATCTATGGCTTTAGTAATCATGAACAGGTCTGTATAAGCATGACAGTGACATTAGCTGTCATTTGTTGGACAACAGTTATTGTATTTTTTCACCCAGAGGTTTCCTAGAATAACCCTATGAACAGGCACTCTTACTATGAGCTTTGTTTTACTAAATATCTGATATTCGTACATCTTATAATGGATAATATGTGTAAATAACTGATATTATGTACAACTAATTTTTTAAATGAAAAATGCAGGAGGATGGGATTGAGGAAGTAGCATAGAAAGCAAGGTGCTTGCTTTGCATGAGGCTCACCTCATTTCTTAATTTTTTTCTTTCTTTTTTTTTTATCTTTTCAGGTCACACCCAGCGATGCTCAGGGTTACTCCTGGCTCTGCACTCAGGAATTATCCTGGTGGAGGCTGACCTCACTTCTATGTTGGTAAACTATATAGTTCCCTGAGCATCACTAGGAGTCATTTTGAGTACATTAGTGGTGTTCCAGGACTAGCCCCTGAGCACCATTATGTGTGACCCGACCTGTTTCCTCTCTTTCTCTCTCTCTCTCTCTCTCTCTCTCTCTCTCTCTCTCCACACACACACACATATGGACTGGGAAAAAGAACAGGGAGATAAAAGTTGTAGTTTGTACTGAGTGTAGTGCCAAGACAGCGTTTCTCTACACACAGCTCTCCTTCAGTTCATCTGCATCTAACCTATATCTTTCTACCTAGATATTTTCCTTCCCCCTTGACTTAACCAGGCATTTCTCATGGCCCTGAATTCAAGTGTTGCTCTTGGTGTGCTCTGGGGACCATATGGGATGCCAGGGATTGAACCATGGTAGGTCACAGGCCAGGCAAATGCCTTACCTGCTGTACTATCTCTCCAGTCCACATCTACCTATCTTTTTGGTGGTGCAGGGGATTGAATGCCTTTCAAATACAGGGCAAATGCTCTCCTGTTCAGCTCCATCCCTTGCTCCACACATCCTCTCCTTTGTCACATTATTATTAGAGTTCTCTAATCCTAGGTAATATTATTTTATTATTAATTATTATGAATTTTTTTAAATTATTAATTATTATGAAACTAATACTTTCATAGAGAAGGCAGCTGAAGCCTGGAGAGAGGCACTAATCTATTCCAGCGCCAAATCTAGTGATTGACTTGCTTTAGGACCAGAGAGGGTTGGCTCTGAGGTCAGGACATACAGATCTGAGGTCAGGGCATACAGACCTGAGTTCGTGTCTTTTTTCATTTGTTAGTAGCAGAGCTGCTACTGGCTCTCACTGTGCCCAGATGCTCATGAGGCACCCGGGAGAGATGGCAGGTTCTAGCCCTGGCCCGCCACCCCAGCAGAGCCTCACAACAAGCCAGACGACCCCCCACTCCATGAGGACCTCCATTTTCCACATCCGATTCCCCCCCGTCAGAACTCCACCCAGAAGACCAGCCTATCACAGCCTGGCTCATCGAGATCCACCCTGCTGCAGTCTTTTTAATCCGGCCCAGGTATGCTGATCCAGAGACAGACATGGGGCAGAGCTGCTACTGGCTCTCACTGTGCCCAGCCGCTCATGAGGTGCCCGGGAGGGATGGCAGGTTCTAGCCCTGGCCCGCCACCCCAGCAGAGCCTCACAACAAGCCACATGACCCCCCACTCCATGAGGGACCTCCATTTCCCACATCTGGACTTCCCCCTTGTCAGAACTCCACCCAGAAGACCAGCCTATCACAGCCCAGCTCGCATGCGGCCCAGCGGTTCATCAATAAATGCTAGATTTTGAGATGACTACAAGAGTATGCTACCCGCACGGCAGAGCCTGGCAAGCTACCCGTGTCGTATTTGATATGCCAGATACCCAGTAACAATTATAGACCTCATTCCCATGACCTGATGGAATGGTTTGAGGCTCTTTATGTTCCTGGAGCAAGCAGGTGCCCTTGGGCTCTATTGCATGAGACAGGTCATATGGAGATGTTGCTGGTGCCTGCTCGAGACAAATCGATGATGAACAGGAAGACAGTGACAGTGATTGTTTGCTTTTGGGTCAGACCCAGTGGTGCCCAGGGTTTACTACTGGCCCCGTACTCAGGACTCACCTCATGGCAGTGCTGAGTTTATATCTTGATGTGAAAGTTTATTTTAGCTCCTCTAAGAACAAGGCTTGTCCTTTATAAAAGGATGATGCCGTTTCCACTATGTTGTTGGAATCAAATCTACTTAGGACCCCTCATGTACATGTCAAAAAGCCTGGACAGGGTTAATATTCAGGAAATGGTTCATACTTTACTTCAAGGTTAGGTTTGGGGGCAAGAGACAGAACTGGAAGCTCTGCTCTTCAGCCTTTTCTTCTTTTTTTGGTGACTGGGATGGAACCCAGGGCCTCAGAGGTGCAACGCAAGTAAGTGCTTGACTGCTGAGCCACATCCCTGCCTCTTGGGATCTGTTCTTTCAAGTGCTCTGATCTTTTTTTTTTTTTTTTTTGCTTTTTGGGTCACACCCGGCAATGCTCAGGGGTTACTCCTGGCTCTGCACTCAGGAATTACTCCTGGCGGTGCTCGGGGACCATATGGGACGCCGGGGATCGAACCTGGCCAGCACAGGCCGGCCGCATGCAAGGCAAATGCCCTACCCGCTGGGCTATCGCTCCGCCCAAGTGCTCTGATCTTGAGGAAAAAACAAGCTGTTTGCAAAACTTTGATATTGTGGCCAATTCTATATCTCCAACAAGCATTTTTTGTGAACATTAGCACAAGATACACATGCATATTTTCAACTCACACATTTCCACACATATCACGAGCAATTGTACAAGACAGATCTGTTTAGACTCCCTACATCAGATTAGGGTTCTGTGGAAAGGATTTCCTCTCAAACAAGTTTTCCCTCCCCTCCTATGATTCCTTCTTTCCTTCTTTCCTCACTTTCCTTTCATGTGTCACAGTTAGGAGAGGTGTTTCTTATTTGCATTTAGATGTTTATTAGATTTTTAGTGTATGGTTAGTTGTTTTAAAAGGTCTGGGAGTGACCTATAAGGTCTGTTAGCTAAACACAGGCAAATATGCACAGGATCAAAATAGCCTCATACACTTTGATTTTTACAATCTACTTCCTCTACTTGTTTTGTGTCTGTCCAACTTAACTTGTATCACTTGTATCACTTGTCTTCCCATTGTTCATCATTTTGCTCGAGCGGGCACCAGTAACATTTCCATACATCCTGTCACATGCTAGTGTAGCCAAGGGCATCTGCTCGCTCCAGGAACAATAAGATCCAGAGACTCACATACACGGGGCAGAGCTGCTACTGGCTCTCCCTGTGCCCAGCTGATCATGAGGCACCCGGGAGGGAAGGCAGGTTCTAACCCTGGCCCGCCATCCTAGCAGAGCCTCACAAGAAGCCAGAGGAACCCCCACACCATGAGGGTCGCCATTTTCCACATCCAGACTCCCCAATTGGCCAGAGTTCCACCAGCAGAAGAACTGATCACAAGCCGTCTAACTTAGCTCAGGGAAAATCTTCATCCAATAGTTTTCTTTTTTTTCTTTTTTTTTTTTTAGGACTGAAATTTTACAGTTTATTGAAACTTGGCTTCTTGTGGTTACACTGTTGAAAAAAAAATTTTTTTAAAGACCTTTGCCTAATTTTTGAATGCACTAAGGCAATAGATATTGACCTGTTTACACTTGGTCAACTGATTGTAACAAGGAGAATAACAGGCTCTGAAAATGTTCTTTTACAGATTTTTTTTAGAGAAAACAATCTTGTCTGATGCCATGTTCTCATACCTTTCAGATTCCTTTTACTAGACAGAATGCCCATGTTGTTACACCTAGGCGTTCTATTTCATCCCTTCCTCCACTCCAAAAGCCATGGTGAAATTTTCTAAATCAGCATTGACTAAGTGAGGTTCTGTGTCTCCATATGCTTCCTGGAAAGGTTAACACAAGCTCATTCTTGACATTTCTTTTTTTTTTTGCACTTTTTAAAAAATTGTTTTAACTTTAATAAAACACCTTGAGTTGCAAAAGATGTTCACAAAACATTGTTTCAGGTATTCAATATTCCAATATCAATCCCACCATCAATATACCCTTACCATCACCAAAGACCCTATTTTCCTACCTACACTCCCCACCCAGTCTGCTTCCTTAGCAGGCAGTAATGACAACATATAACTTGTAATGGCGTTGCTAAAGTCATGACCATTTACTGAGCTGTTACATGCAACTTGGGCTATCTGTGTTATTATCATCACTTATTAAACTTACTGAACTTAGTGGGTTTCTACTCAATTTTTTAAAAAAATTTTTATTATACCACCGTGAAACATACAATTACAAAGGTGTTCATAATTGGTTCTTGGTAATACAGTATACCAGCACCCATCCCTCCACCAGTGCCCCATTTCCACCACCAATGTACCCCACCCTCCCCACCCTCCCCATGCTGCCTTAATAGCAGGTACCCCAGTTTCCTCTCTTTCTCTCTCTGTCTCTCTGTCTCTGCATCTCTCTCCCTCTTATTTTACACATTGTGGCTAGCCCTGCAGATATTTAGAGTTTATCACTTAAGTCTCTTTGTGTATATTCAATGGTGAGTTTTAATCTGCCACATTTAGTAAAACACTGGTATCTGTTTATGTCCTATTAATGAATGCAGTCATTCTATATCTGTCCTTTTCCTTCTGACTAATTTCACTCAGCATGATAGTCTCCATGTTAGTTTCCTTTTTCTTGTGCTTCTAAACCCCCTCTTAAACCTGTCAGCACCTCAGAGGCCTTTGTATAGATTAAATATTGTAAAGTCTCTCAAGAGAAATACTCATTTATTACCCACATTAAAATGTTCACACGGTGTGAGGCAACTCTGAGTTCCTTTTAAAGTCAAACTCTTTTGGAAGCTCCACGTTTTCTGTTTGTTTATTTCTTTGGTTTTGAGCCACTCTCAGTGGTGCTCAGGGATCACTCCTGGTGGTGCTCAGGGGAGCCAGATGTAGTGCTGGGAATTGAACCCGGGTCAGCTGCAAAACTGGCAAGTGCTTTCACCCCTGTGCTATCCCTGGCCCTGCTACATTTTCTTTTATAAGCCCCAAACTCTTCTTTCCTGCAGCCCTGCCTGTTTTCCCCTTTAGAGGAAAGGCTTGTGCCAGTGTGTGCCAGAGGGAGGGAGGGAAGGAGAGGGAGTCTGAGCTGGTGTCTGGATATGCATAGTGCAAGGCCAACAACTCTACCCGGTCAACCTTGCACGCCTGTGAGGGACTGACGCTTTCGCCATAGTGCATCTACAGGAGGCAACAGGAGCTTCTGGCTCTGGGCCATCAACTCCACCTGCTGCAGTCTGGCTTCTGAAAGCATCCAACTCACCATAGTCCAGAGCCCGCTGAGTAATCCTGGCCTTGATTCCTGGGTAAAGGGCCTCAGAGGACGAGATGCAGACATTCCACAGGAGGAAACATCTCCAGAGCAGGGGGAGCCGAGGCACGCATCTGCAACAAATCGACACATACGGGTTCCTTGAGTAGTCGTGATGGTTTCACTGCACGACTTCATCTAAGCACGTCTAGGTTTTCTGCCTGTGATTCTGCACTTGAAAATGTTCAGTTTTCACATGCAGATTTCAGTTCTCGCATGCCAATTTTCACATGCGGACAATGTTCGGTTTACACAGGAGAATTCAGTCGACTCACCCACCCACCCATCATTTATGGATGACAGAAGAACAGTTTTTAGGTGCTGAGGCTGGAGACATGAGAATACAGATGTGTGGGCCTTGACTTCTGCTTCCCCGCAGACTAGTGGAGGAGTCACACACACGCACAGCTGGTTGCAACACCACGTAATGTAATGGAAAGGCCGTGTTATAAAATGGCGGGGACAATAGGGATAAGTCTGGGAATGGGCAGGGTGTGGGGGTGGGGGGAGGAAGGGACCCAGATCAGCTGAGTGAGTGGTGTAAAGGGTGATCTCAGGGGTGGAGTGATACTACAGCGATAGTAGGCTGTTTGCCTAGCTTGCAGCCCACGTGGGTTTGATCCAGGGCAGCCCATGTTCCTGGCAGGCTGGTCCCCTAAACCTGCCAGGAGTAAACCCTGAGAATTACATGGTGTGGCCCCAAAACCAAAACAAAAAGAAAGAAGGAAGGGAGGTACTGGAAAGACGGGATGGGGTAAGGCGCTTGCCGTGCACAAGGCTTGATCCCAAGCATCCCGCAGGGGCCCCGAGCACCTGCAGGAGTATGAATCTGCCCACAGGGCCAGAGTAAGCCCTGAGCACCCCAGGGTGTGGTCGATCTCCAAAAAGAAAAGCATATTAAAGATTTAAAAAATCTTTAAAGTAAAAATAAAACAGATTTAAAATGACTACATATTGAAATAGATACTTGCCCATACACAAGGCAATGAGTCACAGGCCAGTATCACAGTGCTGCCCTCCTGGGGACATCTTGGTGCTCCAACTCTTCCGTTTGGGACCCCCGGCACCATAACACAGTGTGTGCATACAGCCGTGTGTCAGGTGTGTGCTGACAGCCCCCATCCCGTGAGCATGAGTAGAAGATGTGTGAGCTCTTCCCCCGCCTCAAACGTGTGTGAGTGCCATCGACCTGCGAGCACCACCACCTGAACCTCACGCATCGCGGCCGAGTGCGTGTGACCCTTGCTGTGCCGCAGTAACAAGAGAAGGGGAAGGGCGGGGAAATAAGATAAAACGAAGTTGGATCATGTCACCCCTGACCTCACAAAGCAGTTCCCCCATCTTACTCCATGTAGAGAGACTGGAGAGATGGTGCAGCCGGTAGGGCGCTTGCCTTGTGCACAGCTGAGATGGCACAGCAGGTAGGGCACAAAGCCGAGATGGCACAGCGGGTAGGGCACAAAGCCGAGATGGTGCAGCGGGTAGGGCGCTTGCCTTGTGCACAGCCAAGATGGCGCAGCGGGTAGGGCACAAAGCCGAGATGGCGCAGCGGGTAGGGCACTTGCCGTGCACACAGCTGATCCTGGTTCTATCTCTGGCACCACATACGTTCCCCTGAACCACCAGGAGTGAACCCTGAGCACAGAGCCAGGAGTAAGCCCTGAGCTCCACCTGGTGTGTCCCCCCAAATCCCCTCTTCCCTTGAAGGGTAGAGCTCTTCTGTCAGGCGCCCGCCCTCCACGCCTCCCTTTGCTCAGGGGTTTCCTTCCCTGGTACACAGGCCAGGCTGCCCCAGCCCAGGTCTCATGGGAACAATGGATCCTTCTCGAACCCGCTAAGCAGCTTGTAGCCCAGCGTCTTTGTGCTTGCTCTCCCCCAGCCCGGACCCCCCAGAGAGCCCTGGAGCTTCCGCTTTCCCACACAGGGCAAGCCCAAGTTCCTGAACATTCTACACTAACTAACCACCCCTCAAGCACCTCTCTGTCCTGGGATGAATTTTCCGACAAAATATGTAGCACCATGGAGCCTCCTCGCCTGTGGCGCTATTTACTGTCACCGTGTCACTGGAATGTGCAAACCTGCTGGGGAAGGACAAACCTTGAACAGAGACAGGTGCCAGGACAATGTCTCAGGACTGACCCTGGGAATGGCTGAGAGAATGTTTCCTCTGGGTCAGGTGCGCCTTCGGGTTCCTACATGTGACAGGCTGGAACTTGTGGGGGGGCACCTATGGTGGGAGTGTCTGATGGCGTCCCATGTCCAGGGGTTGTCTTGCCACTCCATAGACTGGCACAGTGAGTGGCGCAAAGTTTACACACACACACACACACACACACACACACACACTCCATAAACCCTCCAAGCAGGGGAGACCTCGCCGTGGTGTCATCATGTTGTAGCCTAAGACGGAAGCCCCCACCTCGCAGCTGAGTGAGCCCCCGTGGGACTGCGCAGGGAAGCCACATGTACATCGTGGCAGCCCACTGAGGCACTCGCCAGGGCGGCGCCCTGTTCTAGGAGCACAGAACCTGGGTGTGCCACTGTGGCCACATCCACACATGCCAGGGCCCACGGACGGCAGGTGCCCACTGAGTCCACAAACAAGCATGAACCCAGGCAGGGAAGCATTTTGGGGGTGGGCAGGGGAAAGGAAGTGGTGGGAGGCCCACACTAAGGCCTGGTCAGGAGGGCGGGGCGCAGGTTGGGGGGGGGTCGGGTTCAGGCTGGGGTTGGGGCACAGATTGGGGTTAGAATGGAACCACGAGGCATGGTGTGGGCAAAGCTCCACCATGCTCTCTGCTCGGTGGGGGCACAGGGCTGTTGCTTGTGCCCCTTGGGGGCCAGAGTGCGGCACAAGCTGCCCTGGCAGGACAGCGACTCTGGTCTGAGGTCGGTGATTGCTTGTGGGGTGAGGGGCCGGGAAGCTGAGAACGAGGGTCTTGACCTGTCCACTCTGTGGCTCCTATCTGCTGGCTCCGGTCCTCCTGCTGCCCTTTCTCCCAAGCCTCCCATGAGCTTCTGTCTGGAGAAAAGGCCCCAAACACAGGGTCCTGTGTGCCCCATCTGGCTATTGGCTCCCTCTGCCTAGGCCCCCAGAGGCAGCGGAAGACGTGCTGTGTTTGCCGGCCTGTTCCACACTCTCCTCGGGATCTCCTTTTCCTTATCCCTCTGCATGGGCACCTCTGGCTCCCACTCTCTGCCCTGCTCCAGGATATCCTGGACAGTGCTCAGGAGTCCTGGGGCCCCTTCCAGAGACTCTAGTGGTTCAATGTTTCAATGCTAGGGACCAAGGGTATGGTTTGGGGGGTTCCCTTGGGTCACCTCAGTGTTGCTCAGGGTCCCCCAGAGTCACACCCTGACACACTAGGAGGATCATACATTTTTGCTCCATTTACTAACTAAAACAGAATGGTACCAAGTGTATATAGAACGCAGGTGCATTCCACTCTATTGCCCAAAACTATTTTATCTAACACAGTTAATTGGCCAAACCAGACCCAAACTATAACTTGTTGATACAGAGAAAAGGACAGTGACAGGCTGAGGTCACAGGAAGCAAAGTCACATTTGGATAATGTGAAGGAGAACTTGGCAATGCACATAAAACTAAACCAGTCCAAAGGGACAGGATGGGCCAGAGGCAACAAATGCAGGAAAAGTTCCTGTGGATTCCCTCCATCCTCTTCAGGTTTTTCTTTCCACAAGTTAATCACCAGCTCGGCAATTCCAGCTTGTCTTATTCACCTGCCTCAAGGGATGGCGCAGTTACTTATTTAATCAGAGCAATATAAGGGAAGGGGATTGTTTCCAGGCAAGGGGTGCCTTGTCCAAAGTGGGCAGAGGAGGGCGTGGAGGGAGTGAAGGCAAACTTCTGGCACCTGGAGTATTTATTTCCACATCGCCACCAACAGTGAGGTCATGCTGGTGAGCAGCATATCGCCAAGGCCAAGAGTTATGAAAGGATGCGTCATGCTGAGGCAGGCAGGGGAGCAAGTTTTTAACAAGAGGAAAACATTTTCCCAACCCTGGAAGCAGGACCCAGTAGCTGGTGCCCGTGACACTATGCAAACTGAGGTCTGAGGCACGGCCCTTCTCAGATAGAATGGGACTTCCGGAAGTATTTGCTACTTCATCAACTGACCGGCCTCCAAGATCAGAGCTAACTGAGAAAGTAACAGGAAGGTTAAAAAGAACCCAAGAAAATGGACGGCACAAAAAGAGTTATTTCAACAGGGACAAGTACAGGAAGGCAAAGTGGAGATGTTACTTGCCAATAACAGAATGACTAGGAGACTTTTTAAAGTTATTTGGAGGGAGAGGGCAGGACACACCTGGCAGTTCTCAGGGCTTGCTGGTGGCTCTGTGCTCAGGGATAACTCCTGACAATGCTTGAGAGACCCTATATGGTCCTGGGGACCCAAAGGGGGCAGCCACATGAGAGGCAAGCACCTAATACCTGTATTATCTCTCCAGCCCTTAGCACATTTTTTGGGGGTAAAACAATAAAATATTTGTAGATATTGCTATTGTCTGCACACACCCCCTGTCCCACCCCATTGTAGACACGAGGCTCTATGCACAGCCAGAGGCCAAATGCCCGGTCCAGGATGCCCCTAGAAGACAGGAACCCAGAATCAAGCCTGTGCATCTGGTTCCTAGTGTTTGCGTCTAGTGTTTTCAGGTGATGACTGGATGATGGCTGGGTGCTTCTTCATTCTCTCCTGGGACACAGACAGAGGCGTTGCCTGAGGCTGACTTTCAGGTAGAAGATTGTCGCGCCTGGAAATTTCCCAACACCCAAGTGCATATCCCTTTGTATTTTCTCGGGCTCCAAAAGAATTTTAAATTCCCTTGTGGCCGTTAAAATGATTTCCTCTCTTGGCTGAAGGGATCTCTGAAGTGGAAACTTCAACAGAGCTCAGGAACTCCCCATGATACAGCGAAACACAGTTTTTTTTCTCCTCTATGGTTTATGAGCAGATTAAATGGCAGCGCTAGAGACGCACTGCTAGTAACTTTCGGTTGAGTTGCTCAGTCAGGAGGATTTATGGGCAGGAGAGAAGAGCCCCACCAAGCAGGACAGTGACTTCTAAAAGGTTAAGTAATCTGCCTGACAAGTAAGGGCAGGGTTATTGTCTTTGACTATGGCTTCAAGGTGATTGAAAACCTTGCCAACAAATTTCCTAGTTTTTGGGATTTGTTTTGTTTTGCTTCTTAGGAATTGCTTCTTTCCAAGATTCAGAGTCTCTGAACTCATTACATTGCCTTGCTGATCTAAGGATAGACTAGAATTTCTGAATTAAATGGTCTTGGCCTGAGTCATTTGAGGATGGGGACTTAGAATTCTGGCACAACCGAAGTGGTTCGGGACTCACATATTGACTCACTATTATTGCTCATACGGGAGAGACATTTGACAGACTTCAAAAGTGGATTAAGGGAGAGAATGAATGAAAAAAATTGATTTCAAAATAGAGGCCAGGCAGGCCCAGGGATGGCTCGGGGGCAGGAGCATCTGCTTTGCAAACATGAGGCCCTGAGTTCCGTCCCTGGCACTGCCCACCTATGCCTAATGCAGTCCCCATATATGCAAATACATGCCTCACACATGTCCTCATATGTGCTGAGTGCAGTCCCCGCATGTGTCTGTAGCGCCCATGTATGCCAAGTGCAGTCCCAGCAACTCTGCTATCTGAGGACCCTGGTACCACACCAGAGTGTGCCACTCAGTATGAGCACCACAACTGACAACGCATGTGCACCGTGGTCAGGTGTGTGAGCACCAGCAGGTGTGTGGGAAAACCCTGTTGCCACAAGCACAGAGACTAAGAACGTTCTTAGTTCTTAAGGGGATGAGAACGAGTGAACTTTGGGGGCCAGAGAGATAGTGCAGTGGTTAGGTGCTGGCCTTGCACATGGCTGACCCAAGTCCAATCCGTGAGCCTGCACAAGGTCCTTTGAGCCCTGAAAGGAGTGATCCCTGAGCACAGAGCCAGGAGTAAGCCTTGAGCACCACCAGTGTGGCCCTAAAACAAAGAGTAAAATTTAAAAAATTAAGTTCAGTAGGGTTAAAGAAGCCTAGACTATAAAAATATTTCAATGCAAGGGTGGGGATAAAAATGTATATAGGGATTGCATTTTGTCGAGCCTGGTGGACCCGCCCAGGAGCTGCCCGGGAACCAGTATGCAGAGCCGCAAGCGGCTGGGGAGACTGGAGCCCGGCTCGCGCCCAGCTGACAATGGGATCCCGAGGAGGGAAGATGGGTTTTGGGTGTTGGCCCATCGCCTCTGGGGGTCCCGGAAGCAGCCGGATGAAACTTCGCCCATCACACTAGCCACCATCTTCGCTGTCCGGACGCTGAGAAAATGCCTCACGACCAGATCAACAGAGCAAAACCAGTTCGAGCCAGCGCGGTCCACTAAAATAGTGAAACAGTAATGTCTTTTAATGCACTGTATTCCACGAAGAGCAGGAAAGTTTATCGGGAAG
>JAJIBD010030465.1:0-77500 GCA_021461705.1 Cryptotis parvus | reverse complement strand
CTTAACAGTATCTTGGGTTTTCTCCTTTCTCTCTCCTTCCTTCCTTCCTTCCTTCCTTCCTTCCTTCCTTCCTTCCTTCCTTCCTTCCTTCCTTCCTTCCTTCCTTCCTTCCTTCCTTCCTTCCTTTTCCTTCCTTCTTCCTTCCTTCCTTCCTTCCTTCCTTCCTTCCTTCCTTCCTTCCTTCCTTCCTTCCTTCCTTCCTTCCTTCCTTCCTTCCTTCCTTCCTTCCTTCCTTCCTTCCTTCCTTCCTTCCATCCTGCCTTCCTGCCTCCCTCCCTCCCTCCCTTCCTCCATCCCTCCCTGCCTTCCTCCCTTCCTTCCTTCCTCCCTTCTTCCCTCTCCTTCCCTCCCTCCCTCCCTCCCTCCCTCCCTCCCTCCCTCCCTCCCTCCCTCCCTCCTTCCTTCCTTCCTTCCTTCCTTCCTTCCTTCCTACTTCCTTTTCTCCTTCCCTAGCTGTGAGCTATACTTAACGTTTTCCCCTGGCTCTGCACTCAGAGATCACTCGTGGTTATACCCAGGAGACAATATGTAGTGCTTGGATCAAATCCTGTGATTGAACCTGGATTCATAGGCACGGCCAGTACCTTAGCCCCTGTACTATCTCTCCGGTCTCTAAGAATGTTCTTTTTACTTCATTATTCTTTCACGTCTACTAGGCGGCTGAAAGCAATGTCCTAATAAGTCTCCAAACACAGTCCTCCAGTTCTGTTACACCCTCTACAACATCCCCTTGAGATCCCACTATCTGTTGCCAGTGTCCTCCCATGATAGTTTCTTGGGAGTTTCCTAATTGAGCTGCAGGTCCTATTTTGTGGGTCCCAAGAGATTTTAGCTCCTGGAGGATTTTTGGCAAAAGTTAGTAACCACTCCAGTTCTCATAGTGGGTGGTGATGGTTGTGGTCTACGGAAGACCATGGACAGAAATGAGAAATGGGATTAAACGTGTACAGCACGGAATGTTATATACAGCGCTAGGAGGCCCCAAATGCTGATAACACTGAGTTCGGGGGAACCTTGATTTCTTTTTGTTTTTGGGCCACACTTTGTGGTACTCAAGGTTTACTCCTGGCTCTCTGGCTCTGTGCTCAGAGACAACTTCTGGCAGGCTTGGGAGACCCTCAGGGGTGCTGGGGATCAAATCTGGGTCAGCCATGTGTAAGGCAAATGCTCTACTCTGGCCCCTCTGAAAAAAAATTTTTTTTTTTTTAAATTTTGATTTTTCGGCCACCCTCGGCTATTCTCGGGCTTACTTTTGGCTTTATGTTCGGGGGTGGATAGGTGAGGGGCACAGGGGGGAAGCGGTGAGGGCCATACCTGGGGCCTATTTCAGTCTCTGCGCTCAGGAGCAACCTCCGGAAGTCTGGGGTTGTGCCCTGCTGGAGGCGGCAACAGCGCGTGGCACCAGCAGGGGGCAGCTTTGCCCCAGTGGTTCCTGGAGCAGCGCGGGCGCGGCGCTCCCTGGGCGGGCGGGGCGCAACAGCGATCTCGGTAGTGCTGCATCCTCCTGAGCCAGTTCTGCGTGGTTCTGAGCTTCATTCCTGGCAGCTTAGCCTGCAGCTACCTCTCCAGGCCTCTTCAACTGATGGCCTTTTTGTTTTGCTTCTTGGGACCACACCTGGCAGCACTCAGGACTCGCTCCTGGCTGTGCTCAGGCGGTGAGTGGGGAACCATATGTGGCACGGGGTGATAGGAGCCTGGTAGACCACCTGCTACCTCTCCCGTCCTGGCGCCAGGCTACCCTTGACGCTGTTCCCGCGGTGCTCAGGGGACTGAGCCATTAAGGCCCGGATCAAGCCTGGGGTCCCAGTCTGCAAGGATGCTCTCAGTCTTTTGAGGCGATTTCTCGGACTCTGGAGTTGGTCCTTCTAATAACCCTAGTCCTTTCCTGCTTAGCTTCCACTGCTTGGAATTCAGACGGATAAAGATGCTCCTGCTTAAAATGCCCTCCCGGGGCCGGAGCGATAGCCCAGCGGGTAGGGCGTTTGCCTTGCAGGCGGCCGGCCTGTGCTGGCCCGGGTTCAATCCCCGGCATCCCATATGGTCCCCCGAGCACCGCCAGGAGTAATTCCTTAGTGCAGAGCCAGGAGTAACCCCTGAGCATCGCCGGGTGAGACCCAAAAAAGCAAAATAAAATAAAATAAAATAAAATAAAATAAAATAAAATAAAATAAAATGCCCTCCCGGCTTTTATGCCACATTCTAGAATACGGTCCAATTCCTTAAGTCTTAGCTTGATGTGTCTTTGGAAAATTAGGGGCCACACCTAGCAATATATTGGGGTTCTATAAGGTGCTGGGGATGTAACCTGCCTATAGAGCTATCTCCCCAGCCCTCCACGCCTTTTTTTTTTTCCCCTTTGGCCTCACTCAGTGGTGCTCAGGGCTTACTCTTGGCTCAGTGCTCAGGGGTCACCCATGCAGGACTTAGGGGACCACACAGGCTTCCAGGTTTTGAATTCCAGTAGACCACGCACAAGGCAAGCACCCTACTGACTCCTCTCCAGCCTGCTCCAGGCTTTTTGATTTGAGGTGTTCTGACCCGGCTCTCCACTCTGATCGCAGCCCAGCCAACTTTCCTCAATCCCACTTGGCTCACTTGCATCACTTGTCTTCCTGTTGTTCATCAATTTGCTCCAGCAGGCGCCAGTAACATCTCCATTTGTCCCTGCCCCATGCTAATATAGCCCAGGGCCTCTGTTTGCTCCAGGAACATGAAGAGCCTCAGTCATTCCTTCAGGTCATGAATGAGGTCTATTCTAGTTACTGTTTTGGCATATCAAACATGACACGGGTAGCTTGCCAGGCTCTGCCGTGTGGGCACTCTTAGTTTTTGCAATTACTGATGTACCGTGGCCGTGAAGCTGCTGCATGCAACGGGAGAGCTGGTAGCAGCCTGTCTCTGTGTGTGAAATAGGCTTCTCTCTAGGGTGGGGTTCTGATGAGCTGGGCTTGAGACTGGCTTCTGTCTTGGGTGGAGCTCTGACAAGCTGTGGAATCCGGACATTGAAAATGGCTGCCGTCATGGTGCGGAGGTTCCTCTGGCTTCTTCCTCAATCCCACTAAAGAACCTTATTGGCATGGCAACCCGTGTACCAAGTACACAATATTCTTTATTTTCCATTATTTAAAGGTGCTACTTACAAGAGTTGCCTCATGCAACTTATTGTATTCACGGCCGGGAAGATGTGTTTTCAATCTTTTGAGTTCCCAGAGGCTAGGACAATATGTAACACGCAGTAGGAATCCACGCATATTTATTAATGATGGCCATGACGTGGAAAAGTACTGCCACCTAGTGGGAGAAACTTTATTCAGCTCATAATTTCCAGGGCAAGGGGTGTATCACGGAAATGAACTTGATGGTACTGTCTCTCCCCACCTACCTTATGTTATCTGCCTTGTCAGAACTGCTGTGGCAGGCAGCCCACCACATAGCCCCCAATCACTCCTGTACTCTTGGTATTCAATGGCTCTGCCTGATGCCTCCATCCAGTTGGTTCGTGACCCAAAGGATGTCAGAAGCGATGAGATGTGAATTCTGCGGCATAGATCATGAAACACATCGTGACTTTTGCCAGGATCTTCCAGGAGTCATTGCTCCGAGGGGATTTCCATGCCATGTCATAGGAATTGGGTCCATTTGGCGAACAGCGAGGACGGGTTCCTGTCGTCTCCTAGTGAAGGAGCCTCTGGAAGCTGACCCTTGGGCCCGAGTCTAGTTTGGATAGCTTCAGCGGAAATCTACGTATTCTATGATCTGAACAACACACCCAATCGAGCAATAACCATACCCCGGGCCCTGTGGAACAAGGTTGAGCTGCTAAACTCTGGGGTGCATGGCACACAGCAATGCGTTACTAACGTGCTCTCGGACCGCTCATTTCCATTTAAAGCTGCGTTTTGGGACAAGACTGGACGCAGAGAAACGCGCGCGCGCGCGTGTGTGTTGGGGAGTGGGCAAAAGGCTGGCAGAACCTGGCCCCGGGAGCATGGCTAGTCGTGCAGCCTGCAGCATCACCCTCTTCAGCATGAACCCAGGACGGCGGCGGGAGCAAACAGGTAGCCCCTAAAGGCAGCACACGCGGGCCCCACGCGGGCCGGGAGCAGGCGCCGCGCCTGCGCAGTGCGTCCCAGGCGGCGCCGCCGCGCGCCGAGCTACCGAGCGCGAGTCCCGGCCGGCCGCTCGCGGGGCGAGCTCCAGGGGGCGCTGTCGGGACGGGGCGGAGCGGCCGCGTCCACGTCCGCGAGAACTGCCCGCTGGACATCCGCCGCGGCGGGGCCTATTCCCGGGCCGGATCTCCGCGCTGACCCGCGTCCCGGAACCGCCGGGCCGGGCCGAGTGTTCGCCGCCGCCGCAGGCTCCGTGCGCCGGGGCCTTCCGAGCGCCGCCATGAGACTGCGCGTCCGGCTGCAGAAGCGGACCGGGCCGCTGGAGCTCCCCGAAGCCGAACCGACGCTGGGGCAGCTGCGCGCCCACCTGAGCCGGGCCCTGCTGCCCACCTGGGGGTACAGGTGAGGCGGCGGGGGACGCGGGCACGGGCGGCGCCCGGCGGTCACGTGAGTCCAGGTGGCGCCAGTGCCGCGGCCCGCGGGACTGTGACGTTCGGCGGCCGAGCCGGGAGCGGGGTCCGCGGGGGCGGCTGCAGCTGGCCGGGGAGGTGGGGGCGCCCGGCTCGCGGGGACCATGGCCCGGCGGCCTCCCGGGGACTCCGTTCCCCTCCAGGGTGAGCCCCTCGCGTCTGTCCCCTCCACCCCGCGTCGTCCCGGTCCCCCTTCCCGCCACCCAGGAAGGAGCGAGGGATGGACTTGGGGTCGGGGGTGGGGGGCGCCAAGCCCCCCCTTCTCAGCCACCCGAGTATTGCCGTGATCGAGTTGGGGAAGATCCAGGAGAGAGTTAGGAGTTGGACCCCTCGGCGACCACCTGTTGGCGCTGCTGCTGTCGCCTCTGCCGGGTGTTGGGGGGTCGGCGCGCGGGGCGCCGGGCTCAGCCCCGCAAGGCTTTTGCAAAGTCCTAGCGGGGCTGGCTGGGGGTGTGTGTTTTGATTATTTAATTTCCCCGGGTTAGATGTTGCTCCCCCAGCACTCTCCCCCACTCCTCCTTTTGCTAAAGTGGAGGTGAACATTGGCACCGAGAGTTAGAAGTTTTGGGGGGCTCTGGGGAGGGGCGCTGGGAAAAGGAAGCTCAGGTTGTGCGGTTGTGGCCGCTTTGGTTCCCCGCAGGGTATTTTCTGGGGTAACGGGGATCCTAAGGGTGGAGCGATCCTCCTCAAATACCAAATTGGGCCTCTCCGAGTCTGCTGAGAACTAAACCCGAGACTGTGTTCAGGGAGACGCCGGTGAAAAATTATGAATCAAGCAGTTCGGTTGCTGAGCGTTTCAGAAACTTGCGTTAAATTTTCAGATATTTCAGCAGAAGGAGCCGTTCTGTGAGCGTCTGATGCTCCGGTGTTCTGATAAAAGAAAGATGCCCCTTTCTTTCCCCTCTCCTTCCCCCAATCGAAAAATGAAACTGATATCTAGACCTAACGCCTTTTAGAGTCTAAGACTTATTTTTTGATGTAAAACCTTAACGCTTTTCGTCTTTTTTTTTTTTTTTTTCTTATTGGCCTAGTCATCCCTCACCATCAAATTTGAAACTTAAAATTAGAGTCTCACTTAAAAAGAAGTGAAATAGTTTTGTTTGGAGAAATATGAAAGGGAGGAGAGAGAGAGAGAAAGAGGGAGAGGAGAGGAGAGAGAGAGGAGAGGAGAGAGAGAGGAGGGGAGAGGACAGGAGAGGAGAGGAGAGGAGAGGAGAGGAGAGGGAGAGGGGGAGAGAGGAGAGAGAGAAGAGAGATTTTTGAGAGCGAACAGGAGCCGGGAAGAAGCCAACCTTTTGCATGCGCCATTGAGCTGCTGGGGCTTCCCAGGGCAAAGCGCTCAGCTCCTGCAGCCTCTGTGTATAGGAACATGCATGTCAGCGAAACGAAGTAACAGACATGGGCTGTTTACCGAGAGCCCTTAGTTTCTCTTTCAGGCTTGTTTCTGCAGTTGAGGCTGGCTAACTGGCAGGAATGTTAGCTTCACTTTTTGGAGGGGGAAACTTAATAATCATTATTACCAGGAGTCCTTACGACTTTGTTACTTTCAAAGTATGTGTACTGATCCGGTGGATCTAAAGAGCCACAAAGTAGCTTTCAAAGGCCCAGCATTTCCGGAGGGGCTTTTGTTTATGAAGTGGGATTTTCTTTCCACCAGTTTCAGAAACAGTCATTAAAAAAAAATCCTTCTCATGGAAAAAAAAAATCCTTCTCATGGAAATCCCACATGTGACTTTAGAAATAACCCTTCCTCTTTTCTAATGGGGGTATGGAAGACTGCCTTTTTTGTTTTTTATTAAGATGGCACTTAATCTTTTCTATATTTTACAAATAGAGATTTGAGTGGATTTTATTATACAGTTAGAAAAACATACATAAACATAGTTATTTTGAGGTATAGTTTTTCTTTTCTGTCGGTGTTGGGTAGTGGTTTTCTGGGTCTCTGGCAGAACTTTAACTTTTATTTATTCATAGCATTGGAAACTGGAGGCATAGCTTCTAATTTTCTAATAAGCAGCAGTAGTAATTTCTCTACCAAAGGAAGTCTAATTGTTATGAAAAAAAATGCAGGTATATGTGGGATGAAGAACAAATGACTTAGAGCTTTTGAAAATGGAGCATTTTAAGAAAGCAACAAAATATTTTCAAATGTCGTTGCTAACATCTCAAAAACGTTGATGAAACCAGCGTTGCGGAGTATAAATGTCATGTGAAAGTTCTGTTTTGCAGTTGTTTGGAGTGACCTGGCTGCTTTGTATTTTCTAGTTTTATCCTAACACCGCAAGAAAGTTAGGATAGTTTACAAAGCTGTAAACTTTGATGATTGGGCTTCAGTCATACATTTGGATGAAAAGGTTCTCCCAAAGTCATTTGGGAGAATCACCACCCGAGGTCAGCGGTGCAGAAAACCTCCTTTCTCTGGGCTCATTTGAAGCCTTTGCTTGTATAGCAGCATTGATTTTGAATTTGTGCTTTTTTTTTCCATTAGAAGCTATCGTCATTGCTCCTTGGTAACGAGTGAGAACTTGTGTTTTGCAGTAGGGGATGAATGTGTGTTCTGCCCCTGCGCGTGGCGCACGCTGGACTAACTGATTCCCAGGCTCATCTGGAACGTGGGTCCGAGTTTCGCAACAAGCGCAGACTTACTGCCCTGCAGTGACCCTGGATAGGAAGCCCTTGTTTCAGTTTTGTTTTGCAAGTCCAGCTACTGTTTGTTGGGTGCATGTTCCAGATACTTTTTTGTGTATCTTAATGACTGGAGAGACAGTTTTGGACTCGGTAGACAAAAATACCTGGGGTGGGATTTTTTTTGTTTTGTTTTTAATTGTTGCTTTTGTGCCAACCTGGTGTTGCTTAGGGGCTATTTGGGACCGTATATAGTACCCAGGATGTGAACCAGGGTAGGCTGCATGCAAAGCAAGCGCCTTGGTTTCTATAGTCTCTCCCAAGAATACCTGGTTTTATGAGCCTTAAGTTTGATGTTGGGAGTTGGGCCGAGAGAGAGAAACATCAGATGCGTTGGGAAGGAGCTCGCCTTGCGTGTGGCCCATCAGGGTTTGAGCCCCTTTGCCACACATAGCCCCCCCCACCCCCGCACTGCCAAGACTAATCCTTCAGTACAGAGCCAGCAGGAAACCTTGGGCATTGCTGGGTATGTCCCCCTCCCTACCCCCAGCCGCAGACCAAACATGAGAATGGAATAAAGCAGTGGAGAGTGGCTGGAGACCACTGATCTAGACAGAGCGGCACAGGTGGTCGAGTATGAGTGAAGCGCCAAGCCCAGGTCAGGCTGTGCAGGGCGAGCTTGAGTCTGTTCCAGTTCCAATAAATCATTGAGGGATTTTCCCTTCCTTCCTTCCTCCCTCCCTCCCTCCCTCCCTCCCTCCCCTCCCTCCCTTCCTTCCTTCTGTCCTTCCGTCCTTCCGTCCTCCCTCCCTCCCTCCCTCTCCCTCCCTCCCTTCCTTCCTTCATCCCTCCCCCTCCCTCCCTTCCTTCCTTCCTTCCTTCCTTCCTTCGTTCCTTCCTTCCTCCCTTCCTCCTCCCTCCTCCCTCCCTCCCTTCCTTTCTTCCTCCCTCCCTTCCCTTCCTTCCGTCCTTCCTCCCTTCCTTCCTCCCTTCCTCCCTCCATTCCTTCCTTCCTTCCTCCCTCCCTCCCTCCCTCTCTCTCTCTCTCTCTCTCTCTTTCTTTTCTTTCTTTCTTTCTTTCTTTCTTTTTCTTTCTTTCTTTTCTTTCTTTCTTTCTTTCTTTCTTTTCTTTCTTTCCCTCCCTCCCTCCTTCCCTCCCTCCCTTCCTTCCTTTCTCTTTTCTCTTTCTTTCTTTCTTTCTTTCTTTCTTTCTTTCTTTCTTTCTTTCTTTCTTTCTTTCTTTCTTTCTTTCTTTCTTTCTTTCTTTCTTTCTTTCTTTTCTTTCTTTCTTTCCTTTCCTCCCTCCCTCCCTCCCTCCCTCCCTCCCTCCCTCCTCCCTCCCTCCCTCCCTCATTGGGAAGTTTTCAGCAGAGGAATGATCTGCCATAGAATTTTATGTTTTGAAAGGACTTGTTGAATCCATTTCTTCAGAGGGTGCACAGTTTTCTGTAGTACTAAAGAGAAAAATGCTATTTGACAATGTACCATTGGTAGAATTTATAATTTAAAAAAAGAATTGTTGACTATTTACTCCCTTAAAATGAGGGCACAGCTTTCTATAACACTAAAGAAAAAAATGCTAGTTGATTGATATGCCATTAATTTTAGCGAGCATTTCTATTTCAGATGTCAAAATACAATGAAATGTGTATTTTAGCACTGTTAAGTGTGAATTAATCGTAGGGAGGTAGTGAGTCCTATTCTAGAATTTTGGCCATTAGAAATCTATAATCTATGCATTTGGTGCTGAATGATGTTGACAGTTTTTCCTCCAAGCATTAGCTGTTTCCGTATTTGTTTTGTCCTCATGGCTTAGTTCTCTGGGGTTGGATTCCGTGCCTTATCTATGTTCCGAATGTATTATTGAGGGAGTGGTGACAGGTAGCTCTTACTGTCCTTATCCGTCTTTCTTGGCAGTTCTGATGCCCGGTTTGCAATTACGTTGAACAACAAGGATGCCCTCACTGGAGACGAAGAGACCCTGGCTTCATATGGGATTGTGTCTGGGGACTTGATATGTTTGATTCTTGAAGATGCCATTCCAGCACCTAACTTACCTTCATCCACAGATTCAGAGCATTCCTCACCCCAGGATAATGGCCAGCCCGCTCTGGCCGCCAGCTCCAGTCACTGCAGCACACAGAGCGAAGGGGCTGAGCGGCTCAGTGCAGGAAACGGCAGCCCAGGCCGATGTCAGGAGGGATGACAGCATGGTGAGTGTAAAGACCCCGGCAGGAAACGGGCGGCCCTGTTGGTCTCCCGCGACACCCCATCCCGAGCACTCAGGATGAGCGTCACTAGACAGCTCTTTAGCGTCCTCTAGAATGAAACACGTTAAATTAGTTTTGGGGCGGAGCGATAGCCCAGCGGTAGGGCGTTTGCCTTGCACGCTGCTGACCCGGGGTTCGATCCCCGGCATCCCATATGGCCCCCGAGCACCACCAGGAGTAATTCCTGAGCACAGAGCCAGGAGTAACCCCTGAGCATCGCTGGGTGTGACCCAAAAAAGAAAAAAAAAACTAGTTTCACCATTTGGATCCTTCCCAGTTGTGCTCAGAGCCCGTGGGTGTCTCCGCAGTGCCGGGCTGATAACGGCTCTCGTCTTATCAGAAGGGCTCAGGGCATCCTCCTGAAGGCGGGCGTATGGCTTGGCAACACTGCCGCGATGCTGCTGCTCTGGCCCAAGGCATCGGTGAGGGAGCCCTTTGACGTAGTTCTTCCATGTGTTCTCTCCCGCACAACTGTCAATGGTAATAAAAGGCCCAGAGTTAGACACAACAGGTACCTAAGAAGTGAGGACCTGTGTGCTTAGCTAGAGCAGCAAGATATCCAGGGGGTTTGAATACCTCAGTTTCTATTTGCTCATAAATCTGGAGCCACTTTTTGGTAGAAGGAGTTGTATTTGGCCTCACAGATTTGACTGGTGCATCTGAGTCTTTCCTGTCAGCTGTCAGAGGCCGTGTCTCCAGGAGTTTTGCTTCTTTCCGTGCTTCTCTTCTACTATTCATAGGATACTTTAGTGCCCATTCACTCACGCTTGTCATTTTAATTTGCTCTCCCCCTGGTGTGGAAGTAACAGGTTTAAAGAGAGGCAGCCTGGGCTGGGAGAAGAGTCGCAGGTGGCCGAGCACATGCCGAGCCTCAGCGGGCCCTGAGTGTGACCCTTGGGCCTGCAGTGCCCGCTGTGGCCGCAGTCAGGGCTCTGCAGGGCAGCGTATGGTCTGCAGGCCTCTGGGAGAGGTGGGCAGGATGGAAGGGCAGAAAGAGACCCCGTGCTGAAGAACTTCACATGCTAAGGGGTTCCGGAGTTCGGACTTGACTCTACAGGCCTGCCTTTCTGCGCGTGTCCTCTTCGAGGGACCAGAGTCCAGATGCCTGGCGTTCCCAGGGTGCGTTCAGGAAAGGATGGTGGCGCTCGCTGCGCAACGCTACTGGAGTTCTGAGACCGTAGAATGCCAGCACCTTGGGAATACGGAGAGTGAGGCAGCAATAGCTTGGGGGACTTCCAGATTTACTCGTTGCAGACCTTTTCCCCTAACGATTCTTAGTCACATTCCAGGACACAGTTTAAGGAAATGCTGGGGGGGACACTAGCAAGTGTCAGGCCGGGACCTAGGACAGAACTGGATTTGTTGGTTTTGTTTGAGGGGGCAAACTCGGGCGCTCAGGCCCATGCTGCGGCGCAGGCAGTCCTGGGAATCGACTCAGGCCGGATACGTGCAGGCGGACCTTATAAGCCGCATCTGCGTGCCGTGGTTGGATTCTTGTCAGAAAACTGGCGGCAGGGGGTGGGAATGTCCAGGGGAAGAGCCTGGGGTAGGATTACCGGGAGACTAGCCGGAAGTGAGGGATAGAGGATCTGAGGTCCCCAGAACACAAGCATTGAGGTGTTTAGGGGATCATTCAGCGGAGCTTTGAGATTGGGGGTGTGGTTTCTTAAGGTAGATGGGAAAGGCAAGGAAGAGCTCCAGGTTTTCTTCTCTGTAAGCCAGAATTAATGGGGATAAACTCAGGATGGAGATTCATTTAGGAGAGTGTGCTTAAAACATATCCCGTTTCTGAACCCGGCGTGTAGCTTGAACTGAGGGCAGACTAGATGACTGAACCCAGCCAACTCAGTTTATAGTATGTGTAAAAATAAATGCCTAGTTATGAGTTTATTGTCTCCTCCGCCCCCACACTCCTTTTTTTTGGCCACACCTGGCTCACGGCTTACTCCCATCTCGCCCAGGGATCACTCCTGGTGGGCCTGCGAATGGAAATCAGGTCGGCCGCATGGGAAGCCTTAGCGCCCGTACTGTCTCTCCAGCCCCTGTGTTTATGGTTTTGGTCGCTGTCTCTTTCAGTCAGGACCTAGTGAGACTTTGGAAGGGAGTCGGTTCCGGACATTGTGGATATGGAAGAGGACGCTCCGGGTTTCTGCCCCCCGGAGCCCATGCTGTGCAGCGAGTCGGTGGAGGGCCGGGTGCCCCATTCTCTCCAGCTCCTGTATCAGTCCGCCGACTGCGCCGGTGCCAATGATGCCCTGGTAGTGCTGATACATCTCCTCATGCTGGAGTCGGGCTACCTCCCCAGGTCAGTGACGGGAGACTTTCCTGTGGGGAAAGGGAGGTGCTGTTTCCGCTTCGTCGGCTGTTGTTGGACATGAAGTGCCAGCTGCCGTATGCAGAGATGAATGTACTTTGGTCCGCCAGCAAATGCTCCTCTCTTCCCGTGGCCTCTTTTTCTCCTTCATTTCCTGAGACCATGTGAATGCGTGTGGTCGCTGTGCAAGTGTGTGGTTGTCGGGTGACAGCTGGCTCTGCTGTGTGCTGGGAGCAGGGCGGTTGCGTGGTGACGGGCAGCACCGGAGGGTCAGGCTTGTGCAGAAACAAGAGGCGGTCAGTGGCCGTGGATTGGGCGTGGCAGACATTTGCCACTAGCTTCTTTATTTTTAACGCCTTTGCTTTGGGGCCACATGTGGCGGTGTTCAGGCTTACTCCTGGCTCTGCGCTCAGGGACCGCTCCATACCTGACTGAGGCTGGGGATCCCCCGTAGCCCCTCTGCTGTCTCTCCAGTGCCTCCCTCGGTCATAGCAATATCCGGGATCTTATGCGTGGAGCTGGTGATGTTGCTTCCTCCCCCACAGTGCTGCCGGCCGGGTCCTCGGGAGCAAAGCGGGAGTCTCCCTCCTTTCCTTTGTTTTCGGCCTTTGGGTAACCTGGCAGTGCGCGGGATGGGGCCTGCTCCAGCCCTGTGCTGGGAACCTCTGGCCCCAGCCTGCTCCCTGGGCTGTCCCTCCATCGGATGTCAGTGGACTTTGTGAAAATTCTGTTGGAAAAGTTGCGATTTTCCACCAGTGAATGTTTGGCTTATATATAATAGGTATTGCGTGACTTTTTTTTTTTTTCTGGAAGAAAGGGGTTGTAAGTGGAAAAAGTTTTGAGAAGCCCTGATTGAGAGAGAGCAAAGGTTCCCAAATATATTTGCCTTACTGTCCCCTTCTTAGAAGGAAAGGACCACTGAGCTCCCGCCTGCCCGACCTCCCGGTCTACTTTCTTTAAGTGAGCAAAACAAAGTCTGCCCCCTCCCATGGTTCCAGTATGCCCGGGCGGTGTCACCCTTTGGGAAGCGGTGATTCTCAGATGTCTGCTGGGCAAGGGGTCACAGAATCTGGAAGTGGGCAGAGAAACAAAAAATACCGCTACCATTTTATGATAAATACTGTTATAGATGTGACCATATGTCAGGGGAGAAAAGAGTGCATATACTGAAAATTATTTGGTTGGGCACTGGAGCGATAGTACAGTGGGTAGGGCACTTGCCTTGAGGGCCGACCCAAGCTTGATCCCCTGTATCCCATATGGTCCCCCTGAGCACTGCCAAGAGAAACCCCGGAGTATCACTGGGTGTGACCCAAAAAGCAAAAAAAAAAAAAAAAAAAAGAAAAAGAAAAGAACAAAAACTTTTGAACTGGAGTATTAATACAGCAGGTAAGGCACTTGCCTTGCATGTGGCTGACCTGTGTTCCGATCCCCGGCATCCCATATCTGTCTGTCTATCTGTCTCTCTGTCTTCTGTCTATCTATCTATCTGTCTCTCTATTTTTTGGGTCACACCCTGCAATGCTCAGGGGTTACTCCTGGCTCTGTACTCTGGAATTGCTCCTGGCAGTGCTCAGGAGACCATATGGGATGCTGGGGATGGAACCCGGATAGGCCACCTGTAAGGGATGCCCGGGATTGAACCAGGGTCTGCCGCATGCAAGGCAAATGCCCTACTCGCTGTGCTATCGCTCCGGCCCCCTTTATTTTTTTAATTAAATCACCATGAGACACGCTTACAAAACTGTTCATGGTCGTTGGGTTTCAGTCATGCAGTGTTCCAACACTCTTCACCAGTGCACGTTGCCCACCTCCCTTTCTCCTGGTGTCTCTCTCCCCCCTCCTCTATAGCAGACACTTCTCTCTTTTCCCCCTCTCCTCCTTTCCTTTTTGGGCATTGTGGTGTGAAGGCTGATGTCAGTCCCTTTCCCTCCTTTCAGCACTCAGTACTCAGTACTCAGTACTTGTTCACAGTGATTGTTTCTAGCTAGCCTTGGAGCCTCACTGGTCGTACTAAGGAGACTAGCTGGAGTTGTTCTTCCTGGGCAAGTCTGGGGCCCTTGCATTTTTTAAAGCTTTTTGAAAAGTAGCACCTTTCTTCATCATTGTTGTCCTTTTCCTTCTCTCTAGGGACGGAAGCCAAAGCTGTGTCCATGCCCCGCAACATGGAGGTCAGGCGGCGTGTACAAGCTGCAGTACTCACACCCCCTCTGCGAGGCGGCATTGCCGTGCTCACCTGCGTGCCTCTGGGGGCCCTGATGGTTGTCAACGGTAAGGCGCGGCTGGTCACTTCCCCTGTTGGCTGCTGAGTTAGGACCCGGCTTCCTTTTCATCTACTTAGGCCACTGATATTACGAGTCTGGGTATTATATACAAGCGCAGGGGCGGGTTGTGATAATAGAAGACTTCACTGCTTGTGAACTCTTTTCTTTCTTGGTATCTGTCACAGCTTTTTAGTTTCTTAGCCAGGGCCTTGGGCTGAGAGATCTTTATCCGGTTTAGCATCTCCCGACTCTCATGCTTAGAAACAGTGCTAAGGCTTTTGAGGCCTTGGTGTGCTTCTTACTCCCACCCTCAGTCACTCTGAGTAGAATTTTACTTTTTTAAATCTCCACTTTCATATTTAGAAATTCTCCTGGCCGCAAATGCCGTCTGTTTTGGTGGTGTTTCGTTTCAGCTCAGCTACCAGGACGGGCGTTCCGGTTACTCTGGCTTCTGGAGCAGTCTCTTGACAGCATGCTTTACAGAGTCATTTGCGTGACTCCGAGTTTTGATTTTCTGTTTTGAATTTTGAGGTTCAGTTCTTTTCACTAACTAAGACATGTAAGATTGGAATGACTTTTTGGTTTTCAGTACGGCTCTTTCCTGTCGCAAAGGCAGTCACTTTGACAGCCTTAGCCCGGCAGTTGTTGACAGCTGCTGGCTTCTGAGGCCTTGGAGACGCCCCAGCACTCCACTTATATGTTGACAGCAGTACACTTCCTTCTTTTCTTGAGGCCGGCCCCACAGCTTTTGATTAGAAAAGTGTTTTCTCTACTAAAATTTACTTTGAAAGTCAACTGACAGTACTCTTTGAAAGATAGTTCTGGATCCCATTAGGTAATTTCTGCTTTTTTATTTCTTTGAATCACTAGATTCTTTTGAAATGTTAATTTTAAAAGTTCAAACTTTAGTTTTAACAGCTTTGATGATCATTTACATTTGTCAGGGCCTGAGTGTCTGTCTGGTGTATTGAGGACCTAGAATTGTCTCTTTAGTTCATCACAGGAAGCGGATGTGACTGTCGGTAGGCGTCTTCGGTGTGGAGGGTAGTGGTCTCATCTTCGTCTGATCTCTCTGCTCTGTCATAACTTTGCAAGGTTCAGTTTACCAATAATGTGTGGTGGTTTTGGCCTCGGGTTTATAGGGAAAGCATTTTAGAAAAGTATTTGATAACCTTTATTTACTAGCGTCAGGCTCTGTAACATAGAGTAGCTGCACAGTGTCTTGATGATTTCCTAGTTCCTTTCCTATTCTTGGCAAGCTCGCTCCTTGCAGACTTGCATGCCAGAAGGCCACTCCAGGCGTTCTGAAAAGGAGCAGTGTGTTTGCAGACCTTGTCTTTACCCAGGATGCCCTGCTCGTGTACACGTGCAGAAGCGCATCACAGGCTCTTTCACGGCCGGAGATGAAGTGCGCCTTTGTGTCCGTGATTCGGGCGGAGCCCTCTGGTGATGTCAAGAGGATTGGTCCTCGGGTCTAGAGGGAGATGATGCTGTGAAAGCTAGCAGGGTTCTTGTAATAAACAAAGATTCATTGCCAAGGGTTAAGTTAAAAGTAAATGGAGTTTTTGGTGACCTTGCTACAAATAATGATGTTCACTTCACTTGATCATTTGACATCCTGTTAATCATCGATTTGCTCGAGCAGGCACCAGTAACATTTCCATTGGACCCTATCACGTGCCAATGTAGCCCAATGGCATCTGGTTGATTCAGGAATATGAAGAGCCTCAAACCGTTCCTTCAGGGTCTTGACAAAGAAGTCTGACCATCTTGTAGGTGGGCGGCCACGTGATCCTTTGACATCCCGTGGGATCCTGTCGGTAACGGCTCTAGTACAGCGGTCATCTCCAAATCGCATTACATGTCCAGCCCATCTGATTTTCAATGCCTTGGCAAACGAGACAGCGTCCCTGATTCTGTAAAAGCGACAGAGGTCGGAGCTCCGATTCCTTCTCTCACTTGAGTGAGGCATGATATTCCAAGCATAGCTTTTTCGATTCCTCTCTGGGAGACCCGAATAGCGTTCTTATCCTGCTTTCGTAGGGCCCAGGTCTCTGAGGTATATGTTAATGCAGGGAGAATGGTGGAGTCGAAGAGATGTGCCCAGAGCCGGGAGGTTCTTTGTCCTTTTTAGCTATTTCTTCGATGCCTTTGAAGGCATTCCATGCTGCTCTCTTCCTCTCTGCGCAGCTCAGGTTTTAGGTCGTTCATCATGTTGACTTCTCGACCTAGGTACACATAACTGCTGCATTCAGAGATGTCTGTTCCATTGAGAGTGAATGGGGCCTCTGGAACTAGTTCATTTTTCATAAACATAGTTTTCTTTAGATTCAGCTGTAGACCTATCTTTCCACATTCTCGGCCGAAGTCAGCCAGCATTGTGCCGTTTGGCTAATGCTTGGTGTTATTAGAATGATATCATCAGCGAAGCGGAGGTGGTGTAGTTGCCGACCGTCTATCTTCACTCCCATTCCTTCCCATTCTAATTGTCCCATGATGTTCTCGAGGGTGGCGCTGAAGAGTTTTGGTGAAATGGTATCACCTAGTCGAACCCCTCTTTTTGACATCAAAGATCACTTCTTTGTAGAATGGTGAGATCCTGGTGGTGAATCCGTAATACAGCTCACGAAGGATCTTGATGTATTGGGTTTGAACACCCTGTTTGGCTAGGGCTTCGATGACTGCTTCAGTCTCCACAGAATCAAAGGCTTTCTGTAAATCAACGAACGTGAGACAGAGCGGCATCTTGAACTCCCTACAAACCTCAATGAGCTTGGTTACTGTGTGGATATGGTCGATTGTGCTGAATCCTTTTTGGAAGTCAGCTTGCTCGCATGGTTGTCCTTCATCTAGTGTTGTGCCAGTCCTATTCAGGATGACTTGAGTGAACAGCTTGTAGATGACGGACAACAATAATGATGTTACTGTATTTAACTGTCTCCTGTTAGCCTTGTTGCGGATCTTTTAATCACTAATCAGCTGCTGTTGATAATAATTCGTGGGCTTTATCTCAAGGCATAGCTTGCAGTGGTGGTGTTGTAGATGACCTTTACCCTTTGGACTTTGCTCTGAGGGAAGGAAATAGCCGTAGAGCTCTAGGTTTTGTATAATGTGTTCTTTGTACATTGGGGACAGGGATATCTGAGCCCTTAGAAGAAAAAAAGAAGCAGTCGATGAAGTGACAGAAAAAAGTTTCATCATCTTTCTTTTGGTCATTTACAGCTACATTGAAAATCAATTCTGAGATCAGAAGTGTGAAAAAAATTGCAGCTGCAGCCAGAATCTTTCATTTGCAAAGAGGAATCAGGTAATGTAATCACAGTTGAACGTATCACTGTATCACTGTCTTCCCGTTCATCATCGATTTGCTCGAGCGGGCACCAGTAATATCTCCATATGTCCTGTCTCATGCTAATAGAGCCCAAGAATGTAAAGGGATGAAACTGGGAGGTTCCGTTTAAAAGAACTAAATACCGAGAGGCATATTCTTTACTGAAAATGTCTTAGAGATTCCAGCACATCCCGAGTCAGCGCTGCAGAGTTTATCTTTCCTGTTTGTCCTCCCTGCTTCCTCCCCCATCCCTCTCCCTCCCCGCTTCCTTCCACTCCTGCCTTCCCTCCTTTGCCATTTCCTCGGAGCCCCTGAGTGGACTTTCTATGCTTTTCTTATGTTTCGAGTGAGGATAATAAGTTAACTCATAATTAAGGAGGACTGATGGGAAAGAGAAAAACATTGGCCAGTCGCGGTGCACACTCATCCTGTGGAGAAAGTGACACCATTGTTGAGATCCCAGCGCGCAGGTGGCGTCCTGTTCCCAGTGTCCAGACACAAAACCCTCGTATGTGTTGGTCCCGCACCACTGTCTTCCTACTGTAAGATAGTCAGAGACGGATAGGCTGGTTATAGCTGTTAATTGGGTGTCATGGGGATTTAGCTTTACAACCAAGATTCAGAATTTTTCAGTCTCTGTGTTCTCTCTTTTATTGGAGACTTCGATTCTATGTGGGAGCTTCTGGGAAGTTCTCTCCTGCTCTGCTTAAAGTAGCGGAAGTGCAGGACAGTTGTACAAGGTTTCTTCCTACTCTGGATACAGCATTTTGATTTTTTTTTATGAAATTTTTTTCCTAGGGGAGGATGCGGCCAAGACATACAAAGATCTTCAGAAGATCTCTCGCCTCTTCAAAGACCAGCTGGTGTACCCGCTTTTGGCTTTCACCCGACAAGGTGAGCCTTTACAGTGGTCACGGGCCAAAGGGGCGGGGAGGATACAAGTTTTCTTAGTGAGCTCTTACTCTGCTGTGCATAAAACTGTTTCATCTTTTGTCTTTGCTAAGACTAAGCCTAAGCGTTTGTTTGATTGTTACTTGCTGGAAGCAGAGAGTACAGCTGGTCGGGTGCTTGCCCGTCACACTGCGGCGTCGGATTCCTTCATCACAGACAGTCCTTCTGGCCCCCAGGAGTAGCTCCAAAACAAGACAAATAAATGTTCCTTGCTTCCTCTTTGTATTTCCATAGTGTCGGTGATCGTAGTCCTTTCTCCAGTTCCCGCTGAGGTTCTGAATACCTCGAAAGTGGGAAATATGTCTGTTTCGTGTACCTGTGACCTAGCACAATAGATGTTTTGTCTTATTTTTTTCTTCTTGGGTCACACCCGGCAATGCTCAGGGGTTACTCCTGTCTCTGCACTCAGGAATTACTCTTGGTGGTGCTTAGGGGATCATAAGGGACACCGGGATCAAACCCAGGTCGGCCGCGTGCAAGACAAATGCCCTACCTGATGTACTATCACTTCGGCCCTTGTTTTGTCTTTAAAAAAAAAATTGGCCAGAGAGAGCAAGAGTGAGTGAGAGACAGAGAGAGAGAGAGAGAGAGAGAGAGAGAGAGAGAGAGAGAGAGAGAGAGAGACAGAGACAGAGACAGAGACAGAGACAGAGAGAGCAAGAGCGAGAGCGAGCGGGAGTACAGCAGGTAAGGTGCTTGCCTGTACTCTGCTCAGGTTCAGACTCCGGCACCCGCATGGTTCCCTGAGCCCAGTGCAGCAGTAAGAGCATGTTCTGAGCACTGCTGCGTGTGGCCCCCAAATCCCCGCGTTATTTGTCTTCTATGGTATGTGTTCTGGACCTTCACGTACTGCATTTGTTAGTAACTTTGAAGTAGTTCTAACTGTGCTTCTAGACGCTTAGTTTGGTGAGAAACGTCACTAAAGGAATCTTTGCCTCGAGTTTCCATATTAGCCAACATTCTCTTGTGTTGTAAACATATGGAACGCACGAGGCCTGCGGCTCAGCTGTGACTGAGGCCGTGTCCCTGGGCAGCGTGGCCAGGAGGGTGTGGCCCCCGCTGCCCGTCCGTCGCTCAGGGCCTCTTCCCTCCTCCCTGCCAGCACTGAGCCTGCCGGACGTGTTTGGGCTGCTGGTCCTTCCACTGGAGCTGAAACTACGCATATTTCGACTCCTGGACGTTCGCTCTGTTCTGTCTCTGTCTGCAGTTTGCCACGATCTCTTTATCGCCTCCAACGACCAGCTCCTTTGGAGGTGCTTGTATCTGGGGGATTTCCGAGGTGAGCTGCCGACGTGTCGGGATCCCAGGCTCTCACACAGCTCCATCTGCGTTTGCAATTGTAGACTTTGCCTTTGTGTCAGATTTCCTCCACCACAGCAACTACAATGTCTAATTGGGTGGGTTTCTCCCCACGTGGTTTCGGTAGAGGACCACGTAGAGTTACTTGGGTCATGACATAACTTTTAATTTTTCTTTCAAATTTTCAAAATGTTGGGCCGGAGAGATGGTACTGGAGGCAGAGCTGCTACCCCGTTTCCAACCCCCGGCCCCACGGTGGGAGGTGGAGGGGCTCTTCCCCTGCGCCAGGAAGCCTGCAGCGTTCAGTCCCAGCGACCCGCATACCTGTGTTTGAAAGCGGATTCACTCTGGGGCGGGGCACTGCAGTCCGGCCTGGAAAATGGCGGAAATTGTGGTGTGTGGAAGTTTCTTCTTACTGCTGGGCCAGAGCCCGACCCCCATAGAGCGCCCCCATGGTCAGCCTGCCGCGGGAAGGACTGGTGGCATCTCTGCCGTTCATTGGTCTCTTTCACGATTTCTGAGTCTCTGTCTGGGTCATGGCCGGTGGGTGAGGTGGCTTTGGTGCCTGAAGCAGTGCGTGGGTGCCACCACTGGGCCTTTGGCGGAGGGAGGTGGGGAGGAGCCCCTCCCCTGCTCCAAGAAAGCCTGGGAGTTTAGTCGCAGAGACCCACAAACCTGCTTTTGAAAGTCTTGGGTGGGGCTCTTCCGAGCAGTAGAATCCGGCCTTGAAAGTGACAGTGATTGTGGCCTGTGAAAGTTTCTTCTGACTGTTGAGGCTTTATCAGATTTTATTTTTTTATTTTATTTCTAAAATTCAGTTGTATTAAGTTAATACATTAACTTCCAAAAAATGTCTAAATGAAGCGTTGCAAATGCGGCTGGCTGAGCCGGGTTTAAGTGCGGTTTATTGCCGTCTTGAAGCGTTCCTGTCCCTCTCGGGAATGGTGTGAGAACGATGCTTCCATGGTTTTCGTGGAAAGCCTGGGATGAGAGCGGGACAAACCTGGGATGAGAGCCCCAGGCTCCTCAGCCGCATGGAGACTTGGCGCGGCGCTCTTTCCGTCCGCGTTCTGGTTGGTTCTGGTTGGTGTGCGTATCTCGCCCCTCCGAGGCCGAGTGCTGACCGCCTTTCAGGTGGGTGCTTATTGTGAAGTGAAACACCAACTTTGTGTTTGGACCAATTTTCTATTGTGATTTATTTTCTTCGTTATGGAGAAATTGTTTGTGTAGAAATTTTGGGCCACGCCATCAGCGCCAACACTGTGTGCTCAGGGATCACTCCTGGAGGTGCTTGGGGCGCCAGGTGGTATAGGGGATCAGACCAGGGCTGGCCTTGTGCAAAGCAAGTGCCTTAACCCCTATGCTGTCTCCAGCTCCGTAACGTTCAGGTTTTATAAAATTTATTTTATGATTTTTTTTGTAAATGCTAAGGGACTCAAGCTTTTCGTTGTTGTAAAAACTTTTTAAAAAATTACAAAAAAAATCAGAAAATATTTTGGACTCTCCCTGGTAATGCTCAAGGGTCACTCTTGGCAAGATTCAGGGGCCCAGAGGTGGTGCTGGGGATCCAACCTGGCTCCCCACGCTCCGTCTCCCTCCCCAGGAGCTCGAGCATTCATGTCTTCCCTCCATGACAGTGTGATGACCTGCACGGACCACTTCCGCTCTCTTTCTTCCAGTTCTGCAATCCTTTTGCCTTATCATACTTCCTCTGAAATAAAGTACATTCAAACATAGTCATGGCTCTACTGTTGAGGTTGAATCATCCCAAATATGGTTGGGAGTCAGTAACAAGTGTAGGAAAAGAAATCTCCAGTTGGCTTTTCCCTTTTGCGATAACTGTGGATGATAATGCAGAAATCACCTGGATTAATGTGACCCGAGGTGTGGGGTCAGCGGTGGACACACCTTGAGGAGCTGAGGGGCAGCCTCCCTCTGCCGCCACTGCGGGAGACAGCGCCAGAGGGGCTGGGGCAGCCAAGTCGCCCGCACACCCTGAGAGCCGGGTGGGAGGAGCAGCTGCTGTCCACGCTGTGCTGCTGTCCGCACTCAGAGGGGCCCCGGGAGCGTCGGGAAGGTTGGACGGTGCAGTGCGTGCTGGACGCGCCTCCTGTCCTTCAGTGCTCTGGGGGCGAGCTTGCTTCTAACTGGGTCCCTGAGCAGCAGCCCGGCTGCTCGTTGTCTTGTGAGCATGTTTTCATCGCTTGTTTCTTGTTTTCTTTCGTAGACGGCACCAGCAGAGCTCCGGGACACGGACTGGAAAGAAGTACGTGTTAATGCCAGGGCTGATAGTCCTAGCATAGGGATTGCTGTGCTGGGAATACAGTACGCGAAGGGTTTCTTTGTCCGCGTGTTGTAATGCGGGAGACTCTTATTTGACGCGGAGACCCTGGCCCCTTCCCACTGGCGGCTCACGCTTGAGTGTGTTTTCATTGACCATGTGTTAAATTTGTTGCTAGTTTCCAATGAATCACATTCTCGAATTTTCACCTTATACTCAGTCCTTGTATTTTGGTAATTACAAAGGGAAAAAAATTATAACAGTGACTATTGCTTCATCCTCACTGAATAGAAAAGCTTCTCCCCCCATTCTTCTGCTGGTGTTTGAGTTTTTCCTTCCCCAATGGTGCTGGCCATTGAACCCGAGGCCTCCAAGATGTGCGAGGCAGACCTGACCGCAGCTGAGAAAAAAAAAAAAAGAAAAAGAAAAGAAAATTCTCCTTTTACTGAAATAGTTTTTAGATTTTTTAGATTTTAGTGCATTATGAAAAGAATACATTTCAAAAAAATTTTTCAAAAATTTACGGATGTCTGCTATAAAAAAAACCTGATAGACCCCCAAAATTACACAGTAATATTCTTTATGCACCATCCACTAAAATAAGTATCTTTTTTTGTTGCTTTTGTTTAAATTGGGACAATTCAGGTAAAAATGTGGAGTCCTTTCCCCACGCTTCCCTTAGCTTTCTGTTTTATGGTGTGAAGCAGAAACCATATTCTAACAGCCCACTTTCAGAGCAGGTGCAGTGTTGCGTAGTGTTCACGGGCTGGAGGCGGCAGCAGGGAGAGGCAGCCCACTCCTCCTCCTCCTCTGAACTTACTGCCGGGCAGAGCAGCACCCTGGCTGCATTGCAGGGGGTTGACGGTGGAGTCCCCTGGGGAGCGTGTTTGAGCCTTACTCATGCAGGCGGGGACCGGCAGAAGGGCTAGATACCGGTTGGCCTAGACCGGGTGGGGAAAGGAAAGTGAAAAGAAATGGGTTAGGGTTAGGGAAAATCTCTGGGAAAAATCCCTGGGAAAACCTCCAGGTCACTTACCATCGCTTGTCCCTGTTTTTTTTTGCAGCTCTACAAGAAGCGGCACAGACAGAGGAAGGACGCGCCAGAGAGGGCGGCACGTGATCTTCCTGCCGTCGCCCCCGCACCCCATTCCCTTCTACCCCAACCCTTTGCACCCCAGGCCTTTCCCTCCAGCTCTCCTCCTTCCTCCAGGAATCATTGGTGGCGAATACGATGAACGGCTGGCGCTTCCCTATGTTGGAGACCCAATCAATTCACTTATACCTGGGCCGGGGGCCCTGGTCAGTTCCCCACTGAGACCACGTTTTGATCCGATTGGCCCCTTTCCGGGACCTAATAACCCCATCCTGCCAGGGCGAGGTGGCCCCAAGCGACAGGTTTCCCTTAAGACCCAGCAGGGGTCGACCAGCGGACAGCCGGCTACCATTCATGTGAGGGCCTGTGTGCTCTCGCTGCTGGGCTGGGCTTGGGTTTGTTTCCTTACAACGGCAGATGTCATCTCTGTAGGCTGCTGAGCTCTAGCGTTTTCTGATGGCACTCAGAGCCCTAGCTCTGAGCGTAGGGCTAGCCCCAGTTCCGGCCTCCACGCCGACTCGTGAGGCGGCTGGGCTTGGCGCCCGTCAGCTGCTGACTTGCCCCCTCTGACTTAGCCTGTGGAGTGAAGGCGCTCATGGAGGTGCTGAGCACGGGGGTGGTTTTGAATAAGTCGTAAGCCCCATGACCATCCCAACTTGATTACAGGGAGTTCGAATGCTTAAGACTGTGCAGAGACCCTCTTCAGTGTGAGCAGAATGTTGGAAGAGCTGCCTCATGTTGTGAATGGTACCCTTTCTTCAAGTGATGATTGAAGAGGCCAGACGTAATTAAAAGAAAGAAGTAGAGCACATGTGTGATTGAATTGGACTTGGGAGTTGGACCCCCCACCCCCACCCCCTGCAGGTTCCATGGTAACATTTTGAGGCTCTGCGGTCACTCTGTGTGAAGACAGACCACGGGGTGGGGGGTGGGAGGGTGGCAAAGACTCGTGCTATGGCTTCCGGACTGGGGTCAGGCTCGTCACCTGGAGCTGTGACTACTTAGTGCCCAGTTTGTGATCTGAGTTGTTGACATCTTGACAAAAAGTCTGTTTCGAGTGCTTTCGGTACTTGTTCAGAGAGAGAGCCTTTTATTTATTTGAAGAACGTTTGCTTTCCATACATAAAATTCAAGGTGTATTTTTTTCATACAACAAGAAAATGGTCCAACGCCAGTGTATTATCATACAAACACTATAGAAACATGCGGTAATGACAAATTAAAATCTGAATCACAACAGGAATAAAACACTTGTTATCTGCAAAAAATATCTAGGAAGATGCCAGGGTCTTCCTGCTTCTTAAAAATGTTTTGTGAATGGCTTGGAATGTTCTGTGCTGCGAGAATATTTTGAGACCTACATAGATGTGAAAAGTTGTTTTGCTACACATTTCCCCATCACAGTGAAGAAAATCCAGTGAGCTGATTCTCCAGAGGCCATGTCGCTTTCAGTAGCTTCAGGTACAAGTAAAGGATTGGAGCTGCTGATAGATTTTAAAGTGTCCACTAGGTGCCGTATGGCTTTAATTGGGCTGGGCTGAAGGTCGCTTTGAAGCTTGGCCAGGTCCAAACCTCCTGGTTGTGCTCTCTGTGGTGTACTCTGCGCAGGGAGGGGGTGTGTGGGGGGGTCACGGCGATGACCAGAAGCACCAAATACAAGTGAGAATCCAAAGTGCAGTCATTGGATGCCCTCGAGGGGTGCTGGTGTCCCGTTGATGGATTCCCCCTCCCCCCAATACATTGCAGGTCTTTAGGCTAGGGGCTTGGCAGGGCATGTACACCTAAGTCTCGGAATAGTTTGGTGGAAATTCTTCGCCCTCAAAGCTGTTCCCGTTGGGTCGTTCAATGTCTAGTTTGAAGCATATACAACCCCACGTTCTTTTCATTAGACAAACGTGATAGATCGCTGGTGCACGGTGCCGACAGATCGTCCTTTCTCTGGCAGTGGCCCCGCTCGCAGATTTGTGACCTCATTGGAGCCTTGAGTATCCCTGTGGCCCAGCCACTCTCTCAGGCTCCTCCTTTCCCCCTTGAGTTGATTGTTACCAGGTGCTTGTCCCACCCCTGGCCTGAATGCAGAGTCCTGCTGTGGCGAGGCCAGTATCAGCAATGCAGGGACTGGATTGGGCGGGGGACTGCCGCTCACCTGTCCTGAGGGACCTGGGTGCTCCTCCCCGTGCTCCCGTCCCCAGGGCCCAAACCCGCCGAGGCTCTTCCTGCCCCTGCATGGCAGTGCGCACCCCAGTTCTGAGCAGCGTGGGGAGAATCTCCAGGAGAGGGTAAGGAGGCACGGAATGGATCGGGGCAGGTCAGTGCCAGCTCGGTCATACCAGTAGGTGCTTGGTCCTGACTAAAATGGGGCTCTGGGAGTTTGGGTTTGTTCTGCCCCCTAAGTTCCTGCCGTTTGATTGGAGTGCAGGGTTATCTAGAGCTAGCGTGCATTTACTCCACACTCACTGAAACTTTCATAAAGAACACGGACTTCAGAGAGGGAGTGGAAACAAGTCGGTGAAAATCATGAGTATTCAGAATTCAACACCACACGCGATAGGAACGTTCCGCTTCAGACAGGTGTTCCCTTGAATGCCTCGCTCCTTCCTGAAACACTTCCCAGCCACCTTCACTTTGTTAGGGCCTGAGCACAGGACTGGAGTCCAGACCCATCTCTCAGGGCTCTTCCGTGGACACACAAGGCGCCTCTGTGCAGTCTGTGGTTCTTGGGGACCCGCTGGGCTGCAGCTCACCCAACCCTCAGTCTTGCCTCCAGCCAAGCCCCAAGTGCTGTCTTTGCCTAGAGTCAAATATTAGAGTTAACGCGGCGGCATAAACACCCAAGCCATTGGGCAGCGCTCAGAAGTAGGCAGCCTGTGCCGAGCCCAGGCGCCCTGCAGTGAGGCTGGCCTCTGCCAGGACTGACTTAACTAGCACACCCCATGACTCTACTGCTTCATCTCACCAGTTCTAACCTGGGGTATCCTGGAGTGTCTTTGGGGGTGCCGGACATTGAACCCAGCGCCTCACCCCTGCAGCCAGCTGCTCTGTTGCTGAGCTCTGTGCCCCTTTCGCCTGCTCGGGGTACGTGAGAGGCGCCACCAATCTGGTGAAGCCGAAGAGAGCACCACGACTCAGTGTGATCTCCGGGACGTGCCTCCCCTGCAGGGTGCTCTGCCCCTGCATGCTGGGGTGGGGGTGGGGGTCCCTGCTCTGTCAGGTGGTGCATGGACCACTGGCCCACACTACCCCGCCCAATCTCTGGGACTGCTGTCTGCTGCTTGCCCCTGCTCTGACCCGGGCCGGCAGGGACCATGCCAGCCCGCTGGAGCTAGCCTGTGTGCGGCCACAGGCACCCCAAAGGGCTGAGGGCTCCCTTACTATCACTCTTCAGTCTCTTACGGCTAGAAAACTCAACTTGTTTCTTAGCTCACACCATAAACTTCTGGTTTTGTACCAGGGCCGGTGACCTGTCACGTCCATACTTGTCAGAAACACCTTTTCTTGCAGCTTAGTGGTCCGTGGACCCTGTCCTAGGAAAGCTAACCAGGAAACGCCGCAGACACCCAGGCACCACATAGCCGGCTCCCCACTGCCCACACAGACTCCAACAGGCACACGGTCCTGTCCTCAGACGCCACAGCGAGCCCAACGGGAACTTGCAGGCGGTGCTGAGCTTCACAGGGGGTGTCCCTGCAGTTGTTAGCATGGGAATGAAGCCCAGCACTCCGGGGGTTTGGGGAAGGCCTGACCAACTGGCCCATCTGCAGGGCCTGAGTCACAGAGGGCAGTGACCGAGAGAAGTCGCTTGGAGGGGAGGTGCCCACGGCCCTGGGAAGCCAAATTTAGGTTTACCCCCACCCCAACCCCTCGATGCTACACGGAGGAAGACCTGGAAGAGGGTAATTTTTCCTACTCGGGGAGATTCATCGAGGCTGTGATTTTAAAATACAACCCCCGCCCCCACCGGAGGCGATAGCACAGTGGTAGGGCGTTTGCTGCATGCTGCCAACCCGGGTTTGATCCCCGGCATTCCATACGGTTCCCTAGCACCGCCAGGAGTAATTCCTGAGCAAAGATCCAGGAAGTAACCCCTGAGCGTCCGCCGGTATGACCCAAAAAAAGCAAAAACAAAAAAATACCCAGAGCACTCATGGGCTTGGAGGGATATGCCAGTATCTCCCTGGGTCGAAGTTGTGAAACACAGTAGAAAACAACCTCTTCGATCCTAGAGGGGGCTCCCGCCGCACCCTACACCTCCAGGTGTCCCCCTCTTGGAGGGAAACCGGTCCACGGGGCGGCGTGTAGTCTGCGCTCACAGCAGTAGAACAGCTTGGGTGTTTCATCAACTACGGTAGGCGCCACCTGCGGCGTGCTAAGGAATATGGTGCCTGCCTGATCCAGGAGCTGGCGCTGCCGTGGCTGGAAGTGATCTGAGAGGGTTTGTGGAAATGTGCGTAGGGAGCAGGGACGGCTTACAGAGCCAGGAGTTGGTTCTCCAAGGAGTGGGTCCTCGCTGAACAGTTCCCATAGCGGCTTCCCCAGGCAGCCTGGCTCAGGGCTCCTGCGCCATGAATATGTATTCAACACTCCGAGGATGGCTGCCAAGGGCACAGGTCTGGGCCTTCTCGCCAGACATTGTGGCTCCTCTGGTGGGCAATGAGGAGAGCTCGGCAGGGCTCTCTGGGACAGCCGTATCTAGCCCATCGCCTCCGGGATGTGTTCTGACCTCTTGCTACTGAGAGCTGGGTGAGATTGGCGCCTGATTTTAATCTCCAGATAGACGAGTGACAGCCACCTTGGCGGTTACTTTCTTTCTTTAATCTAAAACATGGTTTTATACCTGCCCTATGGGTTTTGGTGTTGGAATATCTGGGTTTGTTTTTTGGGTCACACCCAGCAGTGCTCAGGACTTACTCCTGACTCTGCGGGCTCAGGGGACCATCTGAGGTGCCAGGGACCAAACCCTGGTCAGCTGTGTGTGAGGCAAGCACTTTCCCACTTTACTTTCACTCCAAACCCAAGTGCAGGAATCTTAAAAGCCTCCTGGGGCAGGTTTTCAAAGTCCACCATCAGAGGAAACGGAACGGAGGCATTCATTCACACGGGAGGCCAGCACTGCGGCTCCCTTTAACTGACAAAGACATCCCTGGTCAGGCCCACTCTTCTCAAGCCCAAGAGGGGGCAGGCCTGCTCTTAAAACAGACCCAGTGCTGGCTGAGAAAGCTAGGGAGCGGCCTCGGAGGGCTGGAGAGTAGTTTTGCTGCAGGACGCCCGGGTTCCATTCCCTGTACCACATGGGTTCTTGAGCACCCCAGGCTGGCTGTGACCCCCAAAACCAAACACCAGATCCAGTTAGAATTATGAATGGGTTAAGCAGATGATGGGATACAGGGATGAATCTTTTGGGATGGATATTTTTGGATGGGCATTGGTGTGTGTGTGTGTGTTCGTCAACTCTTTCTGCCTTGCGACTCCGCTAGAAGGTGCTAGTGGGACGGTCACATCAGACAGCAGCATCAGGGGAACCAGCGGAGGTCTATGGGCTTATAAACTGTTTCCTCAAATTCCTCCCCAGAGTATGAGTGTGGGGGTGCCGGCCCCAAGGCCCACCCAGTAAACCTTGGGGATCCAGCAGAGTGTAGGAGAGCGGAACCTCAAGCAGCATCTGCTCAGCAGCGCAGAGGGTCAGTGAAGGGGGAAGAGTGTAACCCACTGGGCCACCAGGCAACTGTCCCTTAGGTACAGACCCAGCGGAGCTGTGGGGTGGGGTAAATGGCGGGCTTTGGGGTCTCCTCAGTTCACCCCTTCACCTTACACAATGGCTGTTTCACTGGCTATTGATTCTGTTGGCCAAACACCATCAAGAGCTTATTGCGGTCCAATATGGCTGAGGTCCGATGGCAGAGACAGTGTATGATGGAGGAGGAACCAGGCCGGAGGGGCCTCGGCCCAAACACAAGCAAAACACCGACAAGAAATGGGAACACTAGCCACACAGACACGCTACTGGGTTATCTGAGGCGGGGAGCAGGCAGCGGGGGGGGGACAGGGTGAGGGTGCCCGTCTTCAAGCCCATCACCCGGGCAGCCAGTGTTGGATGGCGCAGCTGAGGGCGGGCAGGGCACGCGTGCACTTCCTGGGTGAAGGTCCCTGAGGGTCTTCTCAGGCCTCCATCCCGCCCCGCCTCGGAACCAAGGCTGAAGAGGAAGATGAGGCAGGAGTGGGGAGAAGGCCAGAGCCCCCCACTCCCAGCCCAGACCTCTTAGTCCGAGAAGAGGCTGGCGAAAGACTTCCTCAGGTTGCGGATGGTCTCGGCCTTGGCCTCGCCCTCACTCGGGGGTCCACGTTGGGAAGCGTCCGACGTGCTGAGGCTGTTGGTCAGGGACTGGGACTTGCTGAAATGAAAGGTAAGGCGGGGTGGAGGCAGCTGGCACTCCCGAGGCGGCCAGGCGCCCGAGGCTGGCTTGGAAGCCAGCAGCATGAGAGGGCAGAAACCAGGCATTCTGAGGTCACCCTCCAGCTGGACGCTGGTGCCCCCTTCTTTTAGGTAGGAAATTGCCAATTAGTGTCAGACACCCACACTCCTGTTTCCCACTGAACCAAGCTGCTGAGGCATTTTGAGACAGGAGCTCCATGGTTCTCCCGTGTACAAGCCCACACTGTTTCCAGCACTAGTTCGGGAATTGGGAGGCTGGTGTGCCAGAGGGCACCAAAGCTTCAGCACACACAGCCGAGACCTTACAATGGTGCTCAGGGCTAAAGCGATGGGACCCATTTTGTCTGAGAGGCAGTGGAAGCACAGACCCGTTAAGTAACTTTTCTGAGGTCACTCAGCTTTCAAGGGGGTTGCTAGAATTTGAACCCAGGCAGTCTTGACTCGAGTCTTTGCTGTCAACCCCTATGTTGTGTTGTCTGGACAGCCTCTTGCTAATAGCGCTCCCAACTTAAACTGAGCTAATGAGTGTGGGAGAGGGCTCAAAGGGCCGGTGCGCTCATTGCGTGGACGCCGTATGGGGGGGCCAGGCAGCACTAAGCAAACTCTGAGTACCGAGTGGGGAGTAGATTTGGAGCAGCACCAGGTACGGCCCAAATCTCCAATAACTAAAACCAAACCAAACCCCGCCTTGCAAGCAGCCAACAGGACCCCACGATTGCCCCCTACACACACACACACACACACACACACACTCTGAGTCCTCCTTACAGACCAGGAGTGATTCCCAAGCACCACCGGTTGTGGCGCCACCCCTCCGGCAGCCCTCCTTCTAAAGGTAGGTGGGGTGGGGTATACAGGTGGGTCATTGGTGGTGGATAGGACTGTCTGCCTACCTCAAAGGAGCCGGTATTAGAACATTGTTAATGACTGAAACCCAATCATTAGCCATTTGTAACTGTGTATCTCATGGGGATACAGATGTATATCCATAGCATAGGAATTATGCTAGCATTTCCTATTCACGTGTATCTCTGTGTATCTCTCAGAGACTCTCAGACATGGGGCAGAGCTGCTACTTGCTCTCCCTGTGCCCAGCCACTCATGAGGCGCCCGGGAGGCATGGCGGGTTCTAGCCCTGGCCTGCCACCCCAGCAGAGCCCTCACAACAAGCCAGATGACCCCCCACTCCATGGGGGCCGCTTTTTCCACATCCGACTTCCCCTCTCTGTCACAACTCCACCCAGCAGACTAGACTATCACAGCCCAGATCATCGACACCCACCCTGCAGCAGTTTTTTTTCAATCCGGCCCAGGTATGCTGAATCAGAGACTCTCAGACATGGGGGCAGAGCTGCTCCCTTGCTCTCCCTGTGCCCAGCCGCTCATGAGGCACCCGGGAGGCATGGCGGGTTCTAGCCCTGGCCTGCCACCCCAGCAGAGCCTCACAACAAGCCAGACGACCCCCTTACTCCATGGGGGCCGCCATTTTCAACATCCGACTTCCCTCTCTTTCACAACTCCACCCAGCTGACCAGACTGTCACAGCCCAGCTCGTGCGGCCACTCAGCGGCCGCATGGTTCATCAATAAATGCTTTATTCAGAGGTGACTACAAGAGTATGCCACCCGCACGGCAAGCCTGGCAAGCTGCTCGTGTCGTATTTGATATGCCAAATACCAGCAACCTTTATATTAGGTCATTCCCATGACCTATTATAATGGTTTGAGGCTCTTTATGTTCCTGGAGCAAGCGGATGGCTTTGGGTTCTACTAGCATGAGACAGGACATATGGAGATATTACTGGTGCCCGCTCTAGCAAATAGATGATGAAGGAGAATCTAGTGATCTAGTGATCTAGTATTTCATGGGGATTCAATTGAAAAAGTTTTTAATTGAAAAACTCCAAAAACCGAAATAGGTTAAATGCTTGGCTTCTATAACTAGCAAGAGACGGTGGTAGGTGGGCTCAGTAACACTGAGGGTCTGAATCCCTGACCCAGAATCCTACCTGGCTCTGCCCACAAACCCCCAGGCGCACAGCTGGGACCACAAACCCCGGGTCCCTACCGCCCCGCCCACCACCGCGCAGCACATAAGCCCCGCCCACCCAGCCACGCCCCAGCAGCCCCGCCCACACCTGGCCCCGCCCACACCAGCCACGCCCACGCCTAGCCCCGCCCACACCTAGCCCCGCCCACTATCCTTCCCGGCCCCAAAGCACTCACTTGAGATGGGGGTGCGGTGGCGCCGGCCCTCCCTGACTCCTCCCCTGCTGGGAGGTGCTGGGCGGCCCTGCATGGGGGCCGAGGCTGGGCGGGGAGGGCGGAGGCCGCCTTGGAGGCCTGGTTTGCAGCGCTGCAGCCAGACGCCCTTGCCAGCTGCGGGGAGCCGGGCGACCGCTGCTGCGGAGATCCCGACGAGGGGCTCAGGGGCTGCTGGCCTTGCGGGAGAGCCCCTGCTGGGAGGGGCTTCCAGACCGCGGGGGCTGGGGAGCCGGAGCTTGACGAGGGCCCCCTGCAGGGCGAGAAAAAGATTCCCGTGACGCGCTCCTGACTGATGTCCCTTCCAGGATGTTCCTTACAGTGTTGTTTCCGTCGCTGAGAAAAAGCGGAATCCAAGGTCAGTGTCCAGCCCGGGGACTGGCTCGGAACCTGAAGATTCGTTCAGAAAATGGACCGCCTGTGCGGCCCAGCGTGGTGCGGATGGTGCTGTGCGGCCCAGATGCGTCACTCCTGCTGCAGCGGAGGAGGCGTGGGCACTGCCAGACGGTGCGGGCCCGGCCGCAGGAGGCCTGACTGATCCCTGCACCCTTGACTCCATACTGGTGGTCCCTGAGCGCGGTTTGGAAGCCCCTTTTCCTGTGACGTTGTTGGGCGATCCACACAATCGTCCTCTAGTGTAAACATTTCCGTGACCCAGGGCACCCTGAGAGGCAGCACTAATTGGGCACCACTTTGCACACTCTCATTCACCCTCTGCCTCTTAGTGACCGGAGGTGTAACAGAGTGTCCACAGATCTCAAATTCCAACGCCCCATGAAGCCCCGCTGTAAAAGTAGCCAGATCTTGGGGCTTTAACATGTTCCCACTGAGAGAAAAACACACTTAGAGAACCACGGCTCCGTAGAGGTGCCACCACGGAGAGAAGCAGCTGGGAGGGGGCTGGAGCGAGTGTGAAGGGCTGCGGCACGTGCTCTGCACACAGGAGCCCCCTAACCCCCCCATTGCTCTCAGCGAAGAATGGACCCCTGAACACCATCCTGTGTGGCCCCAAACACCCCCCCTCTGGTCTCCGCAAGAGCAATGAACATAAGAAAATAACGGTTGGTGTCTCTAGAAGAGACAGCTGGGAGGAGTGGGCCTGTCCTTCTAGGGGCAGGAACTTAGTAACAGTACTAAGGTGAGCCAACAGTCACACTGACACAGGTGACAGCGGACAGTGCTCTCCTAGGAACACTGTCCCCAGCTTCTAGAAGCTTCTGTTCCATCAAGGGAAGCTGGAATTTCAGCATGAATGTCAAAGATCCTGATATTTATTTATTTATTTTTACTTTTTTGGGTCACACCCGGCAATGCTCAGGGGTTACTCCTGAGTCTTCGCTCAGGAATTACTCCTGGCGGTGCTCGGGGACCATATGGGATGCCGGGATTGAACCCTGGTTGGCTGCATGCAAGGCAAACGCCCTACCCGGGCTGTGCTATCTCTCTGGCCCCTGTTTAGTTTTTTAAATTATATTTTTTGGTCACACTCGGCAATGCTCGGGGTTATTCCTGGCTCTGCACTCAGGATAGTTTTCACTTTCTTTTAAATAATAAAATAGATTTCTCATTAGTTTACATGTTGTATAATCAGGGCTGTCTAACACCTCTACGTTTAGGAGGTTCACCACATCCACCACCAAACTGCTCCTGAGTTTTAAACACTGGTTTCCTCCCTGGGGTGGTTGTTTTTTTAAAAAAACATTTTGGGTCACAACTGGGAATGCTCAGGGGTTACTCCTGGATCTGCACTCAGGAATTACTCCTGGCAGTGCTTGGAGTAATATGGGATGCCGGGAATCGAACCCAGGTCGGCCATGTGCAAGGAGAACACCCCTCCCCGCTCAGCTGTCGCTGTGGTCCTCCCTGGGGTTCTGATCTCACTGCCTGCCAAAAGAGCATCTGCCTTCTGCTTCTCGTTATTCCCTCAGCCCTTCACCTCCTAAGACAATATCCTGGAACATGGAACACTTGCTTATTATTACTGGGGTTGTGTTCATATCACTGGGATTTGTCAAGAGACACCGCTATTTTAATTCTGCAAAGCAAAGCACTTATTATTTTTTCTCGGCATTAAAAAAAACACATTCACTTCATATAAAACACATTAAAAACGTTTGCCTAAGCGCAAGAAGGGTGCTAAGACACAGGGAGGTTCATTAGGAGAAAACTTGACTTTCACTGGGTTGGGAAAGCTGGGCTGAGAAATGTGACCCTGTTATTCTGGGAACTCAATGACAGCATTGTTTTCTAATTAGCCTTGTTATTTTTCATCTGAATGTTAATTCAGTGGGCATTTTATTTAATGATCTTAATTGGTTTAAAATGGATTGTTTTCCAACTCCTGAAATGTGTGTTTAGCCTCGTGTCCCTTGGAATAATCTCTCTGTATCAAGCACGTCTTGCTCTGGGCAGGGGAGGACGCCGGCCACAGTAGCGCTCTTGTTTCGAAGTGTTCTGTTCAAATGTGCTTGACAGCGTTCGCCCGGGACAGAGCACGAAGGCCACAGGGAGGGGCAGAGCTCCGCCAGGAGCCTGGCAGGCGGATGAATAAGTCACTTTTGAACAAACATAATCACAGAATTATTGCCAGGCAGGAGGACTAGCCTTTATTAAGAACACCACATATATTGTCATGGTTAATAAGACACCAGTTACTAATAGCGAGTCATAGAATGGCTATTGGTAGCAGTAATTATTTTTTTTTTTGTTAAAAATAGGGGCTGCCCCAGAGGCAATACTGGGGAGGGATCCAACTCGGGGCCTTGGGTTAGGGTTAGGGTTAGGGTTAGGGTTGGGGGGACCTTGCAGGCCAGGCTGCACCCCTTTGAGCTAGTCGGCTGGCCGTCTAGTAAATTATGAGCAGTGGAGCTAAGGCCTTCTTTAGCCACCTTGCTACTCTCATCACCTCTGTCTTTTCACAAGCACCCCCCGAGCCCATTTCCCCTCCCCATGTCACTGAGGCCCAGCGAGGTGCTAGGCCTCCCCCTACGACAGCCAAGCAGGGCGCCGGGCTTCCGCAGGCGGATCTGTCTGGAGAAGCCCCAAGACAGGCCCAGACGGTGAGGACACCTGGCTCCCCTTCAGGATGGGAGATGCAGCTCCACCGAGAAGGGGCCCACGGAGCAGGACAAGAGGTGCCCTGAGGTCTGGGCAAGAGGAAGCTGCTCGGGTCTTAGGTAGAGGCCAGGGCCGGTGGTGGTCACTAGCTTCCTGAGGGTTTGAAGGAGACTGTGAGAAAGGAGGCTATGAATCCCCACCATGGCAGGCCCTGTTTCCTGGGACTAAGCCTGGCTCTGGGGCTGAGGGCTCGGCAGGGCGGTGGTCAGGGTGCGGCTGGACCCTGGGTGTGGGACCTGCTAACAGCTGGGCTTCCATGGGAAAGTTCCCTTTCAGCAGCTTCTGTCTATTCTTATCTCTTCTGGGTCACCCCCGGTGGTCCTCAGGGGCTAATCCCAACAGTGCTCTGTGAGATTAGCAGGGATGGGATGGGACCCAGGCTTCCCGCATGCAGAGTGTGCGCCACGTCTCCGTCAGGAGTTTCTCTATTTGCTGCAAAGGGACACACCATCTTTGGGGGACGAGTCAGGATCTTTGGCGGGTCAAGGTGATCTCTAGGTCGGTTTCTTTCTCACACCGGCTGGTCGACTCAGACATGTAGAATCAGGTGCTGCTACCAGCTAGAACACAGAACTTTCTGGAAGCTTTGTGCAAGGACCATCTTACTACACACCTCCTGTTTTCTGGATGGATTTCTGTGCCTGGCCATGCAATCCTGAAGCCTTCACTGTGCAGTGGAGGGGTTAAACATGAGAGCAGAGAGGGGGAGCCCTCCCCCTCAGCTGGTGTCCAGATCTCAGGGGCCTTCCCAGCTCTCCCCCACCATCTTCACGGTGCCATGTGGTGCTTAGAGCTGGCAAATGCCACCACATGGGTCAAAGATTAAGCTGGGTTTTCCCAGGGTGCTCCCAGACTCTCCCCGGCTGGGGTGGGGGTTCCTACCTTGTGTGGGTGGGCGAGGCTGGGGCTGTCCAAGGGGGACTTTGCTGGTTTATTCTGTGGAGCCTGGAGCGGAAGAGAAGAGGGGAGGGGCTGTCATTCTTCCTGGTGGGGCAGGAGCTGTGGGTCGGTGAGACAGGACTACTCAAGGGCACCAATCTTTCCTTGTTTGGGGCCTCGCCCGGCAGTGCTCAGCTGTGTGAGCACAGCTTCCTCCTGGCTCTGCACTCAGGGATCTCTCCTGGCGGACCTTATGGGGTGCTGGGGATGGAACCCAGGTGGAACATGTAAGGCAAGTGCCCTACTTGCTGTACTCATTGCATCCGCAGAGGAGGCTGACCCGGCCTGCTGGCCGCCCTCCACTCGAACCGTCACCGTGCTCACGTCTCTGTCACAGATTTAGGATTTTCTGCAGAGCAAAGGGCGGGGATGTGCAGGTTTCCGGACTGTGGGGGAGAAGCACATTTTCTGCAGAAGGACGTGAGACTCCCTGGTGAGGACTGTGGGGCCCTGAGGGGGTGCTGTGAAGTCGGAGGAGGGGAAACAGACACAACAGCCTATTGAGGGGCACTCTGGCAGCCCACAGGGCAAGTGTCCATGGGCACGGGCACTCCCAGGATGCAGGGCGAGTGACCAGTCTTGATGCCGCCCAGCCAGACACCCCCAGCCCAGCTGAAGCCAGGGCAGCCCCCAACCAGGCCCACCCTTAGGGTACCCTCCGTTTCCTCCTCCCCAAGAACGGTCCTTCCTGGAGGTGCCTCCTTTGGTACCCGGCTCTCCTCAACCCCGAAAGCTCTGCATATCTCCTGGGCTCTCCAGAACCTTACCCAAGGCCTCAGGGGCGAGGGGACGGTGGCCCCGGGCACCAGGAGTTGGCCCATTCGGGAGACGACGAGGTCGGCCATCAGCTGCCTGTCTTCCTCCACATGCTCCCCAATCAGGGGCATCGAGCTGTCCATCACCTGTAGGGACAGTGGAGGCCTGAGCGGTCCTGGATGGAAGTGACCGCTAGATGGTGCTGCTGGCCACCGAATGCTGACCAGGCTGCTCCGCCGAGATGGGCGGGATCCATGCCCGTGTTAGCAGACTGTAAGCACCAGGATGCGGTCAGATAGGTCCAGCCATGGGACCCACTAAGGCCCTGGGTCTTGTCTGACCTCTCCTGCGCTGGCTCCTTGGTCCCTCCCAGGGACTGGAGTATTAGGACCTTTGTCTCATCAAGGTTTTCTGCAAAATTGGAAACAGCGAAGGTGGGGAGGAAGGGAGGAAGGCAGGAAAAAGAAAGAGCAGAGCCTCCACCATGGCTCACTGCTGTCCACTCTCCCGCTGGTCGCCGGCCGCCTCCCTCTGCCACAGGCCCTCTGAGCCTCAGCGTTTGTTCTCACGCCAGGCTTTACCTGTCTACCGACGGGCCAAGCTTCAGCTTCACCAATACCCACCTGCTAAGCTATCACTCTCATTAAACAAAGGGGAGGGCAGTCACAGAGAGGCCAGACTAATGCCCTGGTACCAGCCAGCTAGGAAGCTGCCAGACCTGGCCCAGTTGCTTACTGGAAGTGTTTCACCAGATGAAAGTGAAAAAAAAAAAAACCCCAACCAACCAACCAACCAACCAACCAACCAACCAACCAACCAACCAACCAACCAACCAACAAACAAACAAACAAAGTCTAGGGCCAGAGAGAGAGAGTACAGGGGTGATGGCGAGGCGCTTTCCCTGCATGGGACGGACCTGGGTACGATATCCAGCACCACATATAGTCCCTAAAGCACCCGAGGAGCGGAGTCCTGAGCAGAGAGACAGGTGTAAGCCCTGAGTACTCCTGGGTGTGGTCCCCAAATGAGAGAGAGAGAGAGAGAGAGAGAGAGAGAGAGAGAGAGAGAGACGGACGGACGGACACTGGTGATCAGGTTGAGACAGGAGAGGGAAATCTTCTGCAGGGTCCCCAGAACAAACCCGTGGCATGGCCCCTGCTCTGTCCACAGGCTGTTGGGTTGGCAAAGCCCCAGGTGAGGACGGGGCCTCAGTCATCAGGTCTGTGCAGCCTCAGATGGCCAGCTAAGGGCCAGCTATTAGTGGTCACTTGCCTAAAGCCAGACAGGTCAGCCAGGGAGGCGGTCCCCAGGCCCCAGGAGCTGGAGGGCCGAAGCGCGCGCGTGTGTGTGGCTCCTGCTCTCAGCTGGCTCACGCCCTGCCCCAGCATCTCAGCTCCACACTGTGGCCGCTGGTCTATTCCCCACCTGGGACACTCTCTGCTCCCCACTCTGGGTCTTCCCAAGTAATCTGCAGGCCCCGAGGTCAGGGGCCGGGCCCCAACTCCTGCCATGCCTTCTGGAGGTTGGCAGGTTGGCAGGACACACGAAGCTTTGCTTTCCTGGAGCCCCCAGCGGCCCCAAGGAGGAGCTCACGCCCGTGTCCTTTAAAGCAGGGCTGGTGGCCCGTGTCTCCCCTGACAGTGAGCTGTCTGTCCTGTGGCGGCAGGGACATGGGTGCCAGGCCCAGTTCTGCAACCGGCTTAAGGTGGAAGCCAGTGTGGACGCCTCGCGCTGCGTCTCCGTGCCCCCTTCGCCAGCCAAGAGCTGGGGGCTTCATGGCATCTGGGGAGACCCCTGCAGCCGGCTCACTGTGTGGGTCTGAGTCGAAAAGAGCCCACGGTGGTGAGGAGGCAGAGGCCTAGGAGAGATTCGGGGGTCGACACACGTGGGGTCCTGGGCTCAGAGGTGCTCCCTGCAGATCTGCCCATGCTCCATCTGAGAGTGGGGAAGCGTGAACCCCACAGCCCGGAGCCCCTGCACCCACTTCACTTCCTGCATTCCGAGCGGTGGGAAGTCCCCAGCCCAGGTGGCTGAGGTCGAGGGGCTGGAGGGGGTGGACACATGAGTCCCGGGGAACCGTGTCTCCAGGGAGGCCAAAGGACCGTTCCAGGCCTTCCTGAGGGCGTGGTGTGAGAATCTCCAGCCCGGACCCCACAAACGTCACGTTCTCACCCCCCAGGGGCAGGGGGTGGTGCTGGGAATCCAGTGCCTCTCTCTACCCGGGAAAGCACTTTCTGTTCTGGGGACCAGCTCCCATCTCCTGTGAGCCCCAGGCCAAAGCAAGGGAAGGGGGCGTGATGTCTCTGAGGGGACAAAGCCATGACGGACAAGCACCCTGATCCCCCTGGGGACCTCTGGGAGAGGCTGTTTCCAGTCCAAACCCACTAATGTCCTTGCTCTGTTTACATGTGAAAGGTCTTTCGCCCGGCCTCTGAGAGTCTGGGCCTGGGGACGGTGAGCGCTAGGAGCTGGGAGAGGCAGGTGCTCTGGGAGAGAGGAAGAGCCAATGTGATGGGAGGAGAGGGGTGGTCTGATGGGGCGGCGGAAGGCTGGTTGATGCGGAGGGCAAGGGGCCGGATGGAGGCTGAATCCTTCACTAGTGACCCCTTTATCTCTGGGCAGAAGCTCTGGGGGCAGGGAAGGGGACTTGTGAAATGCTGCTCACTGCCCGCCCCCACCCTGCCCTGCTCACTGCCCGCCCCCACCCCGCCCCTGCTCACTGCCCGCCCCCACCCCGCCCTGCTCACTGCCCGCCCCCCACCCCGCCCTGCTCACTGCCCGCCCCACCCCGCCCCTGCTCACTGCCCACCCCTCACCCCGCCCCTGCTCACTGCCCGCCCCCACCCCGCCCCTGCTCACTGCCCGCCCTCACCTTGCCCTGCTCACTGCCCGCCCCACCCTGCCCTGCTCACTGCCCGCCCTCACCCCGCCCCTGCTCACTGCCCGCCCCTCACCTTGCCCTGCTCACTGCCCGCCCCCACCCTGCCCTGCTCACTGCCCGCCCCACCCCGCTCTGCTCACTGCCCGCCCCTCACCTTGCCCTGCTCACTGCCCGCCCCACCCTGCCCTGCTCACTGCCCGCCCTCACCCCGCCCTGCTCACTGCCCGCCCTCACCTTGCCCTGCTCACTGCCCGCCCCACCCTGCCCTGCTCACTGCCCACCCCACCCCGCCCCTGCTCACTGCCCGCCCCACCCCGCCCTGCTCACTGCCCGCCCCCCACCCCGCCCCTGCTCACTGCCCGCCCCACCCTGCCCTGCTCACTGCCCGCCCCCACCCTGCCCTGCTCACTGCTGCTGCACAGCCCCGCAGGCCCCTCCTGGAGCCCAGGCACAAACGACACATGCAGACTGCATACACACATACACATGCATGCATGTACACATATACACACACGCCGCACAAATACACGCACACTTGCATGCACAAATACACGTGTGAATGCACGCACGCGTGTCTGTGGTGTCCTGGGTCTAGCACACTCTTGTGGCACCCTTTGCCTCAGTCCAGCATGTTGTCGCACTTCGTGCTGGGGTTTCTGAGTTCCACCCCCTACACACACACACACACACACACACACACACACACACACACGCGCCAGCAGGGGTGTGTAGAGATCACTGGGAAGGAAGGACGGAAGTACTGAGGAAGGTTCTGGAATGTGCTCGCTGAGGCCCGGAGAGGAGTGCCGAGCAGGCAGCCTTCCCAGGGGCCCTCCCCACGGGCCCTACCCGAAGGGCTGCCCGTCCTCACCTCGATGATGAAGTCTCGCCATCCTTGCTGTGGACGGCTTTGACAGCACAGATGTCCAGGCCGCCAAACATCTCGGAGCAGCTGTCCACCCACAGCCTGTACCTGTAGGGGGACAGCGGTCAGTGAGCGGGGCGGGATAAGGAGGAGGTGGAGGGGCACAGGCTGGAGGGGGAGACAGCGACACACTGGACCCTGCAGGGAACAGGACGGGAGCAGGCGCACAGACAGGGACAGGGTGGAGAGACAGGGGTGGGGGTGTCAGACGGTGTCGCGGACAGGAGAGGCAGGCGGGGCTCTGCAGACAGGCGAGGCTGAGCGGGAGGAGGGCAGAGAGGATCTGAGCCCCCGGGACACTCTGGGGCTTGTCTTGTCCTCTCTGGAGGCCCCCGCCCCTGGAAGAGCTTCCTCAAGCCCCTCCCCCCCAGCCCCTGAGCTCAGCAGACAGGAGCTACAGGAGCAAAGCGCTGGTCCCGATGGGGCAGCAGGTGGGGTCGGGTCGGCAGGGCTGGGCCTCTAGACCTAGTGGCTTTTGCTCCCCTCTCGGGCCACTTTGCTTTTGGGGGTGTGAGGGGACACAGAGCTCAGCAACGCCCTCCGGCCGGCCGGCAATAGAGCAACAAACACCCCCTCCTGCCCTGGCGCTGGCTCTGGGGGTGCTGGGTCTGCGAGTCGGGGGACTCGCTTCTCCCAGCTCCCGGGGCCACCCCGGTACATGAGCGGGCCTGTCTGCGGCTGGTCCACCCTCAGATCCGGAGTTGTGGGCAGATGAGGTGAAAGCACTCTGGGGCCCTCTCCGGGGTCCCACTGAGGCTCAGAGAGGAAGTGACTTTGGCCGGGTCACACAGCACGGTGAAGTTAGGGCCAGGGTCGCCCACATCTCTGCTTCAGTCCAGATAGCCAGGGAGCACGTGAGGGCAGAGAAATTCACGGAAAGTCAGAAATGTACCAGCTGAGCTCGCAGCTGTGTGCCCGCATGGGGTGGTGTGTGGAGAGGCCCCAGGTCCTGGGGCACAACGCAGGAGGTGCCCACAGTGTGTGCGTTCTGCAGCTCTGTGCAGAGCTCCTGCCCTGCTGTCGTGCCAGCCTCTGAGACTGAAAGTCTTTTTTATTTGGGGGCGTGGGGTTCGGGGTCACATCCAGTGGCGCTCGGAACTTACTCCTGGCTCTGCACTCAGAGATCACTCCTGGTGGGCTCTCGGGGGGCCATATGGGATGCTGGGGTCAAACCCGGTCGACTTCGTGAAAGACAAGCTGTACTGTCACTCAAGGCCCTGAGTTCTGCGTCTCTTTTTTTTTTTTGTTGGCTTTTTGCGTCATACTCGTAATGTGTGAGGTAATGTCAGGGGTTACTCCTGGCTCTGCACTCAGGAATTACTCCTGGCGCTGCTCAGGAATTACTCCTGGCGCTGCTCAGGAATTACTCCTGGTGCTGCTCGGGGCACCATCTGGGGAGCGGGGAAAGAATCCGGTCAGCTGCATGCAAGGCAAATGCCCTACCCACAGTGCTATCGCGCCGGCCCTGAGTTCTGAGTCTTATTTGGACCTTGTGCTCTGACGCTCTCGTTTCTTCTAGCTCTGAATTTCATACTTTTACTTCACGACAACCTGACGTGCACTCTGACACAACAGTGTGTGTGTGTGTATGTGTATGTGTGTGTGTATGTGTGTGTGTGTATGTGTATGTGTGTGTGTGTGTCACATGCAGGGGTGCTCAGGGGAGCAGGCAATGACAGGCTAGAACCTGGGATCTGCTGTCACCTCTTGCGTAGTTCTGCCGTGGATTAGCTGTGAGCCGGCACCAATCACTTTCCGCCTCAGAACTTTCCAGTCTGTGCGATGGGGCTATTCCTCGCTGCCTCGGAGGAGAGGCCCCGGGCCACGCCTCTTACAGAGCCACGAGCCTCCCTGTCCCATGGCCCCCTTTTGTCTCTTACCTCTCGGTCATGGCCACCTGCTCCAGCATGGCCGAGCCCGTGTTGGCCTTCCAGTTTCCAGAGATGGAGGTTCTCCTGCATGGGAACACAGACCCCGTGACTCTCCGCATTCCCTTCTTGGCTTTGGCTGCTGTGAAGCGCCAGTTTTCTGTCCTTCCGAGACACTTCCTGCCCCCTTATGCCCGCCACCTAACTGACTTGTTGGCTCCTGTTCATGTTTTCCTAAGCCCCTCTGAAAGGCAAACATGACATTAAAACAAAATGCCCCCATCCGTAAGGTCAAACTGCCCCCGCCCCGCCCCTTCACCAAATCCTCCCAAAGCCTTTATCTCCTAGTTTTGAGGAGCATCAGGGCAGCAGAATCCTAATGTTTCCAGAATGTCTGAGGGCTCAGAGGGACAAAGAGGCTCCACTTTTCTTTCCTTGGAAGCAACCGGCCTGCAGCCTCAGGGCCCACCTGGTTCTCCTGTGTTTTCTGGACCACAGGGGCGCAAGCACTTTCCTGTGGCGAGGCCCCCACCCGAACCCTACCCCCTCACATGCACTTTTTTTGGGTCATGCATGGTCCGTGCATGGTCTCTCTTGGCACCTTCTTGTTTCTGTCTTTGCCTCCCAAATCCTCCCTGTCTGCTCTGTTTCGTGGTAGCAGCGCCGGCCTCCAGCAGGAGCAGGTCCTTCCCTGGCACCCAGGCACTGCCGAGCAGGCTGCCTGCTTTGGGGTCCCGGGGACAAAGAGTAGGGGACACTTGGGACTCCTCTGTGGCAACTGACATGCTACTGGTGCTCCCGAGTGAGGGACTGAGTACCGGGAAGGACCCAGACAATCTTGGCAGGCATTTCTGAACTCAGCAAAGACCGAATGAGGCCCGTAGGGGGGAGGGTCTTTGATGGCGAAGGCAGGACATGGTCAAAGCTAAAAGGGTGAAGTGGGCCTAGAAACTGCTGCCAAATGTGTCTTCTATCTATCTATCTATCTATCTATCTATCTATCTATCTATCTATCTATCTATCTATCTATCTATCTATCTATCTATCTATCTATCTATCTATCTATCTATCTATCTATCTATCTATCTATCTATCTATCTATCTATCTCTATTGTCTATCTATCTATCTATCTATCTATCTATCTATCTATCTATCTATCTATCTATCTATCTATCTATCTATCTATCTATCTATCTATCTATCTATCTATCTATCTATCTATCTATCTATCTATCTATCGTCTATCTATCTATCTATCTATCTATCATCTATCTATCTATCTATCTATCTATCTATCTATCTATCTATCATCTATCATCCATCCATCTATCTATTCATTCATTTATTCATTCATTTATTTATTTGCTTATTTATTCATCCATTTATTTATTTATTTTTATTTATTTACTTTTTTCATTATTGGGTCACACCCAGCAATGCTCAGGGGTTACTCCTGGCTCCACACTCAGGAATTACTCCTGGCGGTGCTCAAGGGGACTATATGGGATGCTGGGGATCGAACCTGTTGGCTGCGTGCAAGGCAAACCCCCTCCCTGCTGGGCTATCGCTCTGGCTCCAAAGGCGTCTTCTAAAAGAGCCAGTAGGTTGGGCCTGAGATGTTGGAGCGAGATGGGGCAGGACGGTCCTTAACTATTGCTGGGGTGGAGGCATCATCGAGGTGTATGTCCATTCGGTTCAGTTCCATTCCATCTGGCAGACTCAATTTGTCAAATAGTTCTGGGGGGACTGAATGTGGTAGGTCTGAGGCTCCAGGAGCACATGAGTGCACCCCTCCAGGAACAGGGAGAGCCTTTTTTTTGCCCTTTTTTTCTTGTTGGAGTTCCCCAGTTCTTGGGACTGCCAGGGCACCTCAGAGCATGTGGCGGTCCTGGGGTTTGAACTCAAGCCCAGGTAAGTGGGGTTTGAACTTGCAGCCCGTTTAAGCTGCTGCACCATCTCGGGGACCCTTTGCCCTCCCCCACAATCGCACACTCCCTAGAAGGGTGCACAAGCGTTAGATCACAGAGTCCGGGTATGGGAGAATCAGCTGTGAGCAGAGTAAGTGGAGATTTGGGGAAGCAGAGGGAAAACGAGTCTAGTTCACATGGCCCTGGATGGTGATGGTTGAGGTAAGGGAAGCTGGGGTTGGTGCTTAGAACAACTCTGAGTCTGGCAAATCCAGGTTTGAACCTTGACATCACATTTTTTTTTTTTTAGCTGGATAACTTCTCACTGGGCTTCCTTGGGCAACATCCCTCAGTCTTCCTTTGCTCATGGGTAAGGTGGAAATTACCTTACAGGGTATTGTGTGGAGGAGAGGAAATCGCCCTCTAGGTTGCCTAATAAGATACGACTATTATTTTGCTGGAAGACAAGACCTTCCTCTCCCAGTGTTTGGATCAGCAGGAACACAGCCGCCTTGGTCTCCTTCCCTGAGATCATGATGATGAGAGCTGACGGCCAATGGCTTTAGGAGCAGTGAGTTCTGTCCACCTCACCAGCAGGCATCATTTTCATTGCCATTCCCGCTTACTGCCTGCCACCACCAAACCACATCGTCTGAGAAACTCAAGCCTCTGAACCGGGACTCCATGGCAGGGTCCATTGCGGGTCTGTGGAAGGAGCTGATTGGACAAATGGGATGTGGCCCTGGGAAGCTGATTGGCTAAATGGGGAGTAGGAGGGAATATAGATGGCCATGAACCGCCTGACACTGCCAATGTAGTGTTGAGTGCCTTGCTGAGGAGGCGGCCCTGGAAGGAAAGGAGCTGATGCTAGCGACCTTGGGAAGGACAGAGGCTCTGGGTACAGAAGTGGCACTTGAGTCATGAACCGTGCTTGTCCAGCTTGCTCCCCATGAGCCCTTGGTCCTGTGAATATACTGGGTTGGAACACATGAGGGAGGTGGCTGGTGGACACCGGAGCCGAATCCTTTTCAACTGGGCTGGGAAGTTAGCAATAAGCAACCCTGGAAGGCTCCCATGAATCACAGTAGTCTATGGGGGTCTGAGACATCAATATGAACCCTACTTAGCTTCGGGTAAATATAGACCTGATTGGGTATGTGTGGGTTAAGACACACACACATTTCCCGGCTCTGTCAGCCGAGAGGCCTTACACACGATGACAGCCCCTAGCAACCAGCACAAAGGCCTGAGTGCAAGCAGGAAGTGGTCCAAAGAGGAGGGTGAGTGGTCTGGGTGGAGAGGCCGAGTGCCGCTGAGGCTTGACACGAACCTCAGCCCTCGGACGTGGGCCAACCCAGTGTCCAGGAAAGCCATAACTAATGACAAATTGAAGCTGTCAGGGCAGAGAGGCGCCGCCTAAAGAATGCGGCAATGAGGTAATCCTGCAGGAGAGAATCTGGGACAAGGTGGTGTCAATGTCAAACTGGGGAGTTCTAACAATGAGGAGCAGTGGGGGAAATGGCCAGTGGTGGAGGAAGGTCTCAGGGCCACCCTGGAATGTTCATGATCTTGGAGCAGGCAGGGAGGAGGTGGAGCTAGTCACCCCAAGGGTATGTGAGCAGACACAGGTCTGGCCTGCCTCCTGGGTGGTAGAGGCCGGTCAGCGGTGGTAGAGGTTGGTCAGCCAGGGCAGAAATATCCCTTAGGAGGTGAATTTCTTTCTGTGCTATTTCCTTAGACGTCTGCAATGTCTCCAGTGGAGACTATGAAATCCTAAAATGAATGACTCCCCTGGTCAGGCATCATCTGTGAATCCCTGGTCTAGGCAATCTTGATGGCGTGAAAGCACCTCTAGATAACGCACACATACATGTTCTTGGCCATGGGAAAGACTATTTATAGGACCTGGGGCAGCTGCATTGGGCCTGTGGGCTGTGGTTAGCTGACCCTGACCCAGAGAACAAGCTCTGACCCCACAGGAGATCATATGGAAGGATTTTCCAATGGCCCAGAGCCTGCCCCGCGTGCCTCCAATATGGCGCCATGCTCACACTCGGACTGTGAGGGACAGTCAGGCCCTGATGGGCTCACGCGCCATCTCACCATCTCATGTGGACCCCACAGCAAGAGTTTTCAGAGTGACAGACAGGCTTCGGTGCAGATAAGGCTTTCACCAGAGACCGAGATTGCCCTTCTGTTTTGGACTGTCCACTTATCTCTGTGACCACAGCTGGGTCTGACTCATTCTTTCTCCCTAGGGTGAATGTGGCTGGACTCATTCCTTCTCTCTTAGTCACGACACCTCGACTTCTACTGGAGAACAGCCCTGAGCGATGCTCAGGGCTTGTGGGACTCTCCGTACCGGCTTCCGGTCTTTTCTCTAAGGCTAAGCATGTGACTCGAGATGGATGGACTCCAGGGCTTCCCTCCAGACCGAGAAGCCCTGGAAATGATCAGATTTACTTTCCAAGAGCTTCGAGGGTTGGCTCCTCCTACTGGCTACTCAGATTCTTGAGGCTGCCTGAATCCTACTATTTCTGAAATGGAGAATTGAGTGCGCAAGTTTGGTTTTGGAAGCCTGGGACCATCCACGGTTTTCTAATCAGTTCCCGTAAAGAAAACCTTAGATGAGGCAGCTTGCTATGGGAGAAAACCTCCGAGAGCTACTTACTGACCTCATGGGGTTGGGAGAAGCCTGTTTGCAGCGTGTGGCCCCACACTTACAAAAGATATCCCGTAGCTTCCCTGCTCCAAAGAGAACCAAAGAATACCCCAAACCCTCAAGCCAGCATTCGAGACCTTCCTTGACTTGTCCCCACATTTCTCTTCTTATCACCAATGTCGCAGAATTTGTATTTAGTGGAAGTTCCTGTAAACACATGAAGTGTCTTAAGCCCTCACTTGGGTAGATGGTTTTCTACCCTGGGATTAGCATGACAGGACGTTAACTCTTGGCCACCCTGACCAGAGAAGGGCAGTAAACGGGAGGCATGGGATGAGGCAAGAGAGGAGGGGGTATGGTGCCTTCAGGGTCATTCACGGCCCTGGAGTGGACAGGGTGCTGGACATGCCACCTGACCCACTTCCTCCCACCTTCTCCCCGCCCACTCACATGTAGGCCTTGTAGTTGGATCCGATTTTCTGGATGCGGATGTCATACTTGGAGTCGATGAAGGCCTCGGTGGTGGCGTAGGTCTTGGCCATGGCCACGATGCTGGTGATGTCCAGGTAGTCATGCTGGTTTTCCACCTTGATCTGTGTGAGAGGGGCAGAGGGTGGGTGCCACGGGCCAGTGAGCACCGAGCTGGGGGCTGCCCCAGGTCCATGGAGTGGCCTTGATATCACCCACCTCTCCCGAGGATGGGAGACATGTCCTTCGGCTGCAGACTACTGGGGAAAAGGGGCCTTCAAGTGGGGGTGATGGGATCTCTGCAGCCCGGTTCTGAGCAGGGGTGGGATAACGGCACTTCCTTCTATCAGGCATTCACGGCGCCATTGAGAGTCAAGGGCTGAGCACACGCTCTGCATGGGGGATGCCTCGGGTCCATTCCGGCACCCTGGGGTTCCCAGGCACCACCAGAAGTGACCCTTGAGTGCAGAACCAGCAGTAGACTCTGAACATGCACTCCCCAAAAGGCATCTCAGGACACCTGGGCATTCACTGGAGAGATGCCAAGAGGGCACAGTGGAAGAGGAGTGAGGAAAACGGCTCAGGCCGGCTGGTGGGACACACCCCAGAGTCTTCAGGCCTCATCAGGGGCTAGAGACTGAGCCCGAAGGCTCTGGAAAACTGTCAGGAGAACAGACTCTGCCTGCTTAGGTCTGAGTCAACGCAGCAGCTCTGGGGTCCGCTGAGGGGAGCGTGTGGCAGGGAGGAGCCAGTGGGAATGCAGGGAATGTGCATGTGTGTTGTGTCTGTGTTCATGGAGCATGAGTGTGCATGTCTGCAGATGGTGTGTGGTGTGTGTGCGTGTGAGTATGCTGCCTGGATATACATGTGTGCATGTCTGTGTAGATGGTGTGCGGTGTATGTGTGTGTCTGTTCATGGAGCATGAGTGTGCGTGTCTGTGTAGATGGTGTGTGGTGTGCATGTGTGTGTGCCGCCAGAGATGCATGTGTGCACGCAGAGGATGTATGCAGTGTGTTTATCTGTGTGAAGTGTGATGTGTGGGGCATGTATGTAGGTGGTGGTGTGTGCTTTATGCGTGTGTGTGCGTGAATGTGTATGGCATGTGATATTTGTGTAGGGTATGTATATGTGTGGTGTATGTATGTAAGTTGTGTGGGGTCTTGTGTGGAATATAATATGCGTATATAGGTGTGTGGTATATGAGGTGTGTGTATGTGTACAGGCACGGACCAGCTGAGGTCAGAGGCCAGGGGAGACACTCGCACAGCTCACTGGGCTGAGCCAGAAGTAAGTACAGATGGTGTGTGTGTGTGTGGGGGGGGGGGGGCACAGTCCCAGGAGAGCCTGGAGGCTCGGCCTGGCTCAGCCGGAAGTTCCAGAGTGCACAGCGGCTGCCCCTCCTCACTCCCATCCCATGGCACAAGGCTTTGGATGCTGGCACAGCCTGGTCTCCTGAGGAGTCAGGCGGGTGCTGGACAGGCCATGAGGGATGCCCTCCTGCTCCTACAAGCTCTGCCAGCCCCTTCTCGCCTCCCTTCGAGGCCCTGACCTCTGACCCCACTCCTCTATGATAATGCTCCCGCCCCCCCATTCTGTCCCAACTTGCAAAGCCATGAGGCGCTCTCCCACCGGACCCCGAGCAGAGGGTCATTAGGGCGGCCACAGTAGAGGCGGAAATCAAGCTTCTTGCCTGGTTCGGGCTCCAAAACCCACCAGGGAGAGCTGGGCGTTCACCTCCGCACCATCCCGCCAGGAAGAGCTGGGTGTGGCGCCTCAGCACTACCCCATTCCCCCTTCCTTCCCTTTCCCTTCCCTCCCTGCCTCCCCCTCTCTCCCTCACCAGATCACACCACACTGTTCTCCCCTCCTGCTTTCTGGATGGCCTCTCCTCCCACGTGCGTGCGTGCACAAGTGTGTGCATATCTGTGTGCATGCACGCGTGTGCCCTGAAGGTAAGCAGCTGGTGCAGGAGGGCTGGATATGGCTCCAGTGTCCAGCTCGGGACGGAAGGTCATCTTCCACACCCCTGGCACACGGTCCACCAGGCGCCTGAATGCCTGCAGTGATGGGGGCCTCGGTCCTGGGCAGGACGGTCATTCTACTTGAGGGTAACGGATGGTCATTTGTTTCCCACTTTGGCCACGGAAGGGGCTACAGTCATTCCTGTTCCCAGTAGAATGGCCGTTGAATGAACGGTCCCAGAGCCCGATAGCGCCAAGGGTCCATGGAAAGTCCACACCGAGCCTGCTCCTTCCTGGTACAACGGCCCGGACAAAGCTGTTTATTTCATTTCACTTCCTGTATTGAGCCACACCCAGCAGTGTCCAGGGCTTCCCCTGGCTCTGTGCTCAGGGATCACAGAGATCCTGGTGGGGCTCGGGCACCATATGGGACGCTGGGAACAGAACCTGGGTTGGTTGTGTGCGAGACAAGCGCCCTCCCTGCCCTCCCTGCTGCACTGTTGCTCCAGCCCCCACATCCTTTTGTCTCCCCCAATAGCTATGTGAGGAACTTTACTGACCCAGAATAATTTACAAGCAAGCTAAGGGCTGGGAAGCAATCTCCCCCAATAACAAGCAACGCTTCAGAGCCATTGTTCTCTTTCTGACAATCATCAGCTGTCAGGGCAGGCTGGACACTCGGGTCATTTTGAGTCAGAGGTAAACAAAGCCCCAACCTGGCTCAGAAGTGGAGGCTATTTTTGACTAAACAGAAACAGGTTCAAGGGTGGGGTCTGAGAAGGGGGCAGTGGGCGTCAATCAGGTCTCACAGCTCCTGGGTCCTGGAGGCAGGGAGCCCACCTGGCCATGCGTGACCTGACCCAGGACATCAGCTCACGGAGGGCAGCACAGGCAGTTGCCGAGCCGAGTCTCCCCAGCTGAGGAGAGGTGTCACCTCACGGAGCAGTTCCCACACCGTGTGGGTTCATAGCGTCCGCCCCAGGCATGACTGTACCCCCTTCCTAGGCCAAAGGGAAATGCCGAGCGGGTTCACCCACCAAGTCGGGAGAGTGAAACAGCTCCATAAATATTTATGTTCTACAACTTAGCAACTGGAACGGGCAAGGCACAGACCAATAGCTTTATTATTATTTTTCATTCTTAAGTCACTGTGGTCACTTTCTCATGGGCTGTGTGCTTGCTGGGCACAGCACCAAGCCCCCACGTCAGGGATGAGGGGCACCATGTCCCTCTGTCCGCCCTGATTTTCACATGGGCCCTGCCTTTGAGTATGGCCACCATGCAGAACCCAAGGATGCACCGTTGTTGAAAGCGCTCAGGTGAAGAGTCACAGGGCAACTCCGTGGCTGGTCATTCACTCAGTGTCCAGCACAGGCCAAGCATTGCTAGGTCGCTTGTAATCATTTGGACTTGATGGTGCTGCTTTGGGGTGTCTGGGCAAAGGTGTGGGGGCTGTGACCTTCTCTGACTTCGCAGTCCACCCAGCAGAGAAGAACAGAAGCTTCTGGGCCTTTTCCTGTTGAAAGCCTGCCAGCAACTCATTGAAACGTAGTTCGAAGAAACCCTTGGGAATGGGATGTCCAGTAGACCGCCTGTGTCTTTATTATTTTTATTATTAGTGGTGGGGTTTTGGTCCACACCCCGTGGTGCTCAGGGCTCAGTGTTCAGGTGATGCTCAGGGGACCACACGCACTGCTGGGAATTGAACCTGGGTCCATGGTGATCAAGGCAAATTGCTTTAACTTCTGTCCCGAACAGAGCCATTAGACCAGCTCGCTCCTCTTGGGAACCAAGGGTCGAGATAGCTGGAATCAGCAGAACGGCAGGCCAGGCTGACCACAGGACCTGATATTCGGAAACCAGTGCTGATGTGGACCACTCAGGCTGGGCTTCCGCATCTGCCGTCTCTGCTCTTCTGCCCAGAGGAAACAGCCCTCGAGATAAGCCCATTATAAGGATGTTTGTCCCAGTATTACTGAGGCTCTGGATGTGATTTATCTTCTTTGCTACGTTAAGACAGTTAGGCCTGAGCAAAGGCTGTTGCTGTTCTAAGCCGTAGATACCGATTCTAAGCCGTAGATACCGAGTGTGCAGGGGCTCTTGGTCCACAGGCGATCAGCCTCATGGCCTCACACTGTTCCTCTTATTTCTTTCATTTTCCTTAGCCCTTCAAGGCATCCCTGCTTTGACCCTGTTCACCTGGGGCTTGTGCCTGGCATGTTCAGTTAGAATAGTGCAGGTCTACGATGCTCTTAAAGACCAGCTCTCGTAGAGCACGCCCTGTGGTTCAGGCTGGTAGGGTTTGGGGGTTCAATGGGCTGTGCCTAGCAGTGCCGGGGACCATCAGGATGATGCCCAGGGGGCTCAGGGGACTATGTGGTGCCAGGGCTGGAACTTTGAACTCAGAGCTCATGCTGGGCCTGTACTACTCCCTTGGGCTAACTTCCTGCGCTGTCTCCTGTTTCCTTCAGTCCCTGAAATGCAGAGATCTGGTGGGCAGGTCTGCGTGCCTTCATGGAGGACTTGAGATGACAATGAGCCCGCCACACTCCAGGTCTCCCAGAAACAAGGTGGCTGTGGTGTCCTGCCTGCTCAGCCTCAGTGATAGGGTGGAGGAAAGGCTGTAAGTGGTCCCCCTTAGTGAGTGGAGGGATGGGGTTCACATTCAGGTTGGGGGAACCTACTGCCCTGTGCTCTGTTGCTGACCCAGTCCTGGAGGGCAAGTGAGGAGTCCTGGAGCTTTCCTCTCTTCCCATGGGTCCATCTCCTGATGGTTGTTGTTGTCGTTACTATTATTGTTTTTTCATGCCGCACCTGTCAGTGCCAGGATGGAGCCCCGCTGGCTACATGCAAGGCCAGCCCTCCACCGTTGTTCTATCTCTCTGACTCTCCTGTTGAGTATTCCTCTCCCGCACATCCTCTACTGTCTCTTGGGTGAGCTCCGCTGATGGCAGACGGCAGTGCTGGGGAGGGCAGTGGGCAGGTGCCCAGTCTCTTCCTGGAAGGACCCAGGGAGGTGAGCCCTTCTGGCCAAACTCCACAGCCTAGGTGACCCCACCCATCCCCACCTCGCCCCACCTCCAATAGATGACTCAGACCCAGGGTCTCTGTGCCTGTTCCGGGACCCTGAAGGGCCGGTGCTCGGGGCTGAATCATGGGTCAGGCTGTCCCCAGCCAGATCACCCACCCACCTCTGTCTGGAGAGAGACCAGGGGCCTTCGGGGGCACGTGACTCACCCATGGATAAATCAGCGATGTTTGTAGAAACACAGCCAGGCTGTGACAGCACCCTCTAGTGACAATCTCTCAGGGGACCTTCTCAGTTACTAGCAATTCATTCGCACACTAAGTTCAGTCCTATGTGACACAGGAAAATACCTGTGGCTGGCAACAAGGCGCCTAGGGCTGGAGCACATGGGTGGCAGAGGGAGCCCCAGGTTCCATCCGTGACACCACATGGGCCCTGGAGCACTGCTGGGAGTGAGACCCTTGGTGGGACCCGCCCCCAACCAAGCCTGAAAAGACAGAAGCCCAGCAACGTTATGTACATGGCTGCAGGACCCTGAACTGACAGGCGGAAAGCTGAGGGCAGTGGGGGCTCCACCGTGGAGTTGCTGTCACTGGGCTGACAGGCATTGGCTGAGGTCAGGGCTGGGGAGGTCAGCAAACAGATGGGCACATGCCCTGGCAAGGCCCGATGTCAGGGGGAAGAGAAACCAGGCTGAGGAGGGGACAGCTGGGGTGGTGGAGTACCCAATAGTGAAGGTGTTAGAATCTTCCTGGGTGACTGGGAGTGAGACTCTGCTTGCTAGAAAGTCGCTCCTCAGGTCAGGAATTCAAGCGGGCCCTCAGTTGTCAGTGGGTGTTGGGTAGATATGTGTGTCCAATTCTGGGGTCCAGGACTGGTCACCTCAGGGTGACCAGTCACCTACATCCTGTTCCTTCATTTCTTTCTGTTTCTTTGGCCACACAGGGTGGTGCTCAGGGCTTACTCCTGCTTATGTGCTCAGGAATCTTCCTGTAGGGTGAGGCCCCTGAGGGAGTGTAGGGCGAGGTCCCTGAGGGAGTGTAGGGCGAGGTCCCTGAGGGAGTGTATGGTGAGGTCCCTGAGGGAATGTAGGGTGAGGCCCCTGAGGGAGTGTGAGGGCGAGGTCCCTGAGGGAGTGTAGGGCGAGGTCCCTGAGGGAATGTAGGGTGAGGCCCCGGAGGGTGTAGGCGAGGCCCCTGAGGGAGTGTAGGGCGAGGTCCCTGAGGGAGTGTAGGGTGAGGCCCCTGAGGGAATGTAGGGTGAGGTCCCGGAGGGTGTATAGGATGAGGTCCCTGAAGGAGTGTAGGGCAAGGTCCCTGCTTTCCCCAGATGGAAGAGTTCTCAAAGTATGCTTTTGTCTTTGTGTGGTTTTGGGATTGAATTTAGGGCCTCACACAAGCAAGGCAGCACTTTGCCACTGAACCATACAACTGGCCTCAAATAGTTTCTTTTCCCCTTGTGTCGTCTCTTTCTGTCTGGGAAAACGTTTTATTTGGTTCGAGCCCTTACAGAACCTTCTAGTGGAGGGCCGCGGGTGGTCACAGGAACGGTTCGGAGAGGCCACAGGTCTGTGTTTTTCTTTAGCGCTTAGGTGAGGCAGTCAGATCTTCAGATTCCTCACTCCTCACCACAGTGGGCCCCCACTCGCCACCCTGAACCCGCCTCCAGCCTTCCACCCGGCCAAGTTTCTGGAAAGTTATTGTGGGAGCAAAGTTAAGCAGGAGCTGGCTGGCCTTGGATGTTTCTGTCCATGATTGGATCATCGGAGAAGGAAAATGCCCCAGTTCTGTCTAAGAGACAACTTTCTTGTCCTCTCACACCTAATTGTGGGAGGCATTTATCCAGTGTTTCCTCATAAGAGCGGACAGATGAGGAGCAAATCGACTCCATCATAGCTGGCTACAGATTATTTTTAAAGAATAAGGTTTTACTTAAAACACACATATTCATTTAAAATCTTTCTCCGTGGATATTAAAAGCAAGTTCATTGAGTTTCCTGAAGAAATTCCTTCAGCTCTGAACCTAATCCTGTGATAAAAAGTCACTCTGGGAAACAAAGTAAGCCATAACATATGTGTGTGAGAAGAAATGTCTAAAAGTAAAGGCATTAAATTGATAAGTATTAATCCTTGAGATGTGACAGTGACTGAAAGAGAAATGGGAAGGAAAACCAACTCCATCTACAGCGTTTTCAGTTTACAACACAAGCATATTCTGACACGATGAAAAATTATGGAAAGATGAATACAATCGGCTGATCGATTGATCAATTGATTGGGTTTTCGGGGCACGTTAGCTGTGCTCAGGATTACACTTAAAAGGCGCACTGTTTCAAAAAGAAACAGTGACCAAGACACAAAGACAGTCCACACAATGGGAAAGAATATTCACCCAATACCCATCTGATAAGGGGTTAATATCCAGGATATATCAGGCACTGGTACAGCCATATAAGAAGAAAACAGCCAACCCCATTAAAAAAAATGGGGAGAAGAGATGAACAGAAACTTTGACAAGGAAGAAATTCGAATGGCCAAAAGGCATATGAAAAAATGCTCATCATCACTAATCATCAGAGAGATGCAAATCAAAACAACAATGAGACATCACCTCACACCACAGAGACTGGCCCATATCCAAAAGGGTAAAAGCAACAAGTGCTGGCATGGATGCGGGGGAAAAGGGGACTCTCATACATTGTTGGTGGGAATGTTGACTTGTACAACCTTTCTGGAAAACAATATGGACATTCCTCCAAAGACTAGAAATTGAGCTCCCTTTTGACCCATCCATACCATTCCTGGGAATATACCCTGGGAAGCCAAAAACACACAGCAGAAACACAATATGCACTTTTATTTTTGTAGCAGCACTATTCACAATAGCCAGAACCTGGAAACAACCAGTATGCCCGAGAACTGATGACTGGATAAAGAAACTGTGGTACATCTACACAATGGAATACTATGCAGCTATTAGGAAAAATGAAGTTATGAAATTTGCCTATAAATGGATGGACATGGAAAGGATCATGTTGAGTGAAATTAGTCAGAGGAAAGTGATATAGAATGACTGCATTTATTTGCATGACATAATATATATATGTCTATATATATATATATATATATATATATATATATATATATATATACACACACACATATTATGACACCAAAATCCAGTGTCAGGTGAAACACGGATCAGGAAGTCTTACCAAAAGTGGAAATTACCACAAACGTGTGGGAGTCAGAGGTTAGGTAAGACAGAGAAGGGAACATGTGTGAATAAGTGTCGAAAGGGCTAATACCAACCTAGATCTGAGCATTAAATACAGGAAAAAAAATGCACACGATGGCCTCTAAGTGTATGTAGTGCAACCCACAATGTGTAAGAGAAGGAAAAGAGAGAGAGGGAGAGAGAAAAGAGATAAAGAACCTGTCATTTACGCAGGCTATGGGAGGGGGAGGGAATTGGGGACATTGGTGGTGGGATATGGGCACTGGTGGAGGGCGGGTGCTGGAACACTATGTGACCAAAACCTCCAAACATGAACAATGTTGTAATTGTATATCTCACGGTGGTATAAAATATTAATAAAAATTAAATTAAAAAAAAAGTTGCGCAGAGCCACTGTGGCTCCATCTTGAAACACTAGACCCCATATTGTGCCTCAGCGTCAAGAGTTTGCCACCTAGAAAGAAAAACATGCCAGACCCTGAGAGCATCGACATAGAACACAGATAACACGGATGATTCGGTAAATGTATGAAGTCAAGTTTGACCTTATTCTTACTATATAACAGACATAGAACAGGACGCTCTGACTACTGGCTGCCCAATTTGCTTCTGGACTTTTTGCTTCGACTTAGACCAGAGCTGGCCCTCAGAGAGTATAAAGTGCAAAGGCTTCAGTGGCTCGGGGTTCTAGCTCTCTGAGGTCTGCGAACCCTTAGCCCTCAGTGCTGAGCTCCTTCCTGTCTCTCCCCTGCAGATTGTGCCTTGTCATGGGGGCCTGGAGGTGAGCGAGGACGTGGGGGCACCCGGGAGGGAGAGGCGAGTATACTGTGACTGTTGAGCGTGTCGTCCGCGGCCACCCAACTCGACTTTGATAGAAATAACAACTTTGAGCATTGGTCTGTGAAGGGCCCGGTCAGGCATCTGCTCAAGCCCCTTGTTTTGCAAGCTGACGACGAGGCGCAGGTTCCTCATAAATCAAGTTCGGAGACTGGCGCTGAGTCTCTTCAGCACCAGGGTGCAGATGGGGAGAAGCCACGGTGGGGGCAAGGCCTGGGAGGGCCCTGGGCGACTTGGAAGACACACAAGTGGACCTTCACATTTTCACAGTTGCTTCAGTGTGAAGTAGGAGAAGTTATGTGCCCTGTGATACTCATAACCTATGATAGTGCTCTAAAATGTTATTTTACAGTACTCCTAACAGCAAAGGGGTGTGTGTGTGTGTGTGTGTGTGTGTGTGTGTGTGTGTATTTGTGGGGGTGTTTTGAGAATGTTGGATAAACAATGGAACAAGTGATTGTAGGTTCTTTATATACACCAGGACTACAGCGAGCCCAGCATTGCTCAGGGATTACTGACTCTGTGCTGAGGAATCACTCCCGGCACACTCAGAGGACCACTGAGATACTAGAGACCAGACCCGGGCGAGCCACATTGCAAGGCCAGCACCCCTGTTGAGCGCCAGAGTGCTAACTGCCACCATGTAAGCTCTTTTATTGACCCAGCTTTATAGACTCAGGATTAAATATCAGAAGAGATCAACTAGCTGCAAAAATTCTTGGATACACCAGTTTCCCACCTGGAAACTCTGGGGCACTCTCTGGAGGGGGGGTTGGGTGGAGTCTCTGCTCTGCTGAAGGCGGGGGCAACCCCACCACAGCCCCACACCTGCTGCATGCCAACAGCCCGGCTTCAGGGCTTCACCACTAGCTCTGCTGAGACGCTCACTGCTAAATATTTTAGGTACATGGTCTCTAGCTGAGAAAGTCTTCCCACCACCCCAGTACTTCGGGAAGCTCTGACAGCCACACCTACACCCCACAACTGTCTCCATATACGATCAGTGTCCAGTTAAAGATTCTGGAGTTTCTGGCCGCTAATGCAGCTACGTGATACCTCCAGCTTCTACAATCCTCACATTCCAGTGGTGGTGCGCCAAATTAGGCGGGGAAAGTCACACAGAAGGCGATTAAGTTCAGTAAACAAAAACCTTAACACAGAAGCATCTACTAGCAATAACAGCTCAGTAAATCCTCAGACAAGGACTTAATGTTCCCATGGTGAGATATAACGATTTGAATGAATTTTCTTTTGCTGAAGTATTTTTTGGATAATTCCATTAGTCATTTAGTTGTAACAAGCAATATAAAATAAATTGTTTTTTTTTTTCCTGCTGGGGGAGTGGTAGGCTTGGTGGGTGGTTGGGAAAATGGGGACAATGGTGGAGGGAAGGTCACACTGTTGGTGGGATTGGTGGTAGAACACTGGATGTCTGTAACACGAATAACTTTGTAAGCTGCAGCACTTAAATAAAGGAGGGGGAATAAAAAGTTTAAAAAATTAAAAGACATAGAAATGTAGGAGTGAGCAGGCTGTGGTTTCCAGTAAACCAATGTTTTTCAAGCTCTGGATTGGACATGGTCATCACATTGACTTAATGGGTCTCACCCTAACCTTTAGATAAATGAAATAGCCTGGAACCATACATAACCAAATGGACTGCATGTAAAACAACAGCAGTGTTCTTTTAAACTTATCTCCATTTTATATTTAATATCTGGAAGTCAGGAGGCAAGGCAAATATGTTCCTTATTATTATTATAATTTAGCTTTTTTGGTGACACCCGCTAGTGCTCAGGGGTTAGTCCTGACTCTGCATTCAGGGATACTCCTTGTGGTGCCTGGGGGGACCATATGGGATGTTGGTGTTCAGGGGATCAAACCCAGGTTAGGCATTTGCAAGGCAATCACCTTACCCACTATCTTATTATCTCTCCAGCTTCTCTTTATTGTGGTTCGATTAATGAATTTTTTGGGAACAGCATTGCGCTAGGCCTAGAAATGGTAAAATTATTCACTGGAGAAGATAGTAGTAAATATGCAAGACTTTGAAAGCTACAGAAGCTATGCAACGTTGGCCTTGTGGCAGGAAGGCAGCAAACACACGGCAAATGCGAGAATGCCTGGAGGCGTTACAATGAAACTTTAATAACAAAACTAGACTGTGGGCTAGAGTTGGCTCACGAGTGGTAGTTCGCCAAGTTCCGCTCAGAGTTTGGCTTGAGCCTGTGTCTATACTGAGTAGAATCCTGGCACTCCAGAGATCTGTCTTTTTCATCACAGGATTTTTGTTTCTTTCCCATATGGACGAAGATACTAGGGCCCCGTCCACTCAGAGTATTGCTGCACCACCGAGCTCCACTTGGGTCGTAACCCTCCTCCTCCCCCAGGGCCTTGCTCACTCCTTGAGGGTCACAAGTGTTCATTAAGATATGTCAAATTAGAACTTATACTAAGTTCCTCTCCACATGGGAGTTCCTTTTCCTTTCTCTTCTACTTTCCAAAAAATAAACTTAAAAAAAATTTGACAAAATATTCAATAAGCATTTACTGAGCCTCTAGCTCAGAACAGATGGGCCCAAGTCCATCATTGTTTGTTGAATGAATACAAGAATTCTTGGTCTCAAATTCTCCAAAGGCTTTGCCCAGAAGGTGGAGACCCATGGTCCAGAGGATGTCCTCACTGGCAGCCCATGGTCTGTGCGCTCGGGTCGAGAGGAGTGGTGGGAAGTCTGTGGGGAGGGTTTGATGGACTGCTAGGGAACTGCCTAATTACCCTGCTTATCAGTTTGCTGGTTCCTTCCCCTTAATAAATCATAGCTCCTTCCCCCGGCTGCAGTGCTCCGGGTCACTGGCTCTGTAGCCCGCGTCTTCACAGAGTTACAGCTTGTCTGTGAGACCGAGAGGACGGGAAGGGAGGCGCCTGACAAGTGTCAGCCCTGAGTGGTAGCACCTCGGCTTCCCAGGGCCCCGTATGGTGGGGGGCAGACGATAGGGGCTTCCGCTGTCTTGGGGCCCTGGCCCGAGTCTGAGGGACTCAGCTCCCAGCACTGACCCAGGGGAGGCCGCCCAGGTTTGGAGCTGAGGACGGCCCTGAGCAGAGCTGTAAACCCGAGGTTTCCTGCCAGTTTTTCTGCAGCCAGGAGAACAGAAAAGAGTTTTATGAAGTTGGGAAAAAGTCCAAAGAAAGTAGACATGTCAGTGATATAAAATTAACATTTCAGTAGCTATAAAGATATTGTTGAGAGCTGGGAGATAACACAGGGCTTAAGGCACATGGGTTCAATCTCAGGTACCACGTGTCTCTAGATGTGGTCCTGGAGACCCCCAGCATGGTATGGGATGGTCCTGGAGACCCTAGTGCTACTGAGGAATCCTGGAGACCCCCAGCATTGCTGGGTATGGTCTGGAGCCTCCCAGCACCAGGATGTGCTCACTCAGACAACTGTGTGTGGGTCCCAGGAGCCCTGAGCACTGCCCGGCAGCCCCTTCCTCCCAACAGAGATATATTTGAACAGATGCTCTGGTTTGCGCACTTTTAGGGTTTCTTTCAGGCTTAGGTCAGGGTGGGATCAGTCACCCCTCTGGTTCTGCCGAGACAGTTCCCCACCTCCTGCAGGATCAACAGCATGGAGAACACTGCCGGGAGCTTGCTAGACAGGCCTTGCTCAGGTCTCCAGGAGCCTGGAAGCACTCAGAGCCCAGAGGAAGTGAATCTGAGACCCCCAACTGGGAAGGCCTTTGCCTCAGTCAGCCTGCATGGAACCCCTCACCCACTGCAGCACCATTTACCAAAGACCACGGCAGGAATCCAGTGCTGGTGCAAGGCCTGATACCTGGGAAATGACTGAGCACGGATTCGAACTCCTGGATCCATAGATTCATGACCGCAGAGAGAAAGGGCAAGACCTTGCGTAGAGTCTGGAGTAGTGGGGACCCAAGGACAGTGAGCTTTTATCAGCCCTTGCTGGAGTTTCACCCACAGCTATATTAGCGGCTTATCTTTCCAGATCCTGGAGGTCCAGGGACATGGCTAATGCTCCTGGCCACGGAGGAGCTGTGAATGCCCAGGGGGATCTCAAGGGAAGAAGCCTGGTCGGATGTTGCATTTGTCCAGAGGCTTAGTGGAGGTAGTTGGCAATGGGACTTAATACTCCTTATTCTCCACGGGTGCTCAGACAGATACAGACGTGTAGGCAGCCAAAGCTCTCTCCATCCCTCTCTCCACCCTCTCTCCACCCTCTCTCACTCTCCGCGCCTGCGGTCTTGCAGCTGCCGACCCTAACTTATTTCTAAGGTGTTGGAGGTGTGGCAGGTGACCTGAGCAGCGGGGTCTGGGTGTGCCCTGCCTTCAGCCTGAGCAAGCATATGGCCACCTCTTGTTCTGGGACCTCTCCTCTCTGGCCAGCACCCCAGGAAGACCTTAGTGGACACAGTGGGGGCTGGTGGAACTCTGGTGCTTTCCCCCCTCTTCTGGCCAGGCACAGCATGAGGAATGGGGGGCTTGGGGTGGACAGGCCTCACAGTGGGGCCTCATCCCCTTTGAAGTGGGGTTTCATCCCCACCGCTGATGCCCACCTTGGGAAATGGGCATCATGAGGGCGGAGCCTACCATCAATGGCCTGAGCAGTGTCTGCAGTGGATGTAGTTTGTGAGTAGTAGGCGACGGCCTTGTGCTGGGGGAATGGAGGGGAACTGGGCCCCCCACCTGCTCTGTGGAGCCTAGACAGACTCCCCATGCTTCATTTGCTGATGACTTGTCTGGCCTTTGTGACATCCAATGCCAGGATAGGTCAACAGACAGCGCCAGGAAAAGGAAGCAAAGCAAACCTTGTTTCTGTTTGTCAGTTCAAAAAATATTCCACTTTCCACAGGGCAGTGGTGGGGTCAGAGAGTCGGTGGGCAATTCTTTCCAGCTGCATCTGTGCCTGCGCTTCCAGGCCATCCCCATAAGGTGGGCGGGATGGTGGTGGGGTGCCAGGTAATGGTCCTGCTCCTCCTCTATGTCCTGGTGAGTGTGTTTCTGGTCTTGGCATCCGGCCTGCACTGAGATCAGCGGTCGAGCCACAGGCGCTTCTCACAAAGATCACCGGCGTCTGAGGTGCAGGCCTGCTTCTCAGGTGGGGTCCCGCTTCATAAATCAACTCTCCAATCCCCTTGGCTGCGTGCCTGGAACTGGGGAGCAATGACCCCATCCGGGCATTTCTGAGCACAGGCTCAAGAAGCAGCTGAACCTGGGTGATCCCACCATTCCTGTCCCTTACCTGGCATGCTGGGCCTGGGGGGGTGGGCGCAGGATTTGCCGCTCCCTCCCTCCCTCCTCTGCATTCCTGCCCATCTGAGAGATGCCCAAAGTTGAGAATTTGAGTAGGAATGACTCAAAGGTACCAAGGATCAACTGAGACGGCAGAATCTGAATCAAGTGCTCTGCACCCCTGGGCCGGCTTGGGGAGTTTCTTGCATTTTGTTGTAGTTTGTTGCTCAGGAGTTACTCCTGGCTGTGCCCTCGGAATGATTGCTTCAAGTGCTTGGGGACTGTATGGGACACCGGGGATCAAAACCAAGCTGGCTGCATGCCAGGCAAATGCCCTACCTGCTGTACTATCTATCGATCCAGTCCCGGTTTCTTGCATTTAAAGGCACTTTTATTCACCAGCTCCTCCACAGGACTGGGTGCCAGAGAGCAGGGATGCCTGGCCCAGTGTTCTGCTTTTTTGAGGCATAAATGACTTGCCCAGGTGGATCCTGTACGCTCCAGGAAGTGAGGGGCAGGCAGGAGGGCCCCCCGGCATCCTGAACCCAGGCCAACATTCCTCCCCTGCACCCCTGCCCAGGGAGGGCGTGGGAACCCGCAGAGGACGCGCCTCCAGGAGACAGTTGAGTCTCACTCTTGTCAAAGAGCGGCTGGTGAGGCTGGTTCGCGCTTTCACCCCGCCCAGCGTCAGACTAGACAGAGTCATAAAACCACTCTTTGACTTCATTTCTGATTTTTGCTCTGGATCATGGCATTTGGGCATTCAAAGGAAGAAAGGGATATTTAGAATTCTTTACAGAATATGTGTGTACCTGGGCTCATGCTACATACACACATGCAAACAAACACCACACACACACACACGCACACTCACAATTCTCATTGTGGTGGTAGTTGGACCTAATATGGAATTCAGCTGCCCTGAAGCTCCTTGGGGCAACCCAGCCTCCAGCCCCTTTAAGTCTCTGTTCGCCTGTTGCCTGCGACCCACACAGAGGCTCAGCGGGAATGCTTGTTCCTTACCTCCTATGCAAAGCGGCTCTGGAAAGTGTGTTTCTATTTAGTGACAGGGTCTCTAACTCCGGCCTGATTAATGCACTAACTCAGGCTGAATGACACTTATCTAACATGTTTTCCCCCTGAGACGATGCAGCTTTCTTGCACAGGGAACAGCAGAAACATTCAGAACCCCGTGTGGAGAGCACTGAACCAAGAAAACCACCCACTGAGGGGAGCACCATCCTGCGAAGGGCAAGGGAGCCCAGTGGGCCAGGAGGACCCGAGCTGATGATCTGAGGAGCTGGTATAGGCCCGGCCAGTCAGGACACAGGCATCGGCCCCTCAGATGACTTGCTGCTTTGCCAGGAAGCACGAGAGCCCTGTGACAGCTGACCTGGGGACTCCTGGTATGTTTCTTGGCACTGGTGAGTTTGTAGTGGCTCTTCATGTTCCTGGAGTGAGCAGATGCCCTTGGACTACACTTGCTTGAGACAGGACCTATGGAGATGTTACTGGTGCCCGCTCGAGCAAATTGATGAGCAACGGGAAGACAGTGATACAGTGATACAAGTGAAGGCACCCAGAGTACACTGATGGGCTGAGACACAGGGTCAGCGAGGCCTGTGGTTCTATATGGGAGGGGTCCTGTTCCTGGGGACTGGCAGCTGAGAGGGAGGCAGGTGTTGGCAGACACCACAATCGCTGGCCCTGGGACTCTGGGTTTCCGCAGCTCAAAGCCACTCGCATTGCCCAAGGTCAGGCCCTCATGCTAATCAGATCCAGCTTGTGCAAATCACAATAGGAGACTGGGGGCAGGATTGGAAAAGGCAGTTTGATTTTAATAACTCCAAGAATAACACAATTTTATCATGACTCCTATGCTAGCTATCTGTGCATTTCTCTCATAACTCCATGAGCCCCACACGGGACATTTTTACGCATTTAGTATTTATAGGAGATAGCCTGGTGACATTGGAATCAACCATTAAAATCAGTTCTGCTAAGATCAAAGAAGGAGGTATGTTCAGTTTGCCTCCAAGGAAGCTAACATGACTCCCGGTAAAACAGAGGGCAGAGCACACTGAAATTACCCTGGAACAGAGAAACAAGAACCTTGTGACACCAGACTCAGCTAATCTGCAACTCCGGAAGAGATCCAGACCCATCCACTTCAGACCCAGAGCTGCGCTGCTCAGCCAGCCTCATGTGGAAGCTAACCCATGGAGCTGACCTCCCGGTAAGGGGCTCGGCCAGCCCCTGGCCGAGTCCAACATTACTCAAGGGTTTGCTCTCATGGGCGGGGAAAGACCACCCTGGCCAGACTCGGAGTGGAGTTTTTGGGCCCTGCCCTTTCCTCCGCCTCCATGCCAGTTGCCCCCGAAAAAGAGAGACCCACCCATGCCAGACCCACATATCCTTAGAGAATGCTGATTTTAGGATAAGGCCCTTCCCAAGATCTTTCACATTTATACATTGTACACAGTTCTAGACAGGTTCTAACTGATACCAGTAAGCCTAGTAAGAAATCAGAGCAAACCACACATCATGCAGTCAGTCATTCTCAACATCCAGACTCCATAGTTCCTCAGAGCTCCATCCAAGAGAAAACCTGATCTTCCCCTTTAAGTTTCATCCGTGAAACGCTCGAGATGAGAGCCTTCTACTGAGACTATACCACATACACGGCAAAGCCTGGCAAGCTACCCATGTTTTATTTACTTGTTATGCCAAAAACTAGTAACAATTATGGACCTCAGTTCCATGACCTGAGGAATGGTTTCGGGCTCCTCCTGTCCCTGGAGCAAGCAGATGCCCTTGGGTTACACTTGCTTGTGACAGGACTCATGGAGATGTTACTAGTGCCCACTCGAGCAAATCGATGAACAATGGGAAGACAGTGACACCATATAGCTGTATGAAATTCATGATGTAAAAAGTATAATGTTAATCCCCATGTGTTAAATCCTGAATTGCCTTTGTTCTCAGGTGTGTTGCCCCCTCTCTTTGGTGCTTTGCACGGGAGCTTAAAAGGTAGGGACACGGGCTAGGTGTGTTTACCTGGAGATTTGCATACGAGTGCTGGTTTTTTGTCTTTGCTGATTTTAGGATAAGGTGCTTCCCAAGATCTCTCACATTTATACATTGTATACAGTTCTAGTCAGGTTCTAACTGATACCAGTAAGCCTAGTAAGAAACCAGAGCAAACCACACATCATGCAGTCAGTCATTTTCAACATCCAGACTCCATAGTGCCTCAGAGCTATGGATACCTTACCTTTGTGGGCAGGGTTTTGGATTTTTTAGCACCTTTGGAGTAAGAAAAACCTGTCTTTTGGAGGAAAGGGGCCCATCTTGGTTTTAGATGCCGACCTGACCACATGGTAGGAGGTCCAGCCAGGAATTAGACGTTTGGAATTCTCCTGACTTTGATTATATTAGAGACTTTGTTTAATTATTGGTGATAAGCAAGTCTTTGGAACAGCTGAATTCGTGGATTTTGTCTGCCCATCGCCGCCCTTGGAATTAAAGGAAACTCATTTCCTTGTTACTGTAGGGTCCCAGGAGTTCCCCGACAGGCAGGGGATGAGGGTCCCTGGGACCCTTTAGACTGCTGCTGGGCAGGAAATACAGGCAGCCCCCTCCTCGCCATGGGGCATCTCTCAGATATCTAGGTTCGGGCTGCTTGTGATTTCCTGACTGTGCCCTGGAGCTCTGCCACCTCACTGAGGATCACTTGTTAGGGTTCTCCATGACCTGCCTTCAGGGGCTCTCTGCTCCCACTTAAAAAGCAGCAGCAGTGGGGAAAGCTCCCAGGTGAGTCAACTCTGTGTGTGTGTGTATGTGTGCGCATGCGCGTGTGTGTGTGTTTGTGTGTGAGTGTGTGTGCATGTACCTCACCCTGGTCAGGAGACCCCAGCTTATGTGGCAGGGAGCTAACAGCAGTTGGGGCTGAGAGAGTATCCCCTACCCCCAACCTGTGCTAGCCTGGGCTGCTAGAAATGGCTTCCAGCCAGAGACCTTGGAAGGGGTGGGCTGGGCTCTCTGTAGGCTCCTCTGCCTCTGCCCAGTCACTCCGAATCCTCTTAAAACAAGGTCCCCTGGCTGAAGGGGGATGGAGAATTGTAGTGTCAGGCTAGAACTCACCATGGAATATACACATAGAGACTTAACATCATAAACCGTAAATATCTGTAGGGCAAGCCACAATATGAAGAGAAGAGAGAGAGATAGAGACAGAGACAGATAAAGAAAACGTGCCTGCTATAGGGGAGGCTGGGGGGTGGGTGGGAAGGTGTATGGGGACATTGGTAGCGGAAATGGGCACTGGTGGAGGGATGGGTGATGGAACACTGTGTGACGGAGACCCAATTATGAACATCTTTGTATATTTCATGGTGATATAATAAAAATTAAAAAAAAAGAAGCTCCCCTGTGCAGGCAGGAAGAAGAGCTGGGTAGCGGGGCCCCCTGTGTATTGCTGCCCCTCATCAGAGCAATGCCAGATGCCTCTTTGAGCCCAGGAACCAGAGCCAAACTGCAGGGGGCCAACTCTTACTCTCTGAGCCTCATTTCGCCCGTCTGTATAGTGCAAGGGAGGACAACACGACCTCCCTCCTAGAGGGTGGTTAGAAAGATTGACCTGGTGCACAAAGACACATAGAACACCCAGAGCAGTGTCCCTGGGAAGGAAATGCTTGAGTCTTGCTTGGTTATGACTACTGTGACAACTACAATTACTGTTCTTTAAAATGGTTCATAATGCCCAAAGGGGCGGAGGGCGCTGCAGCCTCATCCTCCTTAGGTCGGTGCTTTGCCACTGAGCCATCCAGGGTCCTGTGGTCACTGTTCTAATCTCTGAAGTCTGCAGAGAAAGAGAGAGAGAAAGGAGAGAGAGGGAGGGGAGAGAGAGAGAGAGAGAGAGAGAGAGAGAGAGAGAGAGAGAGAGAGAGGGGTGGCAGGAGGGAAACTGGGGACATGGGGACATGGTGGTGGGAAATTACACTGGTGAACTCATGGGTCTCTCATAGGTCTTGGAACATTGACTGAAACCAATCATGGACAACTTTGTAACTGTGTATCTCACTGTGATTCAATTAAAAAAGTTTTATTAGAAATTATTCTTCTTCCCTTTCAGATTCATGGTTATTGTCCCAATGACCAGTTGGAGTACACACACACACACACACACACACACACACAGCCATGGACCATGCCCAATGTGTGCGCAGTGCTGGGGAGGGGCGCTCTCAGCCTCATCCTCATAAGGCCGGTGCTTTGCCACTGAGCCACCAGGGCCCTGTGGTCACTGTCCTGACCTCTGAACTCTGCAGAGGGATGGCACATCTCGGCCAGTCTTTCCCTTCCAGTTCTGTTCTGAGGGACACGCCCCTGCTGGTCTGTGGCAAGACCCTTCTCCCTGAGGCCTCGGGGGTTCTGACCTTCTTAATGAGGGCTGGGACTTCAGCCTGCGGAAGGGCAAAGAAGGATGAAATAGGGGCAGGGGCGGCTCCTAGGGCTGGGCTGGCTGTTCCTCCCCCTCTGGGATGTTGCTGAGATAAACAGTTGAGTCATCAAAGTCAGTATTTATATTTGCACTGGGGCTTTAAAATCAGTTTATTAAAAATTTAAAAACAGAGGCAATGCTCAAAGTTTCAGCTCCATACCTGGATGACTGCAGTTATCACGTGACATCACCTTAGTCTAGTTTCCCTAACACCCTCATCCACTTCTTCCAGCTACTTCATGCCCCCGCCTGTCCCTTCCTTCTGCTACCCCCCCATTCTGCTGTCAGCATCCAGGGGCTCGTTTTGTTTAGTTTGTTCATTGGTTTGGATTCTTTGTCTTCCAGGTATGAGTGAAATTCTACAGTACTTGCTTTTTCTTCCCCACGTGACTATTTCACTAAGCATAATATCTCCGGGGTTTCTCCATATTATTACAAATGGAAAGACTTAATGGTTCTTTCACAGCTGAGTAGTGATAAATTGTGTGTTTATAGCATGTCTTTATCCGTTTACCTGTCGATGCAAGTAGCATGGATTTCTTTGTTTCATTACTTTTTTTTTTAAACCTTCACTGTTGGGGACTCCAGTTGTGGGGTCTCACGCGCACAGGGCATATGACTTCTACTGAGTCACAGCTCCCAGGCCACCACTACTGCTTTTATTGTACCATTGTTACAGTCTTCAGAAGAAAGAGCCAACCCCATAGCAGAGGACATGGAGACCCAGAGAGATGAAGCGTTTTACCTAAGAATATATATCCCATCAGAGGTGTATCTAGATCCGGCCCAGAAGTCCTGATTGTAGATTCTAGAAACTTTGCCTTCTAATACACTGGCTCCTGGGGCTTAAACTTGACTTTGAATTCTGTGATGCGGAGCAGAAACTATGCCATTCCTTTCAGTGGATTGCTCATAGCACTGGAGGCAAAGGCAGATTCTCATTGTCAGGTGATAAGGTCCCTCCAGAGCAAAAAGGTGAACAAAACCAGGGTTCTTCCTGCCCCCCCCCCCAGTGTCAACACACATAAGCTAAAGGAGTCACTTCTCTTAGGGACTTCAAACATCTCAGGCTAAGAACCTATAGAATATTTAAATCCTCCTGAGACTCCCCCAAATGCATGAGCCTTTTGCTCAGTTCTGCAAGGATGAGAACTTCTCACCCAAAGTGGCCTGTTAGCTGTCCGTCCCTTGAGCTCGCCTCTAACCCTTACAAAGTGGCTCCTGAAACACAACAGATGTTCAGGGGCTGGAGAGATAATACATGGGTAAGGCACTTGGTCGTTTTTGTTTTTTGGGTATTTTTGGGTCACTCCTGGGGATGCTCAGGGATTACTCCTGGCTCTGCACTCAGGAATTACTCCTGATGGTGCTTAGGGGACCATATGGGATGCCAGGGTTTGAACCTGGGTCGGCTGCTTGCAAGGCAAACGCCCTACCTGCTGTGCTATCACTCCAGCCCCAGCACTTGGTCTTATAGGGGGCCAATCTAGGGTTCAATCTCCATGACTGCATATGGTTCCCTGATAAATGCTAGCAGTGAACCGCCCTGAGCTCAGAGCCAGGAGGAAGCCCTGAACACTGCTGGATATGACCCAGAAGCCAGCCAACCAACACCAAATGAATAAACAGAATACATAACTGACCTGTATTTGTTCTCCTAACTTGGTGCTGTCTTTGCCTGCTAAATGATCGGTGCGGTCTCTCTTCCCGATCTCTCTTTACTCTTCGTCAAATCTTGTTTCAAATGCCCAGCACTGGTGCCTGGCACAGGAACTAGCATTGTGTTCTAGGCACAGGCTTCCCTTCATGTTCCTACTAACTATTAAGTAAACTTAATAGTTTGCTTTTCCCTGAGGTGGACTGCCCCATTTATGGCAGAAAGGGCCGCACAGCTCTGCAGTGGCCAAGGCCAAAAAGCCACTGCCCCAGTTATGACCCAAAGGTTCTCCCATTCTTGCCTCATTCCTCTGGTCCCTCCTTCCTCTTCTACAAAGGTAACATCTACTCTCATGGTAAAAGCACCCTGGAAGGGTTTATCACCTAAATATGTATCCCACTTGGTCCCGTTGTTTAGTTTTGCTGATTTTTTTTCAGGGCGTGGGAGTTCATAACTGACTGTACTCAGGGATCACTCCTGGCAGGTTTGGGGGACCATATGTGGTGCTGGTGATGGCACCAGGGTCAGCTATGTGCAAGGCAAGTGTCTTACCCTGGTTCTGTTTCTTTGACGCAGTTTCCCCAATTTTTGAATATCACATCAACGGAAATGAAAGAAGAGTTCCAGATTACATATTTATTATGTATTCTGAATATACATAAGGAAGTTTATCAGAGGGCGGGCGATAGTCCAGCGGGTAGGGCGTTTTCCTTGCACGCGGCTGGCCTATGCCGCCCAGGTTCGATCCCGGCATCCCATATGGTCCCCTGAGCACCGCCAGGAGTAATTCCTGAGTGCAGAGCCAGGAGAAACCCATGAGCATTGCTGGGTGTGACCCAAAAAGCAAAAAAAAAAAAAAGTGTATCAGAATACATGTTTATGTTTCTGAGAGATACGTAAGTAATGCGCTTCCCACACCTCTGCTTGGTAGATAATGTCAGTAGTGAGCTATATTCCAAAGCATCACACTAATTCACAATTTCACTAGCTGTATGTGTGTGACTGTGTGTTCCGATAGTTCCATATCCTTGAAAACACTTAATACCAATTTTTTTGTTTTGTTTATTTTGGGCCACATCCAGCTATGCTCAGGAGTTACTCCTGGCTTTGCACTCAGGACTTATTTTTGGCAGTGCTCAGGGAACCATACGGGATGCCAGAGATGGATCCTGGGTCGGCCACTTGCAAGACAAGTGGCTTATCCGCTGTCTGATAGCCCAAACACTTAGTATCATTAAGGTTTTAAATGTCAGCTGTTTTGGTGGTTAGGTAGTGGCATCTGATTGAGGTTTTAGTTTGCTTTTCCCTAATGACTAATGTGGTTGGGGCCCGTTTTTCATCTGTTTATTGGGTATTATGGATTAGAAGTTTTGGCAACCTTTAGCCATCTGACTCATACCGAGCTTGTAGCCAGATGAAATAAATTCTCAGACTGACAGTGCTCTGTTATCACATTTTCCCCACTCAACTTCAGTTGGCTTTTTTGGGTACAAAATATGCTTAATAATAATGACAGCTGATATTTATTAAGTGTCCATTGTATTTAATAAGATGCTGAGCTATGTGCTTGACATGAGGCTGATGTTATTATCATCATATTATCATCACTATTTTACATAAGAGGAAATTAAGGTGAGGAGGTAACCCACCTAGGTCTCACAGCTACCAGTGTGACCTACCTAGGTTTAAACAGATACTCTTCATCACCATGTGATACCACTGTCAAAGAAGGAATGACTGAGTACAGTAAGAGGGCTTAAAGAGGGACCTTTATCTGCTGCTCTGCCATTCTGGGTGAGGCTTGCCTCCCGCTGACGTCATGGGGCCTGGATGGTGGGGCTTGCCTCCCACTGATGTCACTGGGCCTGGATGGTGAGGCTCGCCTCCCGCTGATGTCATGGGGCCTGGATGGTGAGGCTCCGCCTCCTGCTGGCGTCATGGGGCCTGGATGGTGAGGCTCGCCTCCCGCTGATGTTATGGGTCCTGGATGGTGAGGCTGCCTCTCGCTGACCTCACTGGGCCTGGATGGTGAGGCTCGCCTCCTGCTGACATTATGGGGCCTGGATGGTGAGGCTCGCCTCCTGCTGACATTATGGGGCCTGGATGGTGAGGCTCGCCTCCCGCTGACGTCACTGAGCCTGGTCCAGAGCTGGAGGCAAAGCCTTTCCTTTCTGACCTTTGCCATATAAACGGGCTCGCACCATAGCTCCTGAAGTGACAGATCTACTACACGCTGCTCACAGTTATTTTTCCTGCCATTTGGTCAGTCTAGGCAGAGAAGAAAGAGAGTAACTTTGACTTAATCCCTCAGCCTCTTCCAGGGGTCTAACAAAGACTCACAACCAGCACAGCAACACACTAGAAAGCCAATAGGGAAAATACGTAGAAGCCCACCAGGTTCAAGGAGGAAAAAGAATATCACTGAGGACAAAAGTAACACCAGTAAATCCTCAGACCACGGTGGAAGCTATGGTGAGGGTGTTCAGTGAGTTTAAAGACACTATGACACAGGTAGTCAGCAAAGCACAAGAACGTTATAAGCCAAAGACAGAAACACTACTACAATCAGAAATGAGGAACATAGGTGATGTAAAAAATTGTCAACGGGAGCTCTTGAATAGCAGAATGACAGAAATATAGCAAAAAGATCAAGGAGCTTTGGGATGAGGAAGGAGAAAACCACCAGGAAACAGCAGAAGGTGAAAAACAGTCTGCCAAGAAGTGAACACGGGACTGGAGATACAGCGAGGGGGGGAGCATTTCCCTTGCATGTGGCCTAGTTGAGTTCCATCCCTGGCATCCCTTATGGGCCCCTGGGCACCACCAGGAGTAATTCCTGAGTGCAGAGTCAGGAGTAAGCCCTGATCGTTGCTGGGTGTGGCCCACAAACAAACAGAAAAAGAAACAGCATATTAGAGACCTATGGGATAAGCCAAAAAGAACAATATAAGAATCAGTTGAGCCCCTGAAGAACAGGAAGGCAAATAGAATAAAGAAATAGTAGTTAAGGATTTTCAAGTATTGAGGATTCTAGACACCAAGATCCAAGAGGCCCCAAATTTCCTAGCTGGGGCTGGAAACTAGGAAATTTCACTCCAAGATACTCAAAGATACTCCAAGAAATTTCCCAGCTAGGAAATTTCACTCCAAGATACTCAAAATGACAAAAATCCAAAGATAGAGATACAATACTGAAAGTAGCAAGATCAACAAAAGGAATTTACGGGGCAGCAGTCTCCCCACAGGTGTGTGTGTGACCCCTGCGTCTCCACGGACCCAAGTTGCCCCAGGGAAGAGCGGAAACTCCATCAACGGGAACCAAGGCAAACTGCCTTGGTTTCACCTGGGACCCTTTGGGCCCTGCGCTTCCGGGAACATCCCAAAACTCAAAACCGCGCGGACGCTAGCGTCCGCGAACCTCTTACTACCTATCTTGCATGAGGTACCAGTGAACCTTGGTTCCTACATCCTTGCTACCCACCCAAACTCTGCAAACAGACCAGACACCTACTAACTGTACTATCTAGTCCCCCAAGACCCCATATTTGCAACCTACAATAGTCATAATGGTAAAGCAACGCAAAATTCCATCAAGCTCTGTGAGTGAAATCACTAGTCCAGATGAGCCAAGCAATACCAATGAGTTGTATAACCTCTCTGATAAGGAATTTCGGAAAGAAATGTTAAGAATTCATAAGGAATTCAAAGAAGCAATGGAATGCAAACTCAATAAAATACAAGAGGACATGATAGAAGAAGTGAGGAAAATGCAAATGGAAATGACAGTTATTAAAAATGAGGTAAATGAAATGAAAAACACAATGGAAAGCCAGCATAGCAGAATAATAGCTACTGAAGAAAGAATTAGTGATCTCGAGGGACGAGTTCCAAAGATTCGCTACACAACACCAGAAGATAGAAAAAAAGACTCACAATTACCGAACAGACAACAAGAGATAATCGGGATGAAGCCAGAAGAAACAACATACGGATCATTGGGGTCCCAGAAGGCCAAGAAGAAAACCCTGATGAAGAAGAAACTGTCAAAGCCATAATTGCTGAGAAGTTCCCGGAACTAAAGAACGCTTGCCTCAAGATCCAGGAGGCCCGTAGGATACCAGCTAAAAGAAACCCCAACAAGAATACTCCAAGACACATCTTAATAAAAATGACAAAAACTATAGATAGAGATAGAATACTGAAAGCAGCAAGATCAAAGAAGGAAATCACATACAAAGGAACATCTCTAAGATTTACAGCAGACTTCTCTGATGAAACACTCCGAGCCCGAAAACAATGGTGGGATATTGTGAAAAGGCTCAATGAACTGCAGGCCTCACCAAGAATTCTTTACCCGGCCAGACTCACATTCAGATATGAAGGAAAGATACACAACTTCATGGATAAGCAACAACTCAGGAACTTCATGGACTCAAAACCAACCTTAAAAGAAGGTCTGAAGGGTCTACTGTAATACGACCAAACCCATAAGCACAACAAGCACAAACAGAAAGATGACACAAAATCCGATGACAATAATCTCTCTCAATGTCAATGGTCTAAATGCACCAATTAAGAGACACAGAGTAACAAAATGGATTAAAAAATTGAACCCAACATTCTGCTGTCTACAAGAAACGCATCTGAATAATCAGAACAAACACAGACTCAAAGTCAAAGGGTGGAAGACCATTCTCCATGCAAACAACTCCTCCAAAAGGCTGGTGTGGCCATATTAGTATCAGATAATATAGACTTCAGGCTGAAAAAGGTTAGAAGGGACAACGAAGGCCATTTCTTATTACTTAAGGGGTATGTACACCAGGAAGAAATTACACTACTAAACATATATGCACCCAACGAGGGGCCAGCAAAATATATAAAACAACTGCTAAGAGACCTCAAAGAAGACATTAACAGTAGCACAATAATAGTTGGAGACTTCAACACTGCTCTATCAACGATGGATAGATCAACAAGACTGAAACTCACCAAGGAAATATTGGCCCTGAAGGAAGAAATGGAAGAAAGAGAGCTAGTGGATATATACAGGGCTTTTCATGCCAAAAAAGCTGAATACACATTTTTCTCTAGTGCACATGGAACATTCTCCAAGATAGACCACATGCTGAGCCACAAAGCATACCTCAATAAAAAAAAAAAGATAGAAATTGTGTCAGCTATCTTTTCAGACCATGATGCACTGAAAATGGAAGTTAACCGTACACAGAAACAGGGAGTCAAACCAAACACCTGGAAACTGAACAGCTCACTCCCTGAACAACAAATGGGTCATAGAAGAAATCAAACAGGAAATCCAAAGATTTCTGGAAACAAATGAAAATGAAGACACCAACTATAAGAACTTGTGGGACACGGCAAAAGCCGTGTTAAGAGGGAAGTTTATAGCTCTGCAAGCATACATCAGGAAACAAGAAAGGGCCCACATAAATAACCTGACTACACAGCTGAAGACATTAGAAAAAGACCAACAAAAGGAGCCCAACCCAGGCAGAAAAAAGGAAATAATAAAACTTAGAGAGGAAATCAATGAGTTGGAAACCAAAAAAAACAATCCAAAAGATTAATGAAACCAAGAGCTGGTTTTTTGAAAAGTTAAACAAGATTGACAAACCATTGGCAAGACTTGTAAGGACAGGGAAAGAGAGAAACCCAAATAAACAGAATCAGAAATAAAAAGGGTGACATCACAACAGAAACCACAGAAATCCAAAAGATCATCAGAGATTACTTTGAGAGCCTGTATGCCGTGAAACATGAGAATCTAGAAGAAATGGATCAATTCCTGAAGTCCTATAACCTCCCACGGCTGAAACAAGAAGACCTCCAATACCTGAATAAGCCTATCACCATTGAGGAAATAGAAACAGTAATTAAAAGTCTGCCCAAACACAAAAGCCCAGGTCCAGACGGATTCACTAGTGAACTCTACCAAACCTTTAAGGAGGACCTACTGCCAGTCCTTTTCAAGCTCTTCCAGGAAATAGAAGAAACAGAAACACTCCCAAACAGCTTCTATGAGGCACATATCACCCTGATACCCAAAGCAGGGAGAGACAACACAAAGAAAGAAAACTACAGACCAATATCCCTGATGAACACGGATGCTAAGATCTTCAACAAAATACTAGCAAACAGAATCCAAAGACTCATCAAGAAGATTATACATCATGACCAAGTAGGATTCATCCCGGGAATGCAAGGATGGTTCAACATTCGCAAGTCAATCAACATAATACATCATATCAATAAAAGAAAAAATAAAAAACCATATGATCCTATCAATAGACGCAGAGAAAGCATTTGATAAGATCCAGCACCCGTTCATGATTAAAACCCTCCAGAATATGGGAATTGAAGGGACTTTCCTCAAGATAGTTACAGCCATCTACCAAAAGCCCACAGCGAGCATCATTCTCAATGGGGAAAAGTTGAAAGCCTTCCCCCTGAGATCAGGGACAAGACAAGGTTGCCCACTCTCACCCCTTTTATTCAATATAGTACTGGAAGTACTTGCCATAGCAATCAGAGAAGAAAAGGACATCAAGGGCATCCAGATAGGCAAGGAAGAAGTCAAGCTATCATTATTTGCAGATGACATGATATTATACCTAGAGAACCCTAAACTCTCTACCCAAAAACTCCTAGAAACAATAGATGCATATAGTAGAGTGGCAGGATACAAAATCAACACCCAAAAAGTCGGTGGCTTTCCTATATACAAATAACGAAAAGAGAAGAAAGGGATATTAAGGAAACAATTCCATTCACAATTGTGCCACAGAAAATCAAATACCTAGGAATCAACCTACCCAAGTGTGTAAAGGACCTGTACAAAGAAAACTACAAGACACTGCTCCAAGAGATAAAAAGAGGACACAAGGAAATGGAAACATATTCCCTGCTCATGGATGGGGAGAATCAACATTGTCAAAATGGTAATACTCCCTAGAGCTCTGTACAGATTCAATGCAGTCCCTATAAGGATACCCATGACATTCTTCAAAAGAAATTGACCAAATACTCCTGAAATTTGTATGGAACAATAAACCCCCAAGGATAGCTAAAGCAATCCTCGGGAAAAAGAAGATGGGAGGCATCACCTTTCCCAACTTCAAACTGTACTACAAGGCAGTAGTAATTAAAACAGCATGGTATTGGAATAAAAACAGACCTGTGGACCTATGGAATAGAATTGAGTATCCTGACACCCAACCTCAAACACATGATCATTTAATCTTTGATAAAGGTGCAACGAGTCTAAAATGGAGTAAGGAAAGCCTCTTCAACAAGTGGTGTTGGGGAAAACTGGGCAGCGACATGTAAAAAAATGAATTTGGACCTGTGTCTAACACCATGCACAAAAATCAGATCAAAATGGATTAGAGATCTCAATATCAGACTTGAATCCATAAAGTACATTGAAGAAAATATAGGAAAAACCCTCCACGACATTGAAGCTAAAGGCATCTTCAAAGGTGAAACATCACTAACAAAGCAACTAGAAGAAAAGATAAACATATGGGACTACATGAGACTAAAAAGCTTCTGCACCTCAAAAGAAACAGTGACTAAGATACAAAAAGCAGTCCACAGAATGGGAAAGAATATTCACCCAATACCCATCTGATAAGGGGGTAATATCCAGGATATATCAGGCACTGGTAGAACTTTACAAGAAGAAAACAAACAACCCCATCAAAAAATGGGGAGAAGAAATGAACAGAAACTTCAGCAAGGAAGAAATTCGAATGGCCAAAAAACATATGAAAAAATGCTCATCATCACTAATCATCAGAGAGATGCAAATCAAAACAACAATGAGATACCACTTTACACCACAGAGACTGGCACATATTCAAAAGAGCAAGAACAACAAGTGCTGGCGTGGATGTGGGGAAAAGGGGACACTCATCCATTGTTGGTGGGAATGCCGGCTGGTACAGCCTTTCTGGAAAAACAATATGGACATTCCTCCAAAGACTAGAAATTGAACTCCCATTTGACCCAGCCATACCACTCCTGGGAATCTACTCTGGGAAACCAAAAATACGCAGCGGAAACACCATCCCTACTTTTATGTTCATAGCAGCATTATTCACAATAGCCAGAATCTGGAAGCAACCAGAGTGCCCGAAAATCGATGACTGGATAAAGAAGCTTTGGTACATCTACACAATGGAATACTATGCAGCTATTAGGAAAAATGAAGTTATAAAATTTGCCTATAAATGGATGGACATGGAGAAGATTATGTTGAGCGAAATTAGCCAGAAGGAGAGAGACAGACACAGAATGACTGCATTTATCTGCATAACATAAATATATATGTACATATTAAGATACCAATATCCAAGGTCAAGTGAAACATATATCAGGAGGTCTTGTCAAAGGTGGAAATTATCACAAACGTGTGGGAGTCAGAGGCTAGGTAAGACAGAAAATGGAACAGTGTGCTAACAATTGTCGAGGGTACTAATGCCAACCTAGAACTGAGCATTAAATAGAGGCAAAAAGATACACATGACAACCCTTTAATGTATGTTCTGTAATCCATAGTCTGGAGGGGAAGGAAAAGAGAAAGAGAGAGAAAGGGAAAGAAATAAAGAACCTGCCATGGAGCAGGGCTGGGGGAGGGGGGGGAGGGAACCGGGGACGTTGGTGGTGGGAGATGGGCACTGGTGGCGGGATGGGTGCTGGAACACTGTATGACCAAAACCCAAATATGAACTTTTTAATTGTATATCTTTGTAATTGTAAAAATAAAAAATTAAAAAAA
>JAJIBD010030464.1:0-208646 GCA_021461705.1 Cryptotis parvus | reverse complement strand
CAGATTACTTTGAGAACCTGTATGCCATGAAACATGAGAACCTAGAAGAAATGGATAAATTCCTGAAGTCCTATAACCTCCCACAATTGAAACAAGAAGACCTCCAATACCTGAATAAGCCTATCGCCATCAAGGAAATTGAAACAGTAATTAAAAGTCTGCCCAAACACAAAAGCCCAGGTCCAGATGGGTTCACTAGTGAATTCTACCAAACCTTTAAGGAGGACCTACTGCCTGTCCTGTACAAGCTCTTCCAGGAAATAGAAGAAACAGAAACACTCCCAAACAGCTTCTACGAGGAACAAATCACCCTGATACCCAAAACAGGGAGAGACAACACAAAGAAGGAAAATTACAGACCAATCTCCTTGATGAACACAGATGCTAAGATCTTCAACAAAATACTAGCAAACAGAATCCAAAGACTCATCAAAAAGATCATACATCATGACCAAGTAGGATTCATCCGGAATGCAAGGATGGTTCAACATTCGCAAATCAATCAACATAATACATCATATCAATAAGAGAAAAATAAAAACCATATGATCCTATCAATAGATGCAGAAAAAGCATTTGACAAGATCCAGCACCCATTCATGATTAAAACCCTCCAGAAAATGGGAATTGAAGGAAGCTTCCTCAAGATAGTCAAAGCCATCTACCAAAAAGCCCACAGCAAGTATCATTCTCAATGGGGAAAAATTGAAAGCCTTCCCCTTAAGATCAGGAACACGACAAGGTTGCCCTCTCACCTCTTTTATTCAATATAGTACTGGAGGTACTCGCCATAGCAATCAGAGAAGAAAAGGACATTAAGGGCATCCAGATAGGCAAGGATGAAATCAAACTATCATTATTTGCAGATGACATGATATTATACTTAGAGAACCCTAAACTCTCGACCCATAAAACTCTTAGAAACAATAGATATGTATAGTAGAGTGGCAGGGTACAAAATCAATACCCAAAAGTCGGTGGCTTTCCTATACACAAATAACGAAAGAGAAGAAAGGGATATTAAGAAATTGATTCCATTCACAATTGTACCACACAAAATCAAATACCTAGGAATCAGCTTAACCAAGTGTGTAAAGGACCTATACAAAGAGAACTACAAGACACTGCTTCAAGAAATAAAAGAGGACACAAGGAAATGGAAACACATTCCCTGCTCATGGATGGGGAGAATTAACATTGTCAAGATGGTAATACTCCCTAGAGCTTTGTACAGATTCAATGCGGTTTCTATAAGGATACCCATGACATTCTTTAAAGAAATTGACCAAACACTCCTGAAATTTGTATGGAATAATAACCCCCCACGGATAGCAAAAAGCAATCCTTGGGAAGAAGAAGATGGGAGGCATCATCTTTCCCAACCTCAAACTGTACTACTGGAATAAAAACAGACCTGTGGATCTTTGGAACAGAGTTGAGTATCCTGACACCCACCCTCAAAGACATGATCAGTTAATCTTTGATAAAGGTGCAAAGAGTCCAAACTGGAGTAAGGAAAGCCTCTTCAACAAGTGGTGCTGGGAAAACTGGACAGCTACATGTAAAAAAATGAATTTGGACCTGTGTCTAACACCTTGCACAAAAATCAGATCAAAATGGATTAAAGATCTCAATATCAGACCTGAATCCATAAAGTACATTGAAGAAAATATAGGAAAAACCCTCCACGACATTGAAGCTAAAGACATCTTCAAAGGTGAAACACCATTAACAAAGCAACTAGAAGAAAAGATAAACATATGGGACTACATGAAACTAAAGAGCTTCTGCACCTCAAAAGAAACAGTGACTAAGATACAAAGCAGTCCACAGAATGGGAAAGAATATTCACCCAAAACCCATCTGATAAGGGGTTAATATCCAGGATATATCAGGCACTGGTACAGCTATATAAGAAGAAAACAGCCAACCCCATCAAAAAATGGGGAGAAGAGATGAACAGAAACTTTGACAAGGAAGAAATTCGAATGGCCAAAAGGCATATGAAAAAATGCTCATCATCACTAATCAGCAGAGAGATGCAAATCAAAACAACAATGAGATATCACCTCACACCACAGGACTGGCCCATATTCAAAAGGGTAAAAGCAACAAGTGCTGGCGTGGATGTGGGGAAAGGGGACTCTCATACATTGTTGGTGGGAATGTCGACTTGTACAACCTTTCTGGAAAACAATATGGACATTCCTCCAAAGACTAAAATTGAGCTCCCTTTTGACCCAGCCATACCACTCCTGGGAATATACCCTGGGAAGCCAAAAACACACAGCAGAAACACAATCCGCACTTTTATTTTCATAGCAGCACTATTCACAATAGCCAGAACCTGGAAATAGCCAGTATGCCTGAGAACTGATGACTGGATAAAGAAACTGTGGTACATCTACACAGTGGAATACTATGCAGCTGTTAGGAAAAATGAAGTTATGAAATTTGCCTATAAATGGATGGACATGGAAAGGATCATGTTGAGTGAAATTAGTCAGAAGGAAAGAGAGAGACATAGAATGACTGCATTTATTTGCATGACATAAATATATCAGGTGGTCTTACCAAAAGTGGAAATTACCACAAACGTGAGGGAGTCAGAGGTTAGGTAAGACACAGAAGGGAACATGTGTGAATAAATGTCGAAAGGGCTGATACCAACATAGAACTGAGCACTAAATACAGGCAAAAAATGCACATGATGGCTTCCAAGTGTATGTAGTGCAACTCACAATGTGTAGGAGAAGAAAGGGAGAGAGAGGGAGAAGAAAAGAGATAAAGAACCTGCCATTTAGGCAGGCTATGGGAAGGGGGAGGGAATTGGGGACATTGGTGGTGGGAAATGGGCACTGGTGCTGGAACACTATGTGACCGAAACCTCCAAACATGAACAATGTTGTAATTGTATATCTCACGGCGGTATAATAAAATGTTTAATTAAAAAAGTCACAACTAATTAAACATTCAAATTTTTAAAAAAAAAGAGAAGAAAAGCAATGGAAACTGCTCCGCTATTTCTCTCTATGCTCCCCAGAGTGAATCGGGCAGTTTCATTGCAGCACGGTAGTCTCATGGGGAGTAACCTGCTGAGCCCCTCTGCAGAGCCCCAACACAAGCATTCCAGGTGACAAAGCCAGGTGACACCAGCCTCAGAAATGACACAAGAAACTTACCACATTTTCCTATAAGCAAGTTTCAGTGCGCCTGATTTAATGAATTTGCATTCCCCCCTTAAAGGGAGCATACTAAAGTCCTAGATGATTTAAGAGAGATCCCATACATTGTCAAAATCACTTGGGAAAGGAGATTATGCTTTAGGCAGCACAAAAAGTGATAACATCTTCCATATTGCATCTTCAAGTGATAACAAGCATCTTCCACGTAGCATCTTCTAGTGATAAAAGCATCTTCCACTAGCATTTTCAAGTGATAACAACCATCTTCCACTTAGCATCATTCACAATGTCCTTCATAGAGTGGCTCTGAAAATACAAATAGTTTCTGCTCAAGAAAAAAAGTAGAAAGCCGCCATTCTTTTTTTTTGGGGGGGGGGGGGCTTCACACCCGGCAATGCTCAGGGGTTTCTCCTGGCTCTGCACTCAGGAATCACTCCTGGCAGTGCTCGGGGACCACATGGGATGCCGGGATTGAACCCGGGCCGGCATGGACCGCCCGTGCAAGGCAAATGCCCTACCTGCTGGGCTATCGCTCCGCCCCAAAGCCGTCATTCTTTAACTCTGATGATTTCTATACAAAAATACATAACTAATTCAGAAAGATATTCTGTGGGCATACTGACAAGGCAGTTTCTGTTTATTGGCATAACTACTTCATAGTTAAACAACCCAAATACCTGCAAACAGAAAACTGATTAAAGAAACAATGGTACATGCACACAATGGAATACTACTCAGCTGTTAGGAAAAGCGAAGTCATGAGAATTCGCTTATAGATGGATAGATATGTAGAGTATCATGCTGAGTGAAATGAGTCAAAGGAGAGGGACAGACATAAAATGTATTCATTTGTGGGATTCAAATAAAAAAGTATGAAACTATTACCCAAGGACAGTAGAAACAAAGGCCAGGAGGTTTGGTCCAAGGTTGGAAGCCTGCTTCAACTGCTTGGGGAAAAGACAGTTGGGATAGGGAAGGGACCACTATGACAAATACAGCAGTAAATGATCACTGTGGATAAGAACTGCGTGCTGAAAGTAGGTAAAGGAACAAACATAATAACCTCTCAGTATCTGTATTGCAAAACCATAGTCCCCAGTGGGAGAGAGAGAGAGAGAAGGAAGGAAAGTGCTGCTAAAGAAACGGGAAAGGAGCAGGTAACGGGAGAGGAAATGGGGACAATAGTGGAGGGATGGATTTTGGCACACTGTGTGACTGAGACTAGGTCATGTTCAGCCTTCTAACTGTATCACACGTCGATTCAATAAAAAAAAAGCAATGACTTTTTATATAGCTTTTTGTTAGTGAGTTAGCACTATAACTTCTAAGTCACTGTTAAATTACTATTATTACCACCCCACTTCTATTGTGCTTGTTTTGTGGATTTAGTGTCAGGATTACATGCCATGGAGATATAGTGACTGACACTTAATAAATGTATTTAAAAAAATTGATGGGATGACATTAAACTACCTAAGAGAAAGTGAAAAATCACCTCCCAGATACTTATTTAATTTTTTTTTGTTTTTGGGTCACACCTGGCGATGCTCAGGGGTTTCTCCTGGCTCTGCACTCAGGAATTACTCCTGGCGGTGCTCGGGGGGCCATATGGGATGCCGGGATCGAACCCAGGCCGGCATGGGCTGGCGCGTGCAAGGCAAACGGCTACTCGCTGGGCCATCTCCCCGGCCCACTTATTTAATTTTGTATTGGTACAGTCAGCGACATGGCTGTATAGATTGATTTTGCTATAGATACTGTAGAAAAACATCGTTTTTGCTTTAGATACTATAGAAAATACAGGGCTATGATGACTAAACCAGGACCAAATTAATTCTTAACTCTAAGTTGAAATGATTAACACATTGAATGATCTGAAAAGAAATCTTGATACTGGAATTTATGCACCTGATTTTACCTGAACAGGAAAGAACAGGAAGAGAAGGGGTTTCTGGTATCTGGAAACTCAAAATGCAGTCATGTGGAAATGATCTTCTTGGTTAGTTTCAGTGGTAGAAACCTAGACTATTAACTCAGTAACCAAAGTGACCCACCTTAGTTTAGGGTAAACAGAGTAACTGTATGCATTACTATTACTGCTGTTTGCTTTTGGGCTTTGAAGATTGACTCAGAGGAAGGAGGTGTTGTTACATTCAAAAGGGACAGCTTAATTCCAGACCACAAATATTAATTAATAAAAACTGGCCATGTTTCTTACTTTTCTATTCTTCAGTATACTTATCTGAAACGTGGAACTATTGATAGTTGTGATAAAAGCAAAATGTCATCAGCCTTTAGCACACATAGACTCAATAACTTGTTACATAGTAGCTGCTGATTCTGAGAGGTTGAGTGAATTTATAGAAGTCTTCCTTAAGTATGAAAAAGTAGTATAAAATATTCTACCAGAAATATCAGATCATTTTTAGCTACTGCAAGGATAAATAGAATGCAGTATTTTACACATATTGCAATGACTGGAATATATATTTTTCAGTTTGATCTATATATCATTATATTTGATAGCAGTCAGGTAGTGAAGAACCTTTCATGTACTGGAGAACTTAAACTAAACTTTCCTTTGACTATGGTTATATCAAATGCAAAAGTAGAAAATCGAGGGAAAGAGCAAAGAAAAAAATATAAAAATAATAGATATAAGAAAAAAAGAAAGAACCTAAAACTGACTGCATATATCTTCATACAAATATTGAATTCTGTCATTTTTCCTTATTGTTTTGTTACTGTTTTCGTTTCTTTACTTTTTGGGATCAAACCCAGTGGTGCACAAGACTTACTTTTGGTTCTGGTTCAGGAATCGCTTCTGACAGCTGAGTTACTGTATGCATCTGACCCAGGAATTGAATGGGGTCAGATGCTCTCAAGGTATCTGACTTAAACATTGTACTCTCCCAGGCCCCTAGTCTGCTTTAGAAGGAAACCATAGATGTTCACTCTTAGTCCCAAAACAAATCGTCTAAAACCCACCAGCATATAAAATTTTTTATTTTGGCCAACCTAGTAGGGAAAATATATACCACAAATCCCTTGCTTTTTAGCTTATTGCTGGAAACAGTCCTTTGCCATTGTTTTCATGAAAATCTTACCCATGGAAAGTTTGTGTCAGAATGCAAACCAAATAGCAATCAAGTATCTCAACCTCTGTACTTTAAATCTCTCCTGCTTTATAGGAATCTCTGAATTTTCTTTTAAAATTCTCTAGTTTTGTCTTTGTAAATATATTTCAAAAGAAAATGAGAGAAGCATACCTAAGTTTCTTTACATAATAAAAACTTCTGTATGCTAAAGAAAGAAAAGAAAGCTATCTTCAGAGGGATAAAAATATTTGTAGTATTCTCAATTTAGAAATGCATTAAAGCGATAGCCAAACATGCTACATTGGGAAACGCAAATGCAGGTGCATTGATGCACATTTAAAAAGAAACTCAAGATGGCAAAAATATACAGTTCAACTGAAATGGGGACTGACCGGAAATGGTGTTCTTTTGAAGTTAACCCTGAATATAACACCTTAATACTGTTTAAAACAGTGTCTTTTTATAATAAAAATTTTACTCAGATTATGGAAAAGAAAATTAATTTTTTATGCTACTGGTTATTATAAAAGAATTGTTAAGGATTTTATTGTAAGGGGGATGACGGGAGTGTGTGACTCAATACCCCTGAGCATTCCTGTTTGCTGGTAACATCTCTCTACCTGGGAAGACTTGGATGTTGGAGGCCAAATTCTGGCAGATACTTAACTTGGGTGTGATAAATGGGTTAGTTTTGTAAGAGGACTATTGTTCTTGGATTGAAACAAGATGACTCAAAGTCATTATTTTAAAGTAATTTTCAAACTATATTTTAGGCAATGTGACTTACGATATTGATAATGTCCGGATTTCATGCATGAAACATGCCAATGCTACATCCTCCGTCAAGGTGTCAGTTGCCGTCCACCTTGCCCCAGTGACCACACTTCTATAACTCTAGAGAAATATGCTTCCTATTAAAGAAAAATGCTCTGTTTCTGTTGCCTCTGGGCATTTATAATTCCTTACTATGTTTTTTTTATATTGAAGATTGAGGGAGATTATTCTCCATCAGTCCTTCTGACTAACTTCATCATCATACTTTCCAGATCCATCCATGTAGCAGAAAATTGCATGATTTCATCTTTTCTAATAGCTAAGTAGTGTCCCATTGTGTGGACCTACCACAGTTCCTTTACCCTGTCATCTGCTCTTGGATAATTAGCTTGTTGTCAGAATTCCTCTAGTGTGAGTAGTGCTAATGTGGTTTGCTGAGCATCATCAGGATTGATTACTGGCCACAGACCAGGAGTAATCCCTGTGAACCACTAGGTGCTGCCCAAAAGATAATGAAGAAAATAAAGAATTAAAAGAGAAAAGTCATGGATATCTGTGCATTAATTTTGCAGTCTGCAATTTGCTGTGCAAGTCTATTGTTTTATGGAGATTATTTTTGTGGGGTGTTTAAGGTTTCCTAGGATGCCGCAGACCGCTCAGTCGGTGTGAGCTCTAAGTCTCGGGGTAACCAGCTTGAGGAAATCAGGAGAACAGGAACGCTCGGCGCAATGGACAGACAGGCACTGACACAAGGGAGGTCAAATACTGCTGCTGTCGTTTACTGAGGGCAAAGCTTTTCTTTTTATGTTCAACAAATGCACAGACGCTAAGATTACACCAGTTATTTTTTAGCAAAGGAGACATTTTTAACAACAAAAGGAGTTTATCGTGTCTACCACATATGACCACCTTTTGCCTGCGCCTGTTTTTCAGACATGTTTTTTTGACGTCTTTTGTTTTTACTTTCATATTTGCCTTAAGTAAGGTACATATTTTCCTTTTATTTTGATTTTCATAGAATTACTTACTAGCCCTATGCACATATTATAGATTAACTTAACCTACTTAACCTAAATAGAAACTTCTATGCAGAGTTTATTATTATAAGATTATTAAGATTTTGTACTAGAAAGTGTTAACTTTAACAGGCCCAATTATTTTCACACAGGAGGTTTAGGGAGGCTAATCACTGCATTCCCGTCAACAGGGGGTAGCCAGTCGCCTCGGACCCATAGGTCAAGAATTCTCCCTTCCCGCTAATGATGGGAAGCAAAGGCCTGAAGGCCACAAGCCTTTCCTTATCAAGGACCTGAGACCAGCTCAGGCCTTGGCAAAAACGCTGCGCGGGCTGGCATTTTTTACTATCTTTGTTTTATGCTATAATTGTGTATAATGAAAACTACGGTTGCCGCAGGTTTTCTCTTTGTCCAGTCTCTTCATTACTAAGAGTCTAAGTTTCAGCATAAACAAGCGCTCTAATTGCACGCAAGCATTCTTAGAAACAACCAAAGGAATCTAGGGGGCTTTGTTGGCGACAGTCCCTTTTAGGGGAAGCACCGTCTGGTAACTGTCCCTTTTTAGGGGAAGTACCAAGCCATCCCCTGGCCCAGTGAGCACTTTCATGCTACGCGAAGCCGGTGCCGCGGGAGCCGTGGCACTAGGATAAGTATAGTGTCATATTCACAAAGTGAGAGTTTGGAGTTTGACTTCCTTCTCCTTCTCCTCCTCTTCCTCCTCCTCCTTCTTCTTCTTCATCTTCCTCTTCCTCCTCCTCCTCTTTCTTCCTCTTCCTCATCCTCCTCCTTCTTCCTCTTCCTCCTCCTCCTTCTTCTTCATCTTCTTCATCTTCCTCTTCCTCCTCCTCCTCTTTCTTCCTCTTCCTCATCCTCCTCATTCTTCCTCTTCCTCCTCCTCCTCCTCTCTTCTTCATCTTCTTCATCTTCCTCTTCCTCCTCCTCCTCCTTCTACTTCTTCTTCATCTTCTTCTTCATATTCCTCCTCCTCTTCCTCCTCCTCCTTCTTCTTCTACTTTGTTCTTCTTTTTTCTTTTCTTCATTATTATTATTATTATTATTATTATTATTATTATTATTATTGTCGCCATGGTAGAGCTCAAGAATTACTCCTATATAGAACTCAGGAATCACTCCTGGCAAGGCTCAGGGGACCATATGGGATACCAGGTTTTAAACAGGGATCAGCTTTATGCAAGACAAGTGCCCAACTTCTTGCTGTGCTATCATTCCAGATGCCTTAAAATCTCTTTCTTGCCTAATTGCTATGGCATGAGCTTCCAATGTTACACTAAATAGAGGTGAGAGGGGACAACCCTGTCTTGTGCCTGATATTTAAGTTTTTCACCATTAAGTATTGTTGCATGACACCTAAAGGCCTAGGTCTCTGCATCTGCTCTGGATTGCCTCCAGCAGCATATTTGCCTCGCCACGTTGGATCTCTAAGTAATAAGACCAGAGAGAAATGCTGTTTGCTTCCAAGCAAGCAAGCATGGCTCCCTGATTACTCAAAAGGCAACTAAAATACAAAACTACCATGAAGTTGACAAGAGTCTTGTGAAGGCTTGGAGAAATATTTAACTGGCATTAGTATAGTCCTGGGTACAGAGACATGCCATCTCAGAAACCCCCTATTCTACTCTATAAAGGCATTTCCAGGCAGATCTTGGCTCAAGACATTAGGTGAGGTGCTGGGAGAAATTACCTGAGAGCATTTGACCCTTCCTGCCAGGGGAAGTTACATTTAGCTTATAGCTCCTCCCAGCTCTGCTAGGAGGCTTTGAATTAGCTCTGGGTCCTTGTAAACAGCCTGAAGGTCTCCTGAAGTTGCTACATTTCTATAGAGCTATTTTTCTGTTTTCATCTCTAGATAGCCCAGCCCAGAATGGGCTGGGCTGGGGAGTTTGGGCAGATTTCTAGCTATAAAATAAGCTGAAGAAGAAAGAGGCCATTCTTCTTTTTTTCTCCCTTTTTTTGCCATTTCAGCTTCCCTTGGCGTTTTGCTTCTCTGTCCTCTCCATTCTCTGTTGGGCCTCAACACGTGGTGGCAGCTGTCTTGGCCTAAACGTGGCTGGGGCCTAGCTGGGAACCAGAGTCCGGAGGTTTTCCCTGCTCTTGGATTGTATATTGGAACCTGTGATAGTAAAGCCCTTTTAAAACTGCATCAGATAACTGAGTTTTCATCCATTCCCGGCCGGCCCGAAGGTAGAAGGGAACTCGCTTCCCGGCACTGTTGGGGACCCTGGCAGCGTCCTGACAAAGTATGATATTTAATATGAATTTGTGGTCAATGGCTTTAACTAGGTTGATAAATTTTCTTTGACTCCCATTTTGTTGAAAGGTTTTAATCGTAAATGTGTGTTGTATCCTGTATTGTTATAATCATATGATTTTGATTTTAACTTGTTTTGATGTGATATTTTATGTTAATTTATCTAGTATATCAAATATTCATTGCATTCCTGGGATGAATCTTACTTGGTCATGGTATATGACCATTTAGATATATTGTTAAATGTGGTTGGCTAATATTTTGCTAAGCAGTTTCGTATTGATTTTCATTGAGGATATAGGTCTAGAGTTTCCTTTATTTGTGTTGTCTCTGTCTACTTTTTGTATGAGGATGATGTTCATCTCACAAAACCTGTTTGGGAGGATTCCTATTTATTTAGCTTTCTGAAAGAACCTAAAAGATTTTGGAGTATCCCAAAGGTTATAAACACTATTAAACCTATATGATCCTAAAGTTAATTTTTTAAATCATGATTGCATAGTTTTAAATAGTTTATATATCTATATACACACATATATACACATACATACTAGGTATACACACATATGTATTATATAATGTATATATGTATGTATGTATGTATGTATGTATGTATGTATGTATGTACATATATTAGTATACAGTGGTACTGAAAGTTCTAACTAGTTCTCCATCTCTGTTCCTAGTTCTGTTCTCATACATCAGAGTGATTCGATATATCTAAAAACAAAACCCTAACCCCTTCCGCTGTTTACAGGAGACACAATTGAACTGTCTTGAAAAGGACAGTCTTCAGAGAGTAAAAGGTTTGAAAAAATTGTTTTGTGCATTTAGATGCTCCTTTACTAGGTACATACATGTTATTGATTATTAGATCTTATTATGTTGAACCCTTAATATATAATGCCCATCTATCCCATTACATATTAGTTTGAAGTTATGTTGTGTAAATATATTTACCCATTCTTATGATGATCATGTGTCACTTGCTAGAATTTAAACCATTGACATTTGTTATTGAAATCATTGGGAACAGTTTTTGAAATAAAGAAATTTATTACCATTTTGTATTTGGATTATAGGAATTTGCAAAAATTTTATTTGTCTTCACTTTTGGCTTTCTTATACCTTCCTTTCTCAGATCTGTGAAGTAGTGACAAAATTCAATTTGATTTTTTGTGTTTGTGCCTTATTTATTTATTTAAGTGGGGGAGGGTTGGACCACGCCCACTGACTCTGTTCTCAGAGGTCATTCCTGGAGGTGTTTAGGTACCAAGGACAGTGCCTGAGATTGAATGAGGGTTGATCAAGCACAAGAACACTCCTCTCTGGGACTGTGTTTCTTCTAAATATATAAATTTGAGATTACCATAAAGTTTATCTCTGTGTTTCTGATCTTAGGCGCATTGTTGAGTTCAAAACAAGTGAATCTTGGGTGCGTGACAAGAGATGCTGTTATAACTCTACTCTTCCTTTCTCTCTTTTTTAAAAGTATCTTACTACTACCAAGTTCAATTTCTTTTTTTTTTTGCAGACATTATTTTATAAACATGAACACTTCTTCTGCTGTATATTTGTATTGATTTGTGTCACTCCTTTGAATTTTAGTAACAGCCTAGCTGCTTTAATGCTTCTGTTTGGACACCTGTATAGTGCACTGTGGTGGATGTGTCATGCTTGGCTTGCTATTTCCTTCTGACTCCTAGGGCTTCATCTGATACATAGACTGTTAGCCTCACGAGGATCTCTTTTGCAATTCTGGTTTGACTTTTAAATGCTTTGTTTGGCTTTTAATTTTTTTGATAAATTGTGATTGTCTTAGTGTTCTATGTTTCTATTTTGATTTAATTTGTTTGGAATGCTTAAACAGGTCTATGACCTGGTATATGACTATTTCCTCTGCAGAAATAAGTCTTTATAATTCCTCATCTCCTATATTTTGGGAGCATTTATGATATGTTATTCCTCTTGAAACTGTACCAAAAAAGTGAATTTTTCTAATATAGATACACGTAGTTACTTAGCTTATTACTTATCCTTGTTACTCAATATTTTAATGGGTTACATTAAGAACAGATAAAAGAAAAACATTTACTAATGAATATGTTCCTTATGGGACTCATTATTATTTATTTATATTAAAACTTGTTTTTTACTATCTTCATTTCAAGAGTCCATATTTTGCAAACAAAGAAAAATAAAAACATTGAGTTTATTCCATTATTTGCCCATAGTTCCTGCTCTCAACATAAGTATAAAGTACTCACTTCAGTTAAGTAGTGGTTGAATAGACACAGGAATTCATTAGTGAAAAATCACATGGAAGTTGAGCTGAGAAGAGGAACTTCTGAATCCCTGGGAAAGTCACTAAATCATCCGACTTAATATCTTTTCGGAGGTAAATATTCTAAGTAGGTCTAAGAGGCTCTCTTGAACTTGGATCAAAGGACTTACATAAAAGTATGCTAAGGAGTGCAAAGCTTCAATGACTAAAATGCTTTCTCATAACCATTCAATTATACCAAGAAGCAATAAGGTAAACATACTTAGATAGAGCTCTAATACACTAATTTTCTGAGAAAAAATGTCAAAAGAGAGTAACTGTGTAACGGATTATGGGCACACCCAACAGGGCTCAAGCCTTTCTCCTGGATCTGTGCTCAGGGATCACTCCCGTGGTGCTAGGGGACACAGTTTTGGGAATGGACTAGGATCCACTGAATACAATTCAAGGGATTTTAACTCATCTACATATTTTCTTGGACCTAATGGTGGTGAATTTTAAATGACACAACATGCTAGTAAGTATAGGTCATGGAATTATTGCACATCTGCCCATAGTGTGCTAGATGATACTATTTCTTGGCTATGGTGAATTTAAATGAAAAAACATGCCAGTAAGTATAGTAGAATTATTGTACATCTTCCCAATAGTTTGCTAGCTAATAATTCCTAATAAATTAAGAAAATAAGAGTGTTAGCATAATATCAATAGAAATGCTCATTATTAAAGAGCATGATTTCTTAGAAAGGTTAAAACTGGACTTTTATTCTTTAGGTCATAATTCTAAATTGTGTAGAAGACCTGTAAATTTATCTCTAGAGGGTTGTGTATTGCATACTTGTCATATAAACATGAACATTAATGTTGGTTTATGTTCTTTTAATAATCTGTCATCCAGTAATCCCATTGCCTGCCCTCAAGAGAATTTTATTTTTAAGGTTTAACGGTATATTTTATTGTATTTATTGGCTGTAGTATTTGGAAATATAAATTAATTTTAATTTATGTTATATTTCATACAACATGAAGGAAAATAAAATGTGTTGAATTTTACATTTTAAGTTACTTTTATCATATTGTTATGAATTTTCTATATTATAGATGACAATATTTCTCATGAAGATTTTTCAGATCTGCTTTTACTCAATTTCTGTTCTATACTGCCATCTAGTGATATATTTTTAAAACTTCCTTTCTTACATCATGTAGATCTGTGGAAAGGTTTCTTGATTCACTTCTTCATAAAGTTCACTACTTAGCCCAAAGACACAATATATTCATGAAAAGAATGAGAAATAATTTTTTATTATCTTATTATGAAAGTAGTCAAAAGTTGCAAGTATTATAAACAATACAGAATATGCATACTCTCAAACACAGTGCTGATTTTATACTACGCAACTGCTGTTTCTTGCAGTGAGGAATTGAAAAGCTAACTCCATTGCTTTAATTCAGCTGTACATTGCATGAAATTAAAGAGCAAAGACTTTTGAGATCACGTTGTCCCCTTTCTCATTTGTATTTCCCATGACTAATCTTGTAGTTCATTCCTATTTATTAGTACTACTCTGCTGAAATATCCCTGGCCAGTCAACTGTGGTTCTAGTAATTCAATCATATTTCGTCTAGCACTTGCTCTTAATAGATACAGCAGTTATCTGGTTCTTGTTTTCCTAGCTCCATTTATGAGGAAACACATCCTTATTCTTTCCCCTCCTTCCTTGACTTCATACCCGGATGTCTCCTGGTTCTCTGTCCTTGGTTCATTTTTCATAAGTCCCTCTTCTCTTGCTTCATCTCTAAGTGGCTGTGGTTCTTCTGTACAGCATTCAGGATGATACAAAAATACCAAAGACTCTCTGGATTACGCACAGCAGAAGTTTGTTTCCAGTGTGTTTTTGGTGCTAGAAGCTGGGAAGTTGGGATTCCATGACAGGTGAGGGTCATCTTCCTCTGTCATGGATGATCACCATGTTGCTGCAACATCTCCTACAGCTTGACAGGGCTCTCTCTTGTATAGACCACTGATACCATCAGGCAGGCTCTACCCTCACACTGAAATAAGTACTTTAAGTGCATCCTAAAGACCTCATCCACTTCCTAAAACCATCACAGAGCTATTAGGTTTCAATATAGAAACGTCCGACGTTTCTATATTGAAACGACGCCCTGATGGATCTATCACATCTTCCAGAAAGACAATGGAGAAGATTATCCATGACTTCTACTCAAATCTCTTTGATAGCCACATCCACCTGCCCACATACCAAATTCCACAGGATGGATATGTCATTCCCAACGTTCTCCCTTCTGAAATCCAACATGCCATCTCGTTGGTAAAGAAGGGAACAGCACCAGGTCCAGACAAAGTCAGACCCGAACACCTGAAGAATCTGCCGTCGGAACTAATCAATACACTAGCTCGGCTCTTCACACGCTACCTGTCAGAATGCAAGGTGTCCTCCCAATGGAAAATCAGCAGGACGGTTCTACTGTTCAAGAAGGGAGACATTCACTATATCAGCAACTATCGCCCCATCTACCTGTTGTCCGTCATCTACAAGCTGTTTACATGAGTCATCCTGAACAGGATTGGCAGAACACTAGGTGAAGGACAACCATGTGAGCAAGCTGGCTTCCAGAAAGGATTCAGCACAATAGACCATATCCACATAGTAACCAAGCCATTGAGGTTTGTAGGGAGTACAAGATGCCGCTCTGTCTCACGTTCATTGATTTACAGAAAGTCTTTGATTCTGTGGAGACTGAAGCAGTCATCGAAGCCCTAGCCAAACAGGGTGTTCAAACCCAATACATCAAGATCCTTTGTGAGCTGTATTACGGATTCACCACCAGGATCTCACCATTGTACAAAGAAATGATCATTGATGTCAAAGAGAGGGTTGGACAGGGTGATACCATTTCACCAAAACTCTTCAGCGCCACCCTTGAGAACATCATGCAACAATTAGAATGGGAAGGAATGGGAGTGAAGATAGATGGTCGGCAACTACACCACCTCTGCTTCGCTGATGACATCATTCTAATAACACCAAACATTAGCCAAGCGGCACAAATGCTGGCTGACTTCGACAGAGAATGTGGAGATAGGTCTACAGCTGAATCTAAAGAAAACTATGTTTAGGTAAAATGAACTAATTCCAGAGGCCCCATTCACTCTCAATGGAACAGACATTTCTGAATGCAGCAGTTATGTGTACCTAGGTCGAGAAGTCAACATGATGAATGACCTAAAACCTGAGCTGCGCAGGAGGAAGAGAGCAGCATGGAATGCCTTCAAAGGCATCGAAGAAATAGCTAAAAGGACAAAGAACCTCCAGTTCCGGGCACATCTCTTTGACTCCACCATTCTCCCTGCGTTAACATACGTCTCAGAGACCTGGGCCCTACGAAAGCAGGATGAGAATGCTATTCAGGTTTCCCAGAGAGGAATCAAAAGAGCTATTCTTGGACTATCCACTTGACCTCACTCAAGTGGGAGAAGGAATCCGGAGTTCTGACCTCTGTCGCTATTCCAGAATCAGGGATGCTGTCTCGTTTGCCAAGGCATCAAAAAATCAGATGGGCTGGACATGTAATGTGATTTGGAGACAACCGCTGGACTAGAGCCTTTACTGACTGGATCCCACGGGATGTCAAAAGATCACGTGGCCGCCCACCTACAAGATGGTCAGACTTCCTTGTCAAAACCCTGAAGGAACAGTTTGAGGCTCTTCATATTCCTGAATCAACCAGATGCCATTGGGCTACATTGGCACATGATAGGGTCCAATGGAAATGTTACTGGTGCCCGCTCGAGCAAATCGATGAATAACGGGATTCAAGTGATCAAGTGATAGAAACGTGTAGGAAGGAGACCCAATTTTTGGTCAATAGCATTAATATTACCAAAGAAATTACACTTTGCTCAAAATGGTTACATGGTATCAGCAATGTGTATTTTTCTTATCATCCATTATACTTTTGTATTGGTGGTTTCCACTCTCATATGAGTGGTTTCCCACAGAGCTGACCTAGTACCTCTATTCCCTGGGAAACTAGAACTCTATGAATCTTTGTGTCTGCCCTTAAAAAATACCTTTTGAATGGTGGGGCCCCCCCCACCTGTGTTCAGCACTTAATCAGGGTTCTGCACTAATAAATCACTCCTAGCAGGCTCAGGGAACAATATGGGATGCCTGGTATCGAAATTGGTGGACCACTAACAAGGCAAATACCCCATCTGCTGTACTAGCACTCCGTCCGTACCGCTATTCTTTTGCTCCAGCTTGCCTGGAGCTTTATAATCTTATAAAGCTTTATAATCTTAAAGCACTTTATAATCTTGAGTGAATTTTGGTTTTGTTGTAGCAGTGAAAGGCTATGAGAAATAATAAAGCTTAGCAAACTTTGACCAGATTCATAAAAATGTGTGTTTTTGATGACAGTAAATAACTGACAGCAAATAGCAACGTATTGAGTGATTGATGGCTGCTGTATTTATCACTTGGGGGAAAAAACAAAACAAACAACTGCTTACTAGAAGAAGCATCTTGCAGAGTATAAAATTTACGAACTACTAATATGAATGAGTAATCCCATTGAGAGAGTTCAGTAATTTGACACAGTTGGGCAGAAAGCATTCATGTGTTTCAATAGATGATCCTGACTCCAAATACAAATTGCTGCTTATCCTCAGTGCTGTGGCAATGAGTTCCTGAATTCATTGAAGATTCGAATTCAGGTCATACCTCAAAGTAAGATTTTCAAATATGTAAGGTCACTATCATTGAACTGAGGGAGTGCAAACGACACAATGAGAGCAATAAGAACAAGCTATTGAAAACGGAAATGTGAGAGAAAAAATGTTTTTATATAATGACAATATATAAAATAATATCTAATTACTTCTCTCTAGCAATCTTCAAAATTTGTGGCAAAAGACTAATTAATACATAGTTCCACATTGGTACCATTTAAGGTATTTTTCCTTTTTGCTATTATAAATTTCATAAATAGTGGAAACAAGCTACATGTCCACGTAGGAACGTGCTTGATCAAGAGTGTTATACACACAAAAGTTAATTAATAAGCAACTATAAAAGGATTATAAAGCTCTCCATATATTGAAACAGAGTGATTTTCATTTAAATGTAAAAATAAGTGAAAAATGTTCTATATGATCTACAGGATGCTACCTTTTATGTGAAAAGAATAAGGAAATAAATTATATATTTAGTTACTTTTTGCAGAAGGAAACATAACAAGCATATATTACACTAATGAAATGAGTAATTTAGAGAGATTGAGTAAGAGGTAAAAAGAATAAAGAAGTGGGAAACAAGTTGAAGGTATGAGAGAGATACCTTTTCCTTTTGCCAGGAAGATATAATAGACAATTTACAAAGTAATAAATAATAGATACACAGATTTTTTTCCAACAAGATTGGTGAGTTTATTTTTAATAATCAGTCAGGTGTGGTCACAAACAAAAAATTAAAACAAAAAATAGCAAGGAAGAATGGAATATAAAGACACAAATGGAAGGAAACAGGGAAAACAAAGAAAACAAATTAGTAAGAGAGAGAAGGATGTACAGAAAAAATATTAAAATCCATGGAATTACCATAAGGTACATGAGGAAAATGTAGTCAGAACCATCCATGACATTGAAGTTTAAAGGCATTCTCAGTGATGAAACACCACTGACCAAGAAAGTGGAATGAAAATAAACAAGTGGGATTACATGAAACTAAGAAGCTTCTGTACCTCAAAAGAAACAGTGACCAAGATACAAAACAGCTCATGTTGTGGGAAAAATTAATTACCCAATATCCATCTGATAAAGGGTTATTATCAAAGATATTTAAGAAATTGGTAGAAATTTGCAAGAAAAATTCAACCCCATCAAAATATGGGGAGAAGAGATGAACAGAAACGTCCTCAAAGAAGAAATACAAATGGCCATTGGACACATGAAAAAAGGCTCTTCATCACTAATCATCAGGGAGATGCAAATCAAAACAAAAATGAGATGTCGTCTCCACCACATAGAGCCACACATCCAAAAGAACAAGCGTAGCTAGCACATACCAGATGCAGGGAGAAATGAACTCTCACTGGTTGTTGGGAATGCCAAGTGGTATAACCCTTTTGAAAACAACTTGAGCATTCCTCAAAGACTAAAAATTGAACTCCCTTTGACCTGGAATACCATTCTTGGGGGCCTCAAAACACAGCAGAAATGCCATCTTCACTTCTATATTCATTACATCACTATTCACAGTAGCCAGAATCGGAAAACAACAGATGAGCGGATAAAAAACTATGGTACATCTACACAATGGAATACTACACAGCCACAAGAGAAAAATGAAGTCATGAAATTTGCTTAAAATAGTTGAACACGGAGTGTATGGACATGCTGAGTGAAATAAGTCAGAAAGAGCAGGTCAGACATAGAAGGAAGGCACTTATTTGTGGGCTTTTAAATAAAAGAACTTAGTATGAGACTAATAGTCAAGAGCGGAAGAACAAGGCCCAGTTGGGCTGGTCCGTGGTTCGAAGCTTGCCACAAGTGCATGTAAAGTGGACGGCAGTTAGGATAGAGAAGGGGACAGTATGCCAATGATAGTTGGAAATGGCCACTCTGGACAGGAACTGAGTGCTGAAAGAAGGTAAAGGGGCAAATATGATACTCTCTTAGTACCTGCACTGCAAACCATAATGTCTGAGACAGAGACAGAGAGAGAGAGAGAGAGAGAGAGAGAGAGAGAGAGAGAGAAGAGACTGCCATAGAGATAGGTGTTGAGGTGGGACACAAGGGACATTTGTGGTGGGAAATGTACACTGGTGAAGGGATTGGTGTTGGGATGTTTTATGATTGAAATCCAATCATGAATAACTTTGAAACTGTCTATCTCATTATGATCTAATTTTAAAAAGTGTCTTTTATAAAGGAAGCCATGGATTTAGACACAGGCTAGAAGAACCATTTGGCAAAGCTGAATCTAGTTGAGGTTCATAGGAACTTGCATACTGCGTGCATTGTGTAAAACTTTCAGATATCATAGACTCAAGAAAGAAATATCCTCAACTTTGTATTAATCACCTGGCATTCTGATGTGGAAAATGTGATTTTGTGTTGGGTGTTTGGATTCAGTCCCGTGGGATACACTGAGGCATGTAGTGCTGCTAGCGGTGGTGCCATGTGGTGGGGCTGAGCTTGCATTGGCTGGCTAGTGGTTTGGGTTCCCTAATTATGAATTTGTATATCACATAAATAATTTTACTACTACTAGATTTATAACCCTGCCCCTCGAGGTGTTGCAGATGTGGCTACAGTGCCCATCTGCATCAGCAGGTGGCAGAGAAAAGACAGACTTGTCTACACCCAGGACTCTACCCCGTGGGCCCTAGATGGTTGATGGTCTGACATAGAAAAAGACTGCGTCCCCTGAGGTGAATCTCAGAGTCATGGCAGAGCCAGGCAAGCTACACATGGTGTATTCGATATGCCAAAAACAGTAACAATAATCGGCCTTATTCCCAATGAATGGAGACTATACTGGTGCTCGTTCGAGCAAAATGATGAACAATGGGAAGACAAGTGACAAGTGACAAGGTTTATAACTTGATATGTGTTGGAGGATTAGTTATAAACAGTCCTATGCTTGCATTAATAGATATATAATCAAGATCATTTAAAAATTTTATTATACAACTGTTAGATATACAGTTATAAAAGTGTTCATATTTGGGTTTCAGTCATACAGTGTTCCAGCACCCATCCCTCCACCAGTGCCCATTTCCCTCCACCAATGTCCCTTGATTTCTTCCCCTCCCCAGTCTGTGTCTATGGCAGGTTATTTTCACTTCTCTCTCTCTGTTTCTCTCTCTCTCTCTCTCTCTCCCTTCTTTTACACACTCTGGCTTGGAGGTCATGTACATCCTTCTTCCTACTTTCAATGCTCAGTTCTAGACTAGATTATCATTTACAATAATTATTAGTACACTATTCCTTTCTCTGTATTACCTAGCCTCTGACTCCCACACATTTGCAGTAGGTTCTACCCACTCACAAGACCTCCTTATTCAAGTTTGCCTGGACTTGGATATTGGTATCATGCTATTCTTTTAATCCTGCAAATAAATGCAGTCATTCGATATCTGTCCTGTTAAACTCATTGCTTACTTCTTTATTTACGATTTGGAGCTCAAACATGAGGTGCTCGGGGTGATTCCTGGTTCTGTGTTCAGGGAGCACTTGGCAGTGCTCAGAGTTCTTTCTATCATTTAGAGGTTTGGACCAGGGTCATCCATACCCAAGGAAAATGTCTCCTCCTGTTCTGTCTCTAGAGCCCTTTGGGTTGCTAATGTTGCTTACTGAATGCCTCTCATTCTACGTCTTGTGAAACATCAGGAAAGGAATGATTAACAAACTTTGGGTTTCTAGAACCCAAAATTTCCCTTAAGCAAACAAAGATTTCATTCAAGATACTGCAAGTAGAGATCTTACGGACTTTAGTTACTATTATTATTCTTAGAAAGGTTGTTAAAAGCTACAATACACGTTTGAAAATGTATCTGTATCCCCTTATCAGTTGCAAAGTAAAAAGCACACGGTTATGGCCCCTTCTGACCACTAGATGGGGCTATTGGCGTTTACTGGAGAGAATTACTGGCTGACATTCTCCTACCATCAGAGTCAGAGAAATTATTTATGTCCTCTGTGACCCTCAGCACAAATATTCCATCACCCTCTCTGCTCCCCACACACACACACACACACACACACACACACACACACACACACACACACACACACACACTCAATAGTGAGCTGGTGCTGAAAAGGCACAAAGCCAAATTAAAAGACAACATGCCTTTTACTTTCATCAGTTAATAATGGATTGGACACAATGGAGTTACAAAATAAATTCAGGAAGAAATATCCAGCGCCGAGTCTGACATTGTAATTACGAGAGTGGAGAGCAGGTCTCTCCTGAAGCAACAATGCATTTCGCTAGGGTCGGCCCTAGATTTAATCCGATCAGCCACACATGGCAAAGCGACAGAAGGACCCTAAAAATAGATCTCTATGGTAATCTGTCTGGATTACTAAATTCAGTGGCTTGGCAACCAATCAGGGAAATGTTTGCGGAAAAGGATTTAAATATATCATGAAGTTTTATCTGCATGATGGAGAAATCCACAAGGCCCCAACTCAGAGCTACCACTGCAGGATTGCTTTCAAACTATCAAGCTCGTTTTGTCAAAACATCACCTATTCCCTCCTCCTTTCTGCAATTTAATGAGGACAACCCAAGAGTGGAGTCAAAGGGAAAAAAAATAAAGCTTTATGTGAGGGAGCCAGGTGTAGCGAGCCACAGTTTCCTGGTGCCTAAAATGTCAAGCCACAATTTCCTCAGAGGAATATAGCTTTCAGTCTTGGTGGTAATTGAGTAGTTCAAGATACACGGTGTATTCTTATAAAAATATCATTTGGAAAAGAAACGAGGTTTTTTATCCAAAGTGTACAAAGATCTATGTAATACAATCATAGCTATGTAAACAGAGCGGGGTTAGACAGTTTAGATGTGTACCATGTGACTGATTAACGAGAAAGAATTTACTTTTGTTGTGACTAGAAACAAACACAGATTCAGAATCTACAATTAAAGAAAGAACTTCCATGTTTCTCACCTTTAGGGGCAATTACTTGAGGGCTCTCGAGCATTTTGCTATGTCACAAACATACACACAGGTCTCCTGGCTTCTCACATCTGCTTCCCTTATTCTCCAACCCAGAAGCACTTCTTAGGGGCTTCCTTGCTGTGGCATCCAATACGCAGCATATTTAACCCTTCCCAAATGTGTACACTGCCCATCCTTTAACAGGAATCTGTTCCTTTGGGTCCAAGACGCTGCTTCCCTCCTCTTTCATCTGTGTATTTTTTTCTCCAATCTTATAGACTTTTCCTTGTATTACTGAAAAATGCTTTATAAAATCAGGAAGTGACTAAATAACAAATATAAGAAAACCAGAGAGCAAGTATGATTTTTCATCTAAATCCTCTCTCTGTCCGTGAGATTATTATAGTCAGATACACACACACACACACACACACACCCAATAATAATAATAATAGAAACAACAATAACAACAACAACTAGAAACCCTTTCTAAAATTGTAAAAACCATTAAAATGTTGTTTTCTTCTTTATTTGCTATACTATTTCCTAAAGCATTCAGGATCCAGGTGAGCTATCCAGTGTTGGTTTCAAAAGAATAATACATTCTCTGGAAATTTCCAAAGTATAGGGATCCTGAACACAGACATGAATTTGTATTCTTCTTATTTAGAAAAGTATGTACCTATATAAAATCTTTGTAATGTTTGGTGGGTAGGCAGTTTCTTATATTAATTGAAAGTCCGATATTCTGAAATTGTCATTATTTTTGCTTTAGGTTGCTCACTTATGAATCTTACCTACTTTGGAAATTTTGGTATTAGTTAATAAGGATAGATTTATTATCAGTATGTAATCACACATGTGTGAAACAGAATAATGAAAGAGTGTCAAATGGGGTAAATTATAAGCGATGTAACAATTTTTTAACTCTATGTTTTTCAAATACATAAACAAGCCTTTATAGCCTTTTATATATCATCGTACACACTAAATTAAAGAAAACTGATGGCTTTATATGAAAAATTGGGGGACAGAAGCAGTGAAGCATTTGAGTAATGTTTGTTTCAGATATAAATTACTCCCTCTGTCTGATTATTTTGCCCCTTGGTACCTCTAAACAGACAAATGAGACTGTCCTATAATACAGTTCATAAGCTTCTGAATTTCATGAGTCTGTTTAAACTAGATATTAAAATTCTGTTAAATTTTTCTTTTATATAATATAGTAGACTATATCTTTCTAGTGGATGTGTAGGATATACCATTGATATATTACTATTATTCTTAGAAGTGAACGCAAAATCATTTTTCTGTTATTTTAGAATAATAGACTTCATATTGCTCATTTCTGTTTCTCTTGTGATCAGTCACATAATTGAAACACATCTCTCCATTTATTTAAAGTAATAGTACTTTGTCCAAATAAGATGTAATCTATTCCATTTTAGAAGGTATAGTCATCAGGGGCAGGAGCAATAGCCCAGCGGGTAGGGCGTTTGCCTTGCACGCTGCCGGCCTATGCTGGCCTGGGTTCGATCCTCGGCATCCCATATGGTCCCCTGAGCACTGCCAGGAGTAATTCCTGAGTGCAGAGCCAGGAGTAACCCCCTGAGCATTGCCGGGTGTGACCCAGAAAGCAAAAAAAAAAAAAAAAAAGCTATAGTCATCAATAATAATTAAGTGAAATATTAGCAGAATAGCTATACACAGTTAACTTCCTGTATGCTTTACATACAATAAAACGCACAAATATTAAGTGTGTAATTCTATAATTTTCATAGTTCGCAGTATTTTAAGTGAAAGAATCGTATCAGTGTACTTGACAATAGTTGAGAAAAACGCTAACATTAATTTGTTCCCCATACTCTTCTCAGCCCTCTTTTATGTCCCCACTGTAAGATTCCAAGTATTGGTTGACTATCAGTTTTGATTTTTATCACTTCATTTCCCTTTATATGGAAAAAAAGGTTTTTTTTGTAGTTTAAAAAAAATTCATGTCCAACTGTTCTTTGCTCATTTTATTCCTTTCCCCTTAAATGAAATAGAAACCCTTAGCTTAGATTTAGATTTTGGCCACCAACCTAGCTTATTTTATTCTAAATTGATATAGATTGTATATAAAAATGAGAACTTCAACATGAAAACTTTGAAAACTTAGCTCTCAGATTGCTAACAAACTTCAAAACAAAATTAGGAAGTTAATTCCACGTGTATCTATAGACACATGCCGTTGTTGGAATGGGTTGACCTTTTGCTTGTGTTTAAATGATAGGATCATAAATGTTTTAGCTAATATATATCTACTGAGTTCCTCTCTGGATAAAAAGGATGTGCTAAGCTTAGACACAAGTTATGGAAAAGCTGAAGAAAATGCAAAGCTCAGGCACAGCATTTGTCCTCAAAGAATTCAAAATGAGCTAAGGGAGATAATGCATGTACATTGACACAGTAGAGCAAAGGAAATATATAAAAATATGAACATACAATATTATATATTATATATAAAATATTATATATATAAATTAAATATCATATTTAAGTAGTGAGTAATATTTAGGCAGCTTTTCAAAGAGACATTGGGTAAGTTTTAAATATTAGAAGTATTTTATTGGGCAAAGAGAATAAAGCAAAACAAAACACACAAAGACATTTCAGAAAGTTTCTTCAGTTAGTGGATATTTATGTTGAAGGATATATACATATGTGTATGTATGTATATATACCCACAAACATATATACATACATGTGCATGTTCACTTATGTGTGTATCTCTATCTCTATCTCTATATCTATATCATCTATATCATATTTATATCTATATCTATATCTATATCTAAAATGTATATGTATCTTTTTGCACCTAAGATGTTTGTGGCCTATTCAGGATAGTTATTAAAAAAAAAACCTGCAAATTGATTTAACACAGAAATTAAGAGTAGACTTACAAATATTAAACTTTTTGTAGAAGTAAAAGTTAAAACATTATCATAGATAACTTATAGAAAAAAGACAAAGAAGCAAAGAAAATTAGGATCAGAAATTTGAGGATTTCTGTGCAAAACAACTTTTCCTCTTCAACATTTTAATCTAAAAAATATCAGCTCTGTGTATTCAACTCCATAACCTACTCTGAATTGTGGATGCTTTTCTAGAAAAGCTACCCAAGAAGTGTCTATAACAGGGCAACTTCAAAAGACTTCCTTAAGAAATTTGAAAATAATGTTGGAATATACATAACAAATATTCATTTTCAAATTATTGTGCATTTATTTAAAGGCAACATATAGATACAAAAATACACACAGATTTATGTGTGTATTTATGTATACAATATGTAATATTATTAGACTTTCTTTAATTCTCTACTGATTTTTTTTTTGGGGGGTGGGTTTAAGGGCTATACCCTGCAGTACTCAGGGATGGCGCCAGGGGTCGCTCCTGGACTCCTGCTCTGGGACCATTTCCGGCAGCGCTCACTGTGGTGGGAACGAAAACGGGTTTGTTGCAAAGCAAGTGACTGACACTTTGTACTATCTCTCCAGCCAAAATGTTCTTTATTAAGGTTCGATTTATTATAATGGCTTTTGTTTTTACAAGAAGAGTAAGACAACAGTGTTTGTTTTAGGTAACTTTTCTCTGCCTTGCAAACTTGTGCCTAATTGTATTTTTCATTCTGTCCCCAATGTCATTTTAAAGGATTATATAAATGTTTGCCTGGGGTTAAATTAAAAAAAAAAAAACAGTATGTTACTTTCTGCCTTTTCTGGTATATGTTGATCAGAACATGAAAACTGTACTTCAGTTGCTGTTTTTCCTTTTTTCTTTTTTAAATGTTGGGTTGCAGAAAAACTACCCAATTGTACTAAGAAACTTCTTTTGGTGCCTGGGAATGTCTCAATATTCCCCATGCTTTGATAACTAGCTCCTCCTTGTTAAAACAAACCACCCTCAAATGCAGTTGCTTTAAAAAAAATCTCTTCCCTTCACAGGTCAGTGGTTTGGTGATCAGAGCCGCGTCCAGCTGCGCGGTTCCCACACTCTCCTCTCAACTCTGCTCTTCCTTTTTAAGCTGCTGCAGTCAAAACACGTGTCTCCAGCTTCTAACAGCCCAGCCAGGGCCTCTTTGAATGGCAATTACGTTTTAAGAGTCGTCAGAAAAGGCAAATCCCAATGAGCAAGTACTCCTCAAGTCTTTCTGGCGTCTCATTTACTAATCTCTTCGTGGCAAAAGTCAGATGCAATGAAAAAGAACCTAACGTTCAGTGCGGAGTGTAGTAAGAAGCCATGGTCGTTTTTCTGCAAAGAACCACCATTTCAGAAAAACTCTCAATGTGGTTTTTAATTTCTCTTCAAATCTTAAGCAATCTTCGCTATCTTTGTTCACTGTAAGCACATACTGGGAGATACATGAAACATACACAGAACAGTTTAATGACCAGTGAGCAGGGAATGCCTGGAAATGCCTGCAGGAGCGTCAGGCAAGTCAACAAGTCTCTGAGTTTGGGCCGGAGGTAGAGGAGAGTGTGGGAGAGCCTGGGACATGTGGATCAGGCCTGATCCCCCCCATTGCATCTGGTCCCCCAAGGAATGGGAGAGTCGGGGGTAAGCGCTCAGCACTGCGGGTGTGTCTCACAACCAGAAACAGAAGAAGAGAAACTGGTTTTATCATAATCCTAAAAACGCCCTAGACCCCAATCCCTTTTATTGACAGGAGACCATTATTCTGACTTTTCTGTATCAGTAGGTGATGTATATAAGCGTATATAAATTTGTGTCACCTACCCTAAGCCTTTTGTTTGGGGGGGGGGGTCTTGGTTTTGTTATGTTCAGTTTTTGTTGGGGCCACCCATGCAGTGATCCTCAGGGATCCTAGCTCTGCGTGCAGAAATCACTCCCGGTGGTGCTCGGCAGGCCGTATGGGGTGCTGGGGAGCTAACCTAGGTCAGCCCGGTGCCAGGTGGCAGCTTCCTGCTGTCCTGTCTCTCGCCTCATGTTGCAGCCCCTCCTGGTAGTCGGGCGGCTTCTCAGCAGTCTGGGCCCCAGTCGCTACTCCTGGTGAAAATGGTCAGGGTGTGTGAGCCGGATAGTTTAGTGCTAGAACCCTGATGTTTGGGACCTGCAGTGCCAACAGCCACCAAGTCCACTCCAGTAATCACCAGGGATCACCAGGCCTTTGCCTGGCAGTGCTCAGGGGCCCACCTGGCACCAGGAATCAAAGCTGGGCCTCACTCTTGCAAGGCAAACGCTCCAGGCTTTTGGCCGCTGTACCCCTGCCGCAGCATGTCAACAACAGATGGAATACTAGGAGCTGGACAGTTAGGTGGAGCAGGTAGGGTGCTGGCCTTGCACGAGGCTGACCGAGATTCGGTCCTCTGTATCTCCTATGCTCTCTGTGCGCTGCCAGGAGTAATTCCTGAGTGCAGAGCTAGGAGTAACACCTCAGCATTGCCGGGTGCCCCTCACCCCCTGCCCCCAAACAACAACAACAGAAGTGGAACGTTAGAGTCAGAACCATAGACAGGAAGTGGAGCATTTGCAAACCCAGGTTTGATCCCTCCTGTACGGTCCCCAGAGTCCATCCAGGAGTAACCCCTAAGTACAGAGGCAGAAGTAGCCCTGAGTACTGCTGGGTGTTGCTGATAAACCAATGAAAAAAAAAAGGAGCATTATACCATGGACATCATTTAGTGTTTCACTTTATTTACTCAAATCATGCATATATTTTAGACCTTTTTTAGTGGAATGGTAGGTGTATTTTACTTTCACAAGATACTTTTTTTTTTTTTTGCTTTTTTGGGTCACACCCGGCGATGCTCAGGGGTTACTCCTGGCTCTGCACTCAGAAATTACTCCTGGCGGTGCTCAGGGGACCATATGGGATGCCGGAGATCTAACCCGGGCTGTCATGGGCCGGCCGCATGCAAGGCAAACGCCCTACCCGCTGGGCTATGGCCCGGCCCCTCACAAGATACTTTTGCTGTTGTTGTTTTGGCCACAGCTGACTGTGTTGCAAGACTACTCCTGCTTTGATGCTCTGGGGTCAATCTTGGCCATCCTCCAGGGAGAAGGCAGCTACAGTGATGGAAATCGAACCTAATTTTGATGAATAATTTGGTGGTTTCCAATTTTGTTATTAAGAATTTTTTCCGTTAGGTAAATGAACCTATTGTGGGCTCTGAAGAGATAATTCAGGGGTACAGTGTCCACCTTTCATTTGACTGACACCCTCTCTTTGCCGTCTCATCCCCAGCGTATGCGCAGGGTTCTTCAAGCACTGCAGAGTGACCTCAGAGAGAACTAGCAGTAAGTCTTGAGCACTGCCAAGTGTGGTCCCAAACCTTCTCAAGCAAAAAACTCAGAACGCTGTGATGAAATGTTTAGAAATCAAAGTCTAAATAAATGGAGCTATAAGGCATATTCATGGTTGGAGGTTGGATGCTTCCGATTTGCCAGTTCTTTCAGATCTATCATTTCATGCACTTTTTTTATCATACCACCATAAGATATATAATTACAAGGATTATCATAATTGGGTCTCTGTCATACAGTGTTCCAGCACCCAGCCGGTGCCCCGTTCCCATCACCAATGTCCCAACACTCACACCCAACCCCAGCCTGCCCCTATAGCAGGCACCTTTTCTTTCTCTTTCTCTCTCTCTATCTCTCTTAAGAACTGCTTGTTTCCCATGCACCAATGATCCTAAATATCATTGCCTTAACTTGCCCCCAAACTTGCTTTTCTTCCTTCTAGTCCTTGCTCAAAAGCTGAGTGATCCCATACTCACTGGAACTCTCTTGTTTAACACTGACACCACCAGCCCCACGTGGCTGGTGGCTACTATATTTAGATTTTAATTAATTAAAATGAAATTAAATTAGAATTCAGTTTATCAGCTGCATTAATGATATCAAGTGCTCCATAGTCGCAGGTGCCAATATTGTGGGACAGCACAGATAGGAATTATTTCCCTGGTCAGAGAAATTTCTATTGGCCAATGCTGTCTCAAAGCATAACACACATTTTTGCATTCCTGTCAAGAACTTTACCATCTAAAACCCATTGCCATTGTCTTCAGGCCAGTTGTTTCTGTATTTATATACTTTAAAATTAAAGAAGGCGACTATACAATTTTTTACCCTTAGAAAGTGCTTAGCCATATTATTTTTAAAAACCTAGTATGTATTTTTTACCTTTAGAAAGTACCAAGCTGTGTTCTTGATGGATATGTAGAATTATATGATATAAAGAGTAGTTTTATTTGTTTGCAGCTTCTATCAAAGGAGAGATTTATTTTTCCTTGTGTGCATTTATTTTTATCGGTATCGGTTGTGTTTGAAGCAACATGATTCACCCTACTGTTAAATGACAATGCATGCAATATTCCACTAACGCACCCTCCAACCCAGCTGTACTTTTCCACTTCACAAATTCAATTATTTGACCATATAGTAACACCTTCCTTAACTTTCCTTGACGTTTTTCTTATTAATGACAAATTTATTTTCTAAATTATAGTGATAGACTCAGTGAAATTTGTGTTAACTGTATTCATACATACAGCTAGACAGTCTTATAAACTCATTTGTTTGTGATGTACCAAGCTGCTGGATGTGTTTTTCTGAGAGAATTACACTATGATATCTATGTAGCCCCTATGATAAACACTACGGGGCTGTTACCTACTAATGATTGACAGTTAGTATATGGCATATATTTCTTTTAAACAATGTGATTCATTGTTGACTCGCTTTCCACTGAAAATACATATCTCACAAGGGACACAGCTTTATTCCTCTGGGGCTATCATCATGTTCACTCCTCTCTAATCCTTTGGGTAGACAATAGGGTTTCCTTTTAACACCAAGTCCCTTGGAGGACACTTCCCCAACAACTCCAAATGTACACCTCTCTCTTACTCATTCCAAACTCCTTCATGGAGTCCCTGTATGTGACAGCGTTGATGGTCACAACCATCTACGAATTTGCATCATGCCTAATTTCTTCTGCATCATCTCTAGAGTTGAATAACGCAAAGTCCTAATGGGCTAGTTATGCCTTTCATATCTAATTTCCCAACTGAAATTTATACTTGTTCTCATCGGCAGCATGTCATAGGTTGATACACGTCATATGTAATATTTTTAGAAAGCTTTGCTAACTGTTGGTATAAAATGAATTGGTAGACTCAGTCCAATACTCGACAATTAAAATCCACTTGTCCCTTGCAATTTCATCAGTGTTGACATTAATGTAGCCTGTCTTTTTCCTTCACCACCCTCGCAGAAAAGTCAAGGCACTCGAAGCCTCAAAATAGAGTCTCTTCTGATTATCTCCATTTTGGTAAAAAGACCCATTTTGTTGGCCTGCTGATAATTGCAATGCAGTTTGTACCAGAACACTTAATTGCTGATGATTCTGTGACACTAATGAGGATTTTAAAAATGGAGAGATATGCTTCTATTACATCTGTTAGCTATTGTTTTGTTTCTGCATCAAAGAAACATTCACTCAACTAAGTAATTCTGAATCAACACAGTAATGGTGTTTGCTATTAGTACTCACTGCCTGTCAGGAAGACTCTTCATTACAAACCTTAAATGCATGAATTTCTTTGACTCCTCACTGCTATCTTCCACATTTAAAAAATTCACTTTGCTCTTCAACACAAATGTCCTAGAAAGGGCAGACACCAGACCCTTATTTCTTGGCATTTGCTTGCTGTCTGGTTTAGTAGTTTGATTAGTAGAATCATGTTTTTAAAAGGTGCTGGCTTAATCTTCTTCGCATTTCTACCTGACCTTGAATTGATTCATCAGCATTGACCATAAACTGTAATTGAAACAGGTTTTTTTTTCTGTTTTTGGTCTCTAGTGTCATGGATTTTTACATCTAAAAAATCTATTTAAAATTTCCTGGGAGGGAAAAAAAAACACTGTGTTGAAAATATTTATAAATGTATCTATATACGTGTGTACATAAATATATATAAAATATTTATAAATAAATATAAATATTTATTGCATTATTTACACAATGAATTACATAATGATTAGATTATTATGATTCTATATCATATTAATATCTAGTATTTGCTATTGGTGAAATTCTAGTATTTACTATTTACAATATTCTTGTATGCTCTAGATAACAGGAACCAAATTAGGCATTCAATGATTTCTTCTGTGCTCAGTATTAATAAAATATATGTGTATGTGCATATCTGTAAATGGAAAATTGCCAAAACTTATTTTATTTGGTTACTATAGGCAAAATGGACTATTTGGGGTTGTCTTAGTTGGCTTATGCAAGTTGCATATGGAATATTCTTTTGATACAACTAATACACAAATTATCATTCTTATTTGCACTCTTACTAAGAAATGTTGTATCTGTCATGACTGCTTCTAGATAGCATTTTATTAGACTCATATGAGGTTGTGAACATATTGTGGAGGAAACAGATAGCATTGACTGTAACATATTCATTAATTCAAGCTGTTCAGTGTTTACTTAGCTCAAAATAAGGGAGATCTGTTGAACCTATTACTTACTTCCCCTACTTGAATATGCACACCTAATGTTCAAATGTATTTATAAACTAACCTGCAAACTCTATAACTCCTTCCTCCTAGAAGTTCTGTTATAAGATGATACCAAATGGAAAGCATGTGTTCATGAATGTCACCTATAGGGCCCAATGAAGCCGTAAAGGAAAAACTATTTCATAACACAATTGTAAACAGTTGATAAAATAATTAAAATTTCAAGTATACTTTTCAAGGATATTCTGTCATCTTGCCTTTAGCTATGTTGCTTAAGAGTATATTGTAAATTTAATTTTCACTTACAATTTCCCTGTATTTGACCAGTTTTAAAATCAAGGACAAAGCATGCAGACTTACAGTATAGCTACAATATTGGGCCCTTTGACATGAACTTGCCTTCTTTGTGTTTATATGGCTATAGATAACTGAGATTTCAACTTCTCTGAAATTTCAAGGGAGGAGACCAGGATGAGCTTCCTGTTCTCCATGTTGCTGATTTAAAAGAGAACAGAGTCATGTGTATCACAGTCTTCTCTTGGGGACTGGAGGTATACTAATGTGTTCAGGCACATATCTTGCATGCTGTCAACCCAGCTCAAGGATTACTCCTGGTGGGGCTCTCGGTACCATATGTAGTGCCAGTGCTGAAGTCAGCCCTGCACAAGGCAAGCTTCTTAACTTCTGTATGATCCTCCAAACCATGATTTTCCTATTTTCTGACAATATACAAAAATAAAAGCACAACAAATAAAAATTATTATAGGGACAATGATGAAGTCTATTTTGGTATCCAGGAAATTTATTGAGAGCTTTAAAGCACTTTAAAGCTCTATACTCACTTTATACTATTACTGTATAATAGTAGCCATCAGCTTATAAGTCTTTTACTTCCAGGACCCATAAACTTTTGAAAGTGTATATATTATTGATACTTATTTGTATTGGTAACATTAACACTGAACACAAAACAAGTGCTACTTGAACATTCCAATTGAGTAAATAGTTGCTTGACCAGGCAACTATTTGCAAATATATATGCAAATATATAGTTCTTGGTCACTGCATATCATATTTATAAATAACATCTCTGTTAGTATCTGGGACAAAAAACGGGAAACTTTACAAGGAAAAAGTTTGCTAATATATCATGTAAGACTGACAGACTAAACTTTGTCTTCATTTGCTTTATTTCATAAACTCCTGAATCAATGGTTCAAAGAGAGTAGGATATTGCTTAAAAGATGAGTCCAGGGGGCACGCAAAAGAGCAGCTGGAAATTTGGACAAGAAAGAGAAGGCAGGCAATAAAGTGACACAACCTCACCCACACTCTCCGTGTAGGTACCTGGAGCCTAACACCAGAGGGGGATTCGAAACACTAGAACAAATGTCTCAGAGCGATGCCTCAAGCTTTTGTGTATGGATGTGGGAGTATAAACAACGTTCACTTTGGGAACGCTCCTAAGAGATCTACATTTTTGCACTGCTATTTCTACTGTTGAAGGAGAGAAATATGAACTTTGAGTCCTGAAATAACCCTCAATTAAATGAACATAAGTTTTGGAAAATACAAATAGGGTTAATTTGCAGAGTCTAACAGAAAAGTAAAATCATTTCAAGTATTATTTAATAAATAAGAATAATTTATTAAATATAATTATTATCACTGTCACTGTCTGTATCACTGTCTTCCAGTTCATCATCGATTTGCTCCAGCGGGCACCAGTAACTTCTCCATATGTCCTGTCTCATGCTAGTAGAGCCCAAGGGCACCTGCTTGCTCCAGGAACATAAAGAGCCTCAAACCATTCCATCAGGTCATGGGAATAAGGTATACAATTGTTACTGGTATTTGGCATATCAAATACAACAAGGGTAGCTTGCCAGGCTCTGCCGTAGCGGGTGGCATACTCTTGTAGTTACCTCTAAATAGAGCATTTACTGATGAACCGCATGGCCGCAAGCAGCAATGCGAGCCGGGCTGTAATAGGCTCTTCTGCTGGGTGGAGTTCTGACGAGGGGAAGTCCAGATGTGGAAAATGGCAGCCCTCATGGAGTGGGGGGGTCATCTGGCTTTATTTAACAAAGTATAATTATTATACTTTGTTAAATTTTAGGTACAATTTTTTCAGTGTTTACTGTATTATTGGTACATAGGTAATTTATCAGTTTCTAAATTTAGTTAGTGTATTAAACTGTGAGGTACTAATTTTGGTCTATATACTGCTATTTGGGACCATAAAAGTACTACTAAACATTAATGGTGTCTTTAACAAAATAGCTCTGAGAAATGATAACACTCTTTCCTTTAGTATTTGTGTGTGAGCTAGTAAGGAGAACATTATTTGCATGGGTAATGGCTTTGGATTCTCTTAGTGTAGAAGAATATACATATCCTCATTTAGAAATCACACATGACTTTGCACATAGTACACTTCTGTATTACCTGCAAATTTCAATTTTATGTTAAAAAACCACTTCTGGTAAAAGAATACATTTTTTTTTGTTTTGTTTTTGTGCCATAGCTAGCAATGCTCAGGCCTTACTCCTGGTTCTGAGCTCCTAATCACTCCTGATGGGCTCTGGGAAACCTGTATGCTGGGGATGGAGCCAGGGTTGCTCCATGGCTCCATGGGCAAGCAGTCCACCCCCCTGGCACTGTACTATCACTCTAGCCCCGAATATAATAAGACTTTTTAAAAAAAGAACTGCATCTTTCTTTTTGCATATATATATAAATTTTAAAAAGAAAGCCTTACCTTGCATAAGACTGACTAGGGTTTGATCCTTGTCATTTCACATGGTCCCCTAAGCACCTCAAGAGTGATTCCTGAGCACAGAGATAGGAGTAACTCCTGAGTATTGCCAGGTGTGCCCCCAGAAATAATATGAATAAGCCTATACTGATACATTTAAAACTTTTTCATGAACTAAATAAGTCCTACAAACACTATTTTGTAAGAGCAGGGAAATAAGAATTAAGAAAATTTTAAGATGAAATCCAAATAGACCTGTAAAAGCATGAAATTTTGTTTTATTCTCAAAAAGGAGTGAATATTGGTTTCATGTTAAAAAACAAATAATGCTTAAACATATACATTAGTAAATAAAATATTTTATATAACTTCCTATAGATGTTAAAAATCGCCTGAATTGACATATAGCATGCAATATAAATGAGATGCTAATTCTTTACTGAAAAGCTTAAAATCCCTTGCAGACTAGGAACAAGCCTCTCTTAATCTAGTAGGGCGTAGCCATAAGTACATGAATGAATGCCTTAGTCGTTCAAAGCACACAAAATGTTGAGAAGTTTATCTAGTTTTGTAAAGAAGCTTCTTTAAGACATTTTGCAAAACTTATTTGAGGACTATGAATACCCTAAACTGTTGCCTGTCCAAGAAGCTCTGTATTGTTCCTTCAAATCTGCATGGTAAGCTAGCTGGAATATTCTTGGTGGATTGTTAATTTCATTGAGGGTTTTTGTTCTTTTAACTATATTCTTCTAGCTTGTAGGGTTTTGTTTGATAGATATGTGGACTTTCATTTGTTAGTTTATTTTTTCTTCTCTCTCTCTCTCTCTCTCTCTCTCTCTCTCTCTCTCTCTTGCTTTCAACATTGTGTCTTTTTCATTCTCCATCATCCTGATTATAACATGTATTGGAGTTTTTCCTATTTGGGTCTGCTCCTGGATCTGTATGTCTGCACTCCTCAACTCCTTTTCTATCAACTTTTTTAGCTTATGTTTCTTCATCAAATTTGCCTTCAGGGACTCTAATGATTCTCATATTATTCCTCTTAAACTCATCCCATAGTTCTCTGGTGTGGTGTTCATGTCCTTTACTTTTGTTGCTTTATGGAGGCTTCCTGAATCTCATCTTAGAGTTTACTGATTTCTTCCTCAGCTGCTTTTATCCTGTTACTGAGGACTTCTATTGAGTTTTTATGTCACTGCCCAGGCTCTTCACTACTGTTACTCCTAACTGTAGTTTTATCATTTCTTTCTTGCTCTTTACTGCCTATCTGTGCCATCAATTCTTTGAACTCATTAAACATCTTCAATACAGCGTCACTGAAGTCATTATCTGAACTGGTTGGTACTGGTAAAACCTTACATGCCACTACTTTTACTCATTGTACTTGGTGGGCTTCTACACTTTCTTCCTGTAGACTTTGCTCACCTGCTTTGTTGGGGTTGAATCTCTATAGTTACGATGCTGATGATGCTGAGTTTCTGAGAGATGGGGTTGAGTCTAACTCTTTACTGTTATTTACGTTAAAACATAAATAAGTGCTTACTGGTTGTTTTTACAAAATAATGTAAACGCGGTAAGCATGTAAAGAGTCTAACTCTTGGCGGGAGGAAGCCCAGGGTGGGCCGTTGCCTGCAGCGCGCAGGCGCGCTGGCCAGGTTTGATCCCCATCTTATATGGCCCCCGAGGAGTAATTCCTGACAGAGTCAGGGTAACCTGAGCCGCGGTGTCAAAAGAAAAAAAGAGTCAACTCTTTACTGTTAGTTTGTCAGTGTGGAGCAGACTGGAGGTGTGCCTGTGCAGAGTTACTGGTTCAGGAGGAATATACATGGGCCTGCTGAGAGCAAGGTGCAGGGGTTGGGACCCAGCTTTGGGAGGAGGAACCAATCCTGGTTCCGTCTGGAGTTGTCAGTCAGAAAGTTCACCTCACCTGAAATGGGGGTGGAGCCAGGACATGGAGGTGGGCCTGTGAGGTGGCCGAGGCTGGGTGCAGAGGTTCTAGTAGATGAATTTTATGAATGTGTTCCTTGTATTCTCTTCTCTACTTAAAACACCAAAAAGAATGAGCTATCATTGTTTATATTTTTTGTCTGATAAGAAACTCATGCACAAGGTAAAGTGGTAACACACACAAAAATGAAAAATAAAATAATAAAGGAACTCATGTACCGATGTTTACGTTTTCTTGGAAAATGTGCAGGTAACTGTGATGTGTTGTTATTTATTTTGGGGAGTTACTCTCAGCAATGATTGGAGGGCCACTCCTGCTTAAAGGATTGGTTGTTTCTGGTGGCGTTCTGGGGACCCTAAACCCCAGCTTCCCACAGTGCAAAATATGTGATCCAACACTGAGCCTCTTTTTTTTTTTTTTTGGCTGGGGGCATTTTTGGGTCACACCCGGCAATGCTCAGGGGTTACTCCTGGCTCTACACTCAGGATTTACTCAGGCGTGCTCGGGGGGACCATATGGGATGCCGGGATCGAACCCAGGTTGGCCGCTTGCAAGGCAAACGCCTTAGCCGCTGTACTATTGCTCCGGCCCCTCTCCTTGCCTCTTTTTTTTTTTTTTGGGTCACACCCGGCAATGCTCAGGGCTACTCCTTGCTCGCACTCAGGAATTACTCCTGGCGGTGCTCGGGGACCATATGGGATGCCAGGGATGGAACCCAGGCAGGTACAGGCCGGCTGCGTGCAAGGCAAACGCACTACCCGCTGGGCTATTGCTCGGCCCCTCTCCCAGCCTCTTAAGGCTTAAAAATAACTGCATTGGAGTGGGAATTGTGGCCTCCCCCTCAGAGAGTTCCCAAGGACCCAGGCTCAAGGGACCGCCTGTAGATTCCATAGCCATAATATTACTTGCAAGGGGGAAGGGTCAGGGGTGACCATGGCAACAGATGCTGGGGCCTAGCTGGGTCCCTAGCAGTACTCACTGCCTGTTAGGGGTCGCCCCGCCTGTTGTGGGAATAATGATACTGCTTCCCTGACCTGTTGTGGGATTATGATCAAGGCTAGAGGTTCCTGAAGGTTATTCTTTAATGCTACTTCGTTTCATCTCTTGCTTGCTCTCTGCAGGAACCTCTTCCAGACTTCTGTCTCTCTCTGTAGGTTTCTCCTGCAGGCTGCTCTCTTTGAAGGGGCGGGTGCGGGGGGGGGGGGGGGGGGGATCTGTGAGGGCTCCTCTCCTCAGGGCCTCTCACTTCCAATGTCTCTCTTCAAGGCTTCATGCTTCCGGTCCTCTCCCAGGACGTCTCCTGTCAGGAACTTTTCCTTAGGGCTTTCTTCAGGGCTTCTTTTCTCTGGACTCCTCGGCTATGTCCCTATCCACTTCCCTGTTACTTTGTTTCTTATTTTGCTACCGTGTCTTGTGTCACTGAACCCTTATCTAAGTCTTTGAGTTCCTCCGTGATGCCCTGCTGCCGGTGGTCAGAAGCCCTGAAGCTCTGTAGCCCTGTAGCTTTGATGCCAGCCCTCAGCCTCAGGCAGCAGGCCCGGTGGCTCTGGTGCTGGCCTCGGCCTAGGCTTCAGGAGCAGCTTCTGTGCCCGGTGCTGGCCATCCGGCTCAGGCACCAGGAGCCGCAAGGCCTAGGTGCTGGCCAGGCACCAGAGGCTGCTGCTCTCTCAGTCCAGAAGCTCCCCACAGGATGCTCTCCTGGGGCCTGTATTTATAGTCTCGGCCAGGTTCAGAACCCTAGTCTCAACTGCCTTAACAGAGCTTGGGAGGTTCTGTGCCTTTAAGATCCCACACCAGTTCTGGTGTGTTTTTCAGTTTCATTCATTGTATCGTCTCATTTATCCTGTATTTCAAACTATTGGAGTCTTTATGTGTCCCACATTTTGAATTGCTTATTATTTTATATATTATTGTTGTCATTAACTTCTGAAATAGGCATGAGCACAGATATGAATATTAGTAAGACAAATGCATAATAGACTGATGAAATATATATCATCATAAACAAAAAAATCATGGGCATAACACTACTTGTTGAATACTTGCCATACATAGACTAATATGGCATGCATACACACATTTATGTGCATATATGTGTATGTCCATTTCATCTTAGCAACACATTTATGGTATAGCTTTTCTTATTACACCTTGGAGCTTCATTCATTCCACAGGACATGGTCTAAATGCTCTATTACATAGCTAGTAAGACTTGGGGTCATACCAGGTAATGCATAGAATTCTGATTTTAAGATGCTGCTGTCTCCATTTCTCTGCTCACTAACATTTTTTATTTCACAGGTATCAAAAAGTCAGGAAAAATCAGTACAAGTTATTACCTTCTTTCACCTCTGTTTGGTGGGATAACATAACAATTTGCACTCAAATCTATATTTCAGAATTTCTTAGTACTGAAGAAACTAAAGCAAGACACACCTGTATATTCACTTGCATATTCAAGTATACACTTATAAAAAACTACCTTAAATTTGGTTGATAAATAGTCATATTCGAGAAAGCACAGTCTAAGCTTTGCATCCTAAGAGTTCCTAGGAAAGAGGGACAAATGCACAAAATGGATTTTACTTTCTGAAAAGGCAATAATGATAGAGTGGCATATTCCATTTCATTCATTGAATAGCCTCATTTATTCTGTATTTCAAACGGTTTGAGACTTCATATGTTCCACTATTTAAATTGCTTACATTTTATATATTATTGTTAGCCACTGACTTCTGAAATGGGCAAAAACACCAATATGAATTATTAGTGTGTAATATAAAAGCATAATAGGCTGATAAAATATATATCATCATAAACAAAAAATCATAGGTATAGCATAATACTTGTTGAATGCTTGCTATACATAGCCCAAATCTATTGTAGTAATAAGTAGAAAAAGCAATAGATTAAGCAAATCTGTTGTGATAATAAGTAGAAAACATAGATGGAGGGCGATGCTGACTGCCCAGTGAGAATGATGGGTGTTCCATACTGTAGTAGCACCAGCAAATGAGGAAAGGCAAAAATATTCAGCTCTGGGGCTGGAGATCAGAGAGGGTATAAGGCTCATAGAGGGCTCACGTTTGTCATGATCTCAGTTTACTCTCCAGCTGCTTGAGGTCTCCTAAGGAGCACAGGTATAGCCTTTGGCCTGAGTAACCTCAGGCACCACAGGACTCAAGTAGCATAGCATCCTCAGGTTTTAGCGTTGAATGCCCATCCCAGTAGGCCAGCAATTTCTGGTAGGTGCCCCAGGTCCCCTAAGCATCATTGTCCCCCTCTTAAATAAATTAATCAATTAAAGCAAGCAACTACGCACTGATTTCAAAAAATTTCCCCAATAGTTAGAAGAATAATTTTTCAGAAAATAAATTAAGTCTTATATGAGATACTGGTCAATATATCATCATGAAGGGGTGCTAGTAGTTGAGCTGTGTACGCTCTTCACCCATATGTAAAGTCCACATTTCAGCAGCCCACATCATGGAGAGAAGCTGTGTTTGGAGGGGGATGGGGAGGAAGTAAAAGGATCGATCTGTATTTAATATCACTATAACTTCTTTTATTGATGCTTCTGTCTCTCAGGTCCTGGCATTTCTAAGGATAGTGATTGACAGGAAACTTGACAGAGAATGAGCCGTGCATGAGATTCTTAATTTATTTCCTTTTGCTTAACCTTTAAAGCATATTTATTTGGGGTCAATTTTGTGGGTTTTTTCCTAAAGACTTTTCATACTCTGATTGGATGCCTACTTTATTGTGATTTAAAAAGTATTATTTTATGGTGGTGGCATGCAAAGTGTATGTGAGTGTGATGTGTGTGTGTGTGCATGCATGTGTGTTTTAAAATAAACGACCAATATTATTTCATCTACAATTGCCTGGAACTAGGTATAATCTCATTTGACAGCTGTTCAGAGTTGAATGGAAGCTGTGAGAGTCTCAATGGGAATCATTATAGTGCGCTGTGAGTGAACGTTCATTAGCATATTATGGATATATATTTTTTTGCTTTTAAAAAAAACTATGAAAAGCAATCACCCAGCATGATAGGAATTGTGTTTTAACATCAATAGTTTCTCCAGTTTCTTTCTTTTTTTTAGCTCACCTCCTCCATATCTTTAGATATTTGTTTTGAACTAAATAGAGATATTAGGTAGTTCAAGATCTCTGACAACATCATTTGCAGTAGAGTGGGCTCATGTTAAACAGAAAGATGGGTTTGTGAGACTGATGTCAGTGCACATTACAAAGCGTCCATCCTATTGAAAGGTTAAAAATAGAGAAATGTTATGGAGAAATGCAACTGCTCATCAAGCAGAAAGTGGCCTTTTCCAAAATCACTGGCTATGAGCCTTTGGAATATTCAATTAAGGTTAGTTTTCTATCAATTGGATTAATGGATTCTATCTTGAGAGTGACAAGAAAATAATATGACATGTGATAAAGAACTTTATCAAGAGTTTAGAGGTACAAATATGACATTATTGACATTACTGCTTACTTACCAGCAACAATCTACATATTGCTTCAATATGTAGTGTTGAATTTTGTATTAAGAAATGTTGGGGGTCACAGAGATTGTATAGCTGATAAGGGAGCACACATTGCTCTCCCCAGCACTGCCAGGAAAGAGTCCTCAGCACAGAGTCAGGAGTAAGGCCTGATCACTCCTGGGTGTGGCTTGACCAAAAAAAGTGAATTATCATATGAAATTTTGTCTTTTTATTGTGCATCACTTTTTTGTTGATGAATCATTAGTTCATAATATCAGTATTTCAGGGGTATGAATTGACACTTCCATATGCACACAAGATGAACTACATAAACTCTTTGCCTTCTTTCCACCCATCCCTTTTCAATTTTATAGCCACTTGACTTTTGTCATAGTGTTTTATTCTTTTATGCCAGTTGCTTTAGTAATATATGTAGATGTATACAATTTATGTTATATACATGTATGGTATATGTGTGTATATCACTTGTCTTCCCGTTGTTCATCAATTTATATATGTATTATATATAAAATACTTTTATATATATAAATATATATTGCCTTTGTTTTTGGGTCCACATACCGGTAATGCTCAGGTTTTTGTGGCTCTTCCATAAGAAATCACTCTTGACAGGGTTTGGAGGCAATATTGGATGCTGGGGATCAACTCTGGTTTGCCGTGTGCAAGGTGAGCACGCTACTCTCTGCACTGTGCCCCAACCCCTAGTTATTTATATTTCATATGCAAGTTCAATCATTTTGGAATTATTTTCATCAACCCATTATTCATTTATCACAATTAGGTATACATGTGAATATCTTTGCACTTATATGGAAGAGAGCACTTTCAATAGTTTTCATTGGAGCTGTTTACTTTTTTTTGTGGGGAGTGTTGGGCACACCTGGAAATGCTTAAGTGTGCCCAAGACTCAGGGGGCACATAGTGGCTCATGGGCTACTACATGATGCCAGGGTCTGAACTGGGTGATCTGCGTGAAAAGCATGCACACAACCCACTTTTAACTCAATTTTTCATCTCAAGTTGTAACCAGATTCAAAAGTTCTTTGAGGTTTCCCTGCAGCTAACGTTTTTACAAAACATCTCTAAATGTTGGTTTCCCTATTGTATGTCTAGTTATAGTAAGAAACTATACTACCATACAATTCCAATTGTGTGGCTTTCTACTATATGTTCCAGGTATGTATTAGATTTGACAGCTTAAAGTTCCAAACTCTAAGGGTTTACTAATAAAGAGACCATACATGTATGCATATGTATATATGCTGCTGTGCTACTGTGTATGTGTGTATATATATTTGTGTATGTGTATGTATGTATATGTATATATCCTGTGTTACTTTTTGCCCTTGCTGTGTAAGGGAGATTGACCAGGCAAGGTTGTACTCTTTTACCACTGAACCCGCCCTAACTGGTTGAATTTTTTTAAGGGGGGAGAGAGAGTTTCCCAAGTGTTGTTCAAGAAGCACTAGAGGCCTCTGAGATTCTCAGATCATCATGCTCTAGTTCAGTACAAAGCTCCAATGATGTAGGACCGCTGGGGTCCTGTGGAGGGGGCTTCAGGAGTGAATCTGATGCTGCTTAGTGGACTACCTGGTGTTGGGAGTCAAACCTGAATCAGCCACATGCAAGGCAACTGCTTTACCTACTGTAGTACTATCACTCTGGCTCTGCTCTTTTCTTTTTAACCCTTATATTCTATTTGATTTTGTGGTTGCTTATTTCTAGTTTTCTGGGTACTTTTCCTAACCTGAACACATTGTAAATGTTTGCATATTTTTCCCTCAACCCCCAAAAAAGAATCTCATCATCTTTTATTAATGTATGACGAATTAAGAATGGACTAAGAATGGATTAAGATACATTCCATCATGGGGGAAGAGGATGATTACACCATCAATATCTGCAGGGGTGGAGGGTGTGGTTGTAACTAACCACCAAGGAGAAGCTAAATAATAAACTATTATTGAATGAATACTCCAAGGTATTCTTAAGAGGAATTCTAAGACCAGCATGAAAGCAATATCTGTTGTACAGATATTTTTTTGGACTCGGAAAATGCATATAGATTTTTAAGCAGATAGCAATGCTTTACCAAACACTATTTTAATGATGTTGTATGTGCTTTGACACTTATATTACTTCCTTTAACAAAGCACTCACTACTTATTCACCGGTTAATTTTTCAGTGCTTTTTGTTTTCTTTTTCTTTGCCCTAGAGGTTGCTGTTGTGCTAGATGTAGGCAAATCCCGGAAACTTCATTTAAAAATTAATAAACGTGTTTAATTGAACAATAAGAACCACTATGTTTTCATGCGTAGTGGGCAGATAATTCTTTGCTAACTCTTACCACCAGATCCCTTTTCTTTCATGTAACTCTCTGTAGAATTGCTTGATCAACGAAACCGTGTCTCCTGATGAAAACAGGCTGTTTCTCAAAGAACAAATTAAGGACTTTCAGTCCTAGAGGTAAAACACTGTGAGTTCATCATGCAGTGCTGTAAAACAAATGTGTTATGTGCCTGGCAACTCTGTCACACAATCAACAGGAAGCCTGAAACGCTGAGATGGGCTGATTTGCACATTTTCATCAGGTACTTGCAAATGCAATCAAAATAAGCCAATAAGATTTAAGGCTTCTTGCCATGACTCAGCCTCTCTGACGTTTCTTAAAAAATTTTAGTCTTTGACCAAATTTATTTTCCATTCAATAAATATATTGAATATTTGCAATCAATTGGAAATCGAGCTGTGTTTGAGAGTAGGAATGTTCTTTAATAAGAAGGTCCCTTAAAGAGCAGCTTGGTGTAACGCTCAGAATAGAGGAATCGCAATCTCTCTCTAAGCCCTTTTTATGTTCTTTCCTTTCTGGGCCATTTTCCCACCCTTCTGAGATTAGCCTTTTTTTCCTCTTTTATTCTCTTTTTTTTCTTAGTCTTCAGTTCTGATTTTCTTCTTAGTGAATGCCTGATTCAAGAACACACCAAGATCAGTTCTGGTTTGTTGTTAATCATTTTGATTCATTTTACAAACATTTTTTAGCTTTGATTTTGTGGTAAGCATTGTATCTGCTTAAATATTCTTTTCAGAAAACTACAATCTTTAAAAAAAATGAATTAACTTACTGAGTTGCCTCCCAAATAAACTGCTATTGAAGATTAAAAGGAAGTTAAAAATCCATAACCCCAACATTTCACAAAATTCGATATGCCAATGTGTATAGTGAGAAATCACCCCTATAACTTTATTTAGGTAAATGGATAATAAACATTTATATCAATTTCCATCTTTTATGAAATGTGGACCAGAAAATTTAACAGTTGACTCTTATGTGAACTGAAGTTAACATATGCATGACATTTCACCTCATTTAGGTTTTCACACTTAAGGCAGTTTCTCTGGGCTTCTTCTCTTAACTCTAGCAAATAGTTTAGTATGCTTTATAAAATTTATTTACAAAGGGACATTGACATATATGTACCAAATGTACTCCTGATAATTCATATAGCTAAGCGGTGTACAATAAATTCAAAGCAAAATTTTATAAATTATTTGCAAAGAAGAAAGAGTGTTTTTTAAAAAAGATTTTATTATATGACCAGCCCCTGGCCAAGTCCAACATTGCTCCAAGGGTTTGCTCTCATGTGTGGGGGGAGAGACCATGCTGGCCAGACTCGGAGTGGAGTTTTGGGCCCTGCCCTTTCCTCTGCCTCCATGCCAGTTGCCCTGGAAGAGAGAGACCCACTCACGCCAGACCCACAGCTCCCTTGGCAATATTCTTAGAGAATGCTGATTTTAGGATAAGGTCCTTCCCAAGATCTTTCACATTTATACATTGTATACAGTTCTAGACAGGTTCTAACTGATGCCGGTAAGCCTAGCAAGAAGCCAGAGCAAACCACACATCATGCAGTCAGTCATTCTCAACATCCAGACTGCATAGTTCCTCAGAGCTCCATCCAAGAGAAAACCTTATCTTTCCCTTTAAGTTTCATCAGTAAATGCTCCTTCTACTGAGTGAGACTATACCACCTACATGGCAGAGTCTGGCAAGCTACCTGTGTTTTATTTACTTGTTATGCCAAAAACTAGTAACAATTATGGACCTCAGTTCCATGACCTGAAGAATAGTTTGGAGCTCTTCCTGTCCCTTGAGCAAGCAGATGCCCTTGGGTTACACTTGCTGTGACAGGACTTATGGAGATGTTACTAGTGCCCACTAGAGCAACTCGATGAACAATGGGAAGACAGTGATAGAATAATATATGACCGTGAGATATACAATTACAAAGATGTTCATGTTTGGGTTTTGGTCATACAGTGTTCCAGCACCCATCCCTCCAACAGTGCACATTTCCCACCACCAACGTCCCAATTCCTCCCTCCTCCCCTAGCCTGCCTCTATGGCAGATTCTTTATCTCTTTTCTCTCTCTCTCTCTCTCTCTCTCTCTCTCTCATTACACATTGTGGCTAGCAATGCATAAATTTAGAGGATGCAATCATCTTGAGAGAACTGAGAGAACTTATAGAGAAGACATGGTACTTCTTTGAATGCCCGGGCAAGAATGCAGCCAACACTCAGGGTTTCTGCCTCATGGAGATTCTATACTGATCCATTACACTGTTTGATAAGTCACATTAATAATTAAACACTTTGCGTACATATTTTTTTTTTACTAAATTCACTTTCACTCAGGACAGTTTGCTCTTAGGATGGGCTGTTAAGATTCAGAATGGCTCCCAATGGGATTTTGAAGATTCTACATTTAATATTCATCTGATCTTTGAGCAATTGTGGCCCAACAGGGCAGCATGCTGACTCAACGGGAGAATGTGCGGGTAGGTGTTTGTCAAGGTGAAATCGGACGGGCTGCTCAGTGTCACAAGAGAGGCGTGACAGTGGTTCCTGAGGCCAAGACTTTGGTCAAGCTTTCTTTATAGACCCCAGAAATTTTCAGTCAAAGCTATTCCCACTATATGGCCTGCCAAGTGAACCATTTTGCCAAGATTGTAGAAGAAAACTTAAGAATGAAATTTATTTTCTGTGGGCTTTACTATATCTCCAATGTGTTATTTTGTTTATCTGTATTCTATATAAGAATTTTGTATGATTTACTGGTGTGTGTTTTGGAATTACTATGACATCATATGCTCAAGTTAGAACACTAAAATAAATGCTCTTTTTTACCTGTACAATGTTAATAGCTAGCAATTAGCCCCTCCTGCTCATTTGTTACACTATGGGTATTTCTGTCACTTGAAAACCTGAATGAAATCCCTAAGCATCCTACACTATAAATCTACTACCATTTAGTACTATCTACTACTATCTATTGAAAAGTAGTCTTCCATATTATACCCTGTTTTTTACTTATTCCAGGTCATGATTCATAAGGAAGCTATATGTTCAATCGAGTTATGAGCGAAATTGCATCCACAGCAGTAGAGTAGGTGAACTTTCCTGCATGACTGCCATACCTGTTTTAAAAAAAGGAGAAATTTGAACACAGATGTACTCAGAGTAGGAAGACGGTCAAGATTGCAGTCAAGCTTCCATGAGAAAAGGAATATCATGTTAGAAGAACTGCCTGGTGTTTCAGAGAATGCCCAACCTTATGAACAGTTGCCCTTAGACTTTGGTCTTCAGAAATTTAAGTTAATAATTTTTTAAGTCCTTTCATTTTGGGTTGATTTTTTTATGGCAGTGCTAGAAAATGGGTAGAGATGATGTTTGAGTCACCTTTTTTTTTTTTTTTTTTGGGTCATACCCAGCGATGCTCAGGGATTACTCCTGGGTCTGTACTCAGAAATTACTCCTGGCGGTGCTTGGAGGCCCATATGGGATGCCGAAGATCAAACCCAGATTGGCCGTGGTACAAGTCAAACGCCCTCCCCGTTGTGCTGTCGCTCCGGCCGGAATCAGCTATTTTGTTAGATGAAGACAAACGCACGTAAGTGAGAAGTTCTGTAGTGAGAAGTCCCTTCACCAACTTCTAGGAAAGCGCTTGCTTTTATATCAGTTCAAAGATCTGCTCAGGGACATGGATGAAAAGAAGATTGAACCAACTAGTTCAAGAATAAATCAGGGTGATAACACTTGGCGTCTTGAGGCAACTGAGACCGATGATTTATCTCCAGCAGAGGAAAACAAAACACACATTCCAAGTGGGTTCATTAAGTCAGAAGCTAAAATCCCGAAGCAAAATTTATGATTATCCCCAGAATTCTTGAATGTTCTAATCTCCGTCTATGCTGCCAATGTGGCTAAAATGGAAGTAAAACCTGAAGCTGCCAGGTCTCCTTATTGATTACACATCAGCAAAGATTCAGCAAAGATTCACAGGTTTTATTTGTTCTCCCCAGAGGATCGTGGAAAGCCTCTTTTTAACGTCATGCCTGTGTACCGCTAAATGAATCAGGCTTCTTAAAAAGAAGTTGGCAAGACAAATAAGTGGTTTAGGGCCACTTTGAAGGGTCTGAGAATACTTTTTTTTTAAGTGAAATATAACAAAAACCTAGACCCCCAATATCCTCTATGTAGGAAACAATGCAAGGTAATAGAGAATAAAATAGAGCAAAACAAGTGTGGAAAATTAATGTGACTTTAATAAGAGTATTGCTGAATGGGAATATTTGATACATACAGATATGGACTATGGTACCAAATTACGTGATCTCCAGGCTCTGGGGCCCAGCAAAGATGCTGCCTCTGGTTAAACAGAGGCACGGACACCAGCAAATCCATTTTGGCATTACAGCTGGGCCAGCGGCTTGGTGGCGAGATTGTCAGCGCTGACTCCATGCAGATACACAGGGCAGAGCTGCTATCAGCTCTCCCGGTGCTCAGCTCATCATGAGGCATCCAGGAGAGAAGGCGGACTCTAGTGTTGGCCCATCATCCTGATAGAGCCTGGCAAGAAGCCAGAGGAACCCTGCACCATGAGGGCAGCCATTTTCAATATCCAGACTCCACAGCTCTTCAGAGATCACCCAAGAGAAAAGTCGAGCTGACATCTCCCCATTGTCTGCCGCTGCTTTGTCACTGTGCAGTTCATTAGTAAATGCATAAACTGAGAGCCTACCTACTACTGGAAAGTATCCCACCCGCAGGGCAAAGTCTGGCAAGCTACCCATGTCGTATTTGATATGCCAAAACAGTAACAATTTAGACCTCATTCCCATGACCTGAAGGAATGGTTTGAGGCTCTTCATGTTCCTGGAGTGACAGATGCCCTTGGGATACACTAGTACAAGACAGGAACATATGGAGATGTTACTGGTGCCCACTTGAGCTTATCGATAAACAACAGGAAGACAAGTAACAAGTGACCAAATTAATGTTGGAACATACACTCAATGAAATTAATGCTATAAAATGCCTTTAATCTTACTAAGCCAATTATTTTATCAAAGATTTAATATAAGGTAGCACTTAATATTTATACTTATCTTTGTAATTGAAATCTTTTATGGCTTTGTTTTACACATAGGTGACTTGGAATTTAGAGAATTTGATTTTCATGCCCAGAGCTAAATGACAGGCTTTCTGCTATCTGCTCAGACCAAAGCTCTATACTATATTTCTGAGAAAGCACAATTTACCTTTCAACATTAATCATTTGTTAATGAATAAAATCAGAACAATTTTAGTATCTGTAGTTGATTTTATTCTAATTTTCAGCAGATAAATTAATCATTCTAATAGTGTGTACCTAAGAATTTACCCTTTTTCCTGAAAATAATCTAAAAATTAAAGATTTGATGGTGGGAATTCCATCCAGATACATTAAGCAAGATTATTTATGTGAATGAATTTGATGCTGTATTTCTATGAGCATTTATGTCATTTTTACTATTTGATGTAAAATAGTCCAGTGTTCCTTACAGAGCTGGATTGAATTGAACACATTCTTTTAATTGTTGTTTGAGAATATTTTTAACTCCCACTCAAAACTGAATGATAATCTTGTGGAGCAGAGGAGTCTTACTTGTAAGTTCCTTTACTTCAGGTCTTTAAATATACTATTCCATTTCTGTTTTGCTTACAGGCGTTCACAGGAGAAATCTAAAGTAATTTGATATCATGTCCTTTGATTTGAGATTCTGCTTTTCTCTGTTGTTTTCAGTGGTGTGTCCTTCACTTTTATTACAATGTACTTTGGTGTTGTTCTATTTTACCTAATTTTGTTCGGGATTCTTAGAATTTCTATCTTTGCACAATTCTTCCTCCTCAGGCTGGGGATATTCATAACTATTATCTCTTCAAATAGCCTTTCTCTCCCTGTTTCTCTTTAATATTTTTCTAGTATTATTATTTTGTGGTTTAATCATGAAATTACCTACATTTTTTTGTGCAGAGAGTGTGATAGGACAGTTAGTAGTGCTGTTACCTTGTATTGGACTGAACAGGGTTCAATCCCTGGTACCACATGAGCGATTCCTGAGTGGAGAACCAGGAATAGACCCTGAGATACACCAGGTGTTGCTCCCTGAAAATAATTTTTTTTGAAAATGCCCTATATTTTCCTGTTTTTTTCTTTCTCCTTTTTTTTTCTATATTGTACGCTTTGTCTTCAAGGTCACTGATTTGGATTTTGGCATCCTGAAGGGAGCTGGTGTCTCTTGCCACTGTCTTCTTTTAGTACCGTCACTTCTATTTCAGTGAGTTCTTTTAACTTTTTCCATCAATGTTTTATGAAGCTGTGTTAATTTCTCATCCAATTCTTCTTTTTCTCCATTTCATTTATTACTGAGAATATTTTTGCTCCTCAGACAATGTTGAAAGTTCTCAGAAACTTAAAGACTTCTCTGACCTTCTGTGAAAGTAGCTGAATTTCTTTTTTCTGTTCATTTGTTTCATTACTCTTTGTGATTCTTGAGTGCTAAGAGTGCAGTTTTGAACTCTAGATCATCTGAGCAGTGACATGATTTGGCATTCACAATATCAGGTAATTACTTATGTGCTACTCTTGCTTTGGAGAACTTTTTTTAGGGCCAGCAAGGATGCTCAGGTCCTAAGATCTAATGTGTGGGAAGTCTCAGAAGGGCTGGAGTCACATAGGGGTGTCTGGTTTCAGAGTAGGAAGTAGGGATCATTATTGGGGAGGACAGAGAGGCCACATGAAGTTCAGTACAACATGTAAAGTTCCAAGTGGAATGTTTCATTTTATTAGGATCCAATGGGGAAAAGGAGTAACCCCTGAGCATTGCTGGGTGTGACCCCCCAAAAAAACCAGGTAGCTAAGGTGAATGTAGTCCTGAAGTATTATTGGGGTTGGGGTTGGGAATATCTTTCTTCTATTATTATTACAAAATAGACATGAACTCTGATCCATCAAAGTTGGTAATGATAAAGTGTGTTTTGAAAACATCTTCCTGTTATCCATCTCCAAGGGTGACAACTTTGCTTGTCTCCTATGAGGATGGAAGTCTTGTCTGGCATTTGGGTACTGTAAATACTTTCTCATGCATGTCATCTGATGATTTTTTTTTGGTTGCTGAAAACTAAATGACCTTACTGGGTGAAGTACTGCCAAGTTGAACACTTGTCATGGTATCGCATATTATTAAATAAGCATTACCAATATGTTTGACCTGCAAGTATACTGACTGAAGTTTAGTCAATACATATTAACAACAATATATAGTGACCACAATTACATAGTGAAAGAGAGTAAATTTAAATTGTTTTTATTTCCAGACCCATTTATTGAACCATACAATTATTCAGCATAAAACAAACCCCAGTAATATTGGTATCACATGGAGATATAACACCACACTTTTTAGAATGGTTATCATTAAAAAAAGGACACGATATTTACAATTGTTGATGAGGAGATGGAGGAAAATTCAGCATTAGGACATGGTTACTGTCCATGTAGAAGTACTGTGGAAAGCAATTTTGAGGTTGCTTTACTATTAAAATTAAATATTCATCATTTGTTATATATAATTTTAATATAAAAATTACACCTTCCATATGACCAAGCAATGCCAATTTTTTGCACGTAATCAAAGCAAATTAATTTAGGATTTTGAGAGTTATCAGCACTCTCCCATTCACTCTTATTCACAACATTCAAGATATGGAAACAACCTAACTATTGAAATGTCAATGAACAGATAAATGGACAAAGAAAATGTCACACACACACAGAGGAATAATCTTCAATCACAAGAAAGAAAAAATCTTACCATTTGTTACAATGTGAATGTATCTTGAAGACATTATGCCAAGTAAAAGAAAGATGAATACTGTTATCAATTATGTGTGGAATCTGAAAAACTGGTATCATAGAGTAGAATGGTGATTGCCACGGTCTTAGGACTAGCCCTGACAGAGATGTCAGTGAAAGTGTAAGAACTTCTTATAGTAGAATTAACATTAATGCTAGTATAAGGATTGATATTAATTCTGTGGATCCAATGTGCATCATAGTGAATTATGTGCTCCAAAGTTTCTAATCTAGCAAGCTATAAATATTGTCCTTAAAAATAGAGAGAGGGAAAGAGAGAGAGAGAAAGAAAAAGAGAGAGAGAAGCAAACCTTGCCTGGCATAGATGAAGGCTCTGGAGGGGGGAACCAGGGGACATTGGTGGTGGAAAATGGGCACTGGTGGAGGGGTGGGTGCTGGAACACTATAAGACTGAAAACCAAATATGAACATTTTCATAAGTGTATACTCACTGTGGTATAATAAATAATTAAACAAATAAAACAAAATTAGCATCACTTAAAAATGGTAACTATGTGATCATCAGAACTTTTGAACAGTAATTTTCAAATATATGCGTATCAAAAGAATAAGTAGCCTACCTTACATTTATAGATATATGCCAGGCTTGTCTCATTATACATGGAAAAATTGCTCCTTGAAAATTTAGCTTAAATGAAGCTTATTATTTTCTTATAGATTTTGACACTGTAACTCCCTCAACGGCAGTATAGTTTCCACTGAGTTTTTCAGGAATCCTATCTTCCAATAACTAATGATTCTTTCACGTCAACAAGTATTTTCCTAGGTAACAGGGTATGAGAGTCCAAACTGATTTACCAGACAAGCTTGGACATCCAGCTAATTTTGGATTTCGGGTAGACATTTTTTTTAATTTCCCCAGAGATTGCATGATATTTACTCATCTAAAAATGTTGTTATGGGAAATTTAGATTTAGCTGAGTATCCTGCAATTTTACTTGCTATATATAATAACCCCAAGTCAATTCTATGATGGACATTTAAGCATAGAGATTATATAAGTATTTTCTGCTCAAGCCATAACTTGAACTAATCATGTTCCCAGCTCAATTTCTGAAGAATCTGGGTAAGGGGTAGAAAGCTTCACAAATTTCTATCTTTTCCCTTGTTTTTAAGGAGAACTTGTAGAGTATTAGAAGAAAAAGACAATATGATAACATTTATTCCATGTCACTTGTTTAATAGATAGGGCAACTAAGTTCAGAGAGGTATAGGCACGGATCTACTTCATATTGGTTATTATATATTAAGCGAGAATTCCTGGTCATTGACTCACATTCCAAGGCTTCTTATACTATATAAATTAGTCATTCCAGAATTTTCTCCTAGACTAGCATGCAGTCTATTTCTATAAGAAATGTTTAAATCATACACCTATGCTAGACTATTCCTATATTCCCCTTGTGGCTGAGAAGTCTATCAGAACTTTATCTTAACATGGACAAACCGATATATATCTAGTCACATAAATAAAAAAAATATAGCTGTCGTGAAGTTGCAGTATATAGAAAGATGGGAATCTTTCTGCTCATATTATAACATTCAACATTTTACTTTTTTCTCCGTTTCCACTTTTCCTAGTAAATCAGAGTCCCCGCTACAATGCATTAAGTGATGGCCTAATCAGAGGCAAGAGATGGTCTGAGGCCTGCTTCAGTGAGTGAAGCTAACACTAAAGGCATTTAAGCATCTTCCATCACTTTCACCCAGTTGATTGTAATGATTGTTGATTGTAATGATTTTTGAGCCATGTTATATTATGAGAAATGTCAAAATCTGTATGGTCCAAGAACTCACATATTTGAAAGAAAAGGAGTGTAGGGCACGTAGAAGTGGAGAAGAAACCACTAGTTGTGGACAGTGGCTAATCTAATAGCTGCATTTTTTTCTTTGATAGATTGAAGTGCTCTTTATCACTGCCAACCACCCCCAGCTGCTGTTGCCTCCCCATGGTCTTCTCCCTCATCATCACTTCATGTTGATTATTCCAACTCCAGGGCTTTATTTGTGAAGAGATTTGTGATTTGTAGTAACAGAGAGGTCACCGGTTGCAACATTTTCAAAGTAGAATATTCTGGCATCAGTGTCATGCAAATTGGTTTTAAAATAGGAAAAACAGGACTATCAAATTGTTTTCACTCATGTTGTAAAATACAGGGATCTGATAGCCAGAGTTAAAAAATCCAAAAGCTAAAAAATAAAAAAAAAAATTCTTGTATCTCTGTCTCCATGCACGTATATGTCTATAACAGAGTAGCATGAAATATACGTTGCCTCAGACAATGCTTTGGTGTTTTTTTGTTTGTGTATATTTTACTATATTGCTTTGTTCTATTCAACTGATAGGCTGCTCTATCATACTGAACTCATGACTCAAAGAGACCTTCAACACATATTTCCCAAAAAGTTGATGTAGGGGGCCAGAAGGATAGTACAGAAGGGAGGGTGCTTGCCTTGCATGCAGCCTACCAAGGTTTGAAGTCCGGCATCCCATATGGTCCCCTAGGCATCTCCAGAAGTAACCTCTGAGCATCACTGGTGTAACTTTCCCCAAAAAAAGGAAGAAAAACCAAAATGTTGATGTAGTCATGCTTATTTGATGGCCCTCTATGGCTGTATATAATTATAGTTGTGGTCCAACAATGGTTGAATTGAAATCAGATTTCTATGAAGTTTTTTGTACTTCTAAAACTAAAGCATAAAAAGTGAATTGTGTATTTGGTAAATATTAAAGTGCCTCAAATTTTAAGTCATTTCTCAATTTTTTTTTCATTTTCACATCTTTCTCACCATGGGTTTAACTTCTAAAAAATGTACCTTTGTTGATAATGTGAAATCATTATCTTGATTTATATAATTATAAGCAGTAGAAAATTTAGCATAATAATAAGCAGTTACCAAAGTTATTTTCGTTTTGATGTATATTTCTCTGTTTAGCGAACAAGCTTTGCATACTTACTTATTCCTTATAAACATATTAAAAATGCATCTATACACATTAGTTGTGTATATGTGTGTGTTTATCTAATTTCACAATAAAAATTAACAATTTAGCAAAATAATCTAGTTTCTAGGCATAAATACACTATTAAAAATGAGGTTATCCTAGGAGAGGTAATAAACCTGGTTTAATATGCATAACATGTATGATGTATAACAGCACATTGCTTCAGAGAAATAACAGAAGCTGATACAGTCTTTTACTTAACTTATTTTCTTCTAATAATCTTTTAATTTTTAGTTTTCTAAGTTGAAATAGTATTATATGTTTCAGTGTACGTCATTGGAAATCAACATCAACTTCACTGATATTACCACTGAAATTACAATTTCTTCACCATTATCATCTCCTTTGTCTTATTTATCTCATTGCCCCCTTTTCCATGGTAAGTTTTACTTGATCTTATAGTTCAACTGTTTATTCTTGTTTTATGTATTATCTCTACATATCACATGAGTAAAACCAAACTGCTGTCTTTATGTTCATTTTTCACTAAACATGATATCCTCTAGATCCATTTATGCTGTTGAAAATATCAGGATCTACTTTTCTTTTAACTAAAGAATACTATTCGTTGTGTACAGATGAAATAAAAATCTGTTGGCACTCAGCTGCTTTCAGTTATAGGGCAGAATTTTTTAACTCTTATGAGAAGTCAGGGATATACTTATAACTTGGCTTTCTTTCTTTACTTCTTAAATTTCATCTTGATTTTATTTTTGTTGGTTTGTGTTTGGGGCCACACCTGGCCTTTTCAGGGCTTATCCCTAGCCAGCCTTGTGCTCAGAGATCTCTTGTGGGGCTCAGTGGACTGTATGTGGTGCCAGGGAAAGAAACCTGACAGACAGCACGCAACACCAGCACCCTACCCAGTGTACTATTACTCCAACCCCTTGACTAAATTTTTATATCCCTGTTTTAATAAACAGTTGATATTTTATACTTTTTTATACTAGTGTGTGTTAATAGCATCCCCTTGGTGGAAAGATATTAAACTGCTTGCAGAGTACATAGATAAGTGATGTTGCTTTGCAAATATATGTAGAGAGATGCATGCCTCTCTCTACATGTATGGTGGAAAGAAAAGGAGACAGAGAGATTTGATATTTATCCAAATTCTCTCAAATTTTTACAGCCAACCCATATTCATGTAGTCTCCTTTCTTTTTTTTTTGGGGGTGGCACACCTAGCTGTTCTTGGGGCTTACTCTTCTGCTCTGGGCTCAGATATCACTTTTGGTGGACTCAGGACCATATGTGGTGCTAAGGATTGAACCAGGGTTGCGATTTTCAAGGCAAGGACCAATACAGCTGTACTATCACCATTACCTTTGTTTCCTTCCATAGAAGAGTCTTATGGGTTTTTCTGTGTTCAATCAAGGAGAAAAAATAAAACCCATCAAACACCCTTTAACAATCTGTGAAGGACTGATTAAAGGTGAGGGAATCTGTGGGCTCATTTCTAGGGATTTCACCTTAGGGACTTCGGGAAGTATACTATGAGGATTATTAATAAAAGAGACAGAAATAACAGAGAAAAGCCTTGCTTCAGGAGACTTGCATTATCATAGACTGTTCTCTATGTACAGTATTTGTTGTTTAGAACCAGTAACAAAAAAACAACAGTGATTACTTTCAGGAGAAGAACAATACTCTTTGATCAAACACTTAACTAGCTTAACCTATCTATCTGGGCTAGACTGTCACACATTTAAGGGCCTTAGTATATCTGAATGAACACTGTTGTAATGGACTTTTCTCAAGGGGAGAGTCTTTCAGGAGAAGGATCAGGGCTAGAGCAGTTACAGGACCCTTGCTGGGGCAGCAAACTGCCTCTGGACACTGGCATTCTGGGTTGAAAGATCTTATTACATACCCTTCTGCCCATCTCCTTTATCAATTTATCTAGTCCCAAGCAGTTATGGAGGTAAACACAATGCAGATTGTCAAGTTGGGACACTATGAACTCATTAGTAACTACAAACTCGAGAGATCATGCAAAAGTTGGAAATAAGTGAAGGCTAGATTGCAGATACAGATCATGTGAAATTTGGATACAAGTCAAGGATAGATTATGAATATGTAGCTAGTGAGAAGAGAGAGATGGAATTACGAATGTCTTCTGCCTAAAATGACATAACCCTGTGATGACTCAGCATTCGAAAACTGAGAGACCGAAGAACTTTTAATAGAAATCAAATGGGAAATCAATAAAAGCAGAAATTTTTAATTGTTGTTGTTGAATTCCGCCCACTACTTTCTTGCCCTCTGTGAGGTTCTCTGATTCCATCTATGCCTAAAAAATACCCCAGGTTAAAGGAAAATAATATTTCAAACTAAATTCTAATTCTTGTAGTTGAAGTAAAGAAAATGAGGTTCTAAGGGGCAAATAAACTGGTCACCCCTATTGATAGTGGCATAAATATTATCGGCATTTCCATACATGAGAGTGGTGAGTAAAGGATGAAAGAAATAAATTTTTATTTTGGAAGTTCTTTCAGTGAATTATCAACTTTCCATTGATCCTACATTTCTCATGCAACCATCAGAGTAAGAAGAACAATACTAAGATTAGGCAGCATAAACGCCCCGTGACAAAAAGACATTGCTAGACTTTGGCTATACACATTCTCCTCTTTTGAGATCAGAGCTAGATAGTGTGTGTGTGTGTGTGTGTGTGTGTGTGTGTGTTTGCTTTTTTGGGTCACACCCAGCAATGCTCAGGGGTTTCTCCTGGCTCTTCACTCAGGAATTACTCCTGGCGGTGCTCAGGGGAGCATATGGGATGCTGGGGATTGAACCCGGGCCGGACATGCGGGCCAAGTGCAAGGCAAACGCCCCCTCCTCTGGGCTATTGCTCCAACCCCTAGATAGTGGTTTTGAAGCAGAAAAGATGATGACTGGGAAAGGAGGCAACATCCAGGGTATTGATAGACTGTCCACTACTACAGATCTCCAGAGGCATCAAGTCTACACCCCATTACTATTCACTGTATCACTGTATCACTGTCTTCCTGTTCATCATCGATTTGCTCGAGCAGGCACCAGTAACATCTCTATATGTCCTGTCTCATGTAAGTAGAGCCCAAGGGCACCTGCTTGCTCCAGGAACATAGAGCCTCAAACCATTCCATCAGGTCATGGGAATGAGGTTTATAATTGTTACTGGTATTTGGCATATCAAATACGACACGGGTAGCTTGCCAGGCTCTGCCTTGCGGGTAGCATACTCTTGTAATCATCTCTAAATCCAGCATTTATTGATGAACTGCGCGGCCGCGCTGGGCTGTGACAGGCTGGCCTGCTGGGTGGAGTTCTGACGAGAGGGAAGTCTGGATGTGGAAAATGGAGGCCCTCATGGAGTGGGGAGTCATATGGCTTGTTGCGAGGCTCTGCTGGGGTGGCGGGTCAGGGCTAGAATCCACCATCCCTCCCGGGCGCCTCGTGAGCGGCTGGGCACAGGGAGAGCCAGTAGCAGTTCGGCCCCATATCTGAGTTTCAGACTAGTAACTGTCCATTACCATTCACTTCTACTTATTCCAATATTGCTTTTCTTTTCTTTTTCTCTCAGCATTTTTGGCCCCTCTCATTCTTCAGCCCCGATTTCCCCTTTCATTTTTTTATCTCCCTCATTTCTTGCTTTGTCTCTGTTCCTGTTGCTCATTGCTGATATCTTTTTTAGAGGTTTTACACTAATCAGCACACCAATATTTATAAAGATGCCAGTTTATTATAATATCAGAAATAAGCCTCATCAAAAGTGTTACTCTTTCTAACATATTTAGTTAAAGATAGTCTCTCAAGTCTTAAAATCATTTCATGTATTCAATTTTTTGTTGAGACATCATTATACCAATGAGGGAATAAGTACAATAATTGTCCTAACCTCTGTAACAGGTGCTTTTACTTTTATTTTCACTTCATAACAATATGGGAACAATTCTTTCCCTTTTATAAAAATGAGAAGTGAAGCCCTAAGAGATTAAATAACTTTCCTAAACACACACACAGACTGGTAAAGGGAAGGCTGTGATCAAATGACATAGATTTTTTTTTATTTTTTAAATAAAAACCAGGTATAGGAAGTTTTGTTAGGGAGAGATCAGACAAATAAACCCCAGGACAACATTCAAGGAATACAGAATGTTACATCTTTATTTCACTATTCAACACGGGGATTGAGTCCATATAAATTGAAATGACACTTTCTATGCATAAGGCATTATAGACAAATAGAAAATAAATGTCTTCCTTTCTCAAAAAATATGCAATATATTTTAAGAAAATCCCTAATACACACAAGTGATTTCCATCCAGAATTCACATGACATAAAATAAAACAAAGGGAGTGGAAAAGTAAGAGCTCTAGAGAAGCAAGAGCATCTGGGGTTAAGATCATGCAGAGTGAAGTTAGCCAGGAGGACAGTCACAGAATGATGGCTCCCAAATGCAAGATAGAAAAAACAAAATCACAGCAATAACAAGTGCCCCAAAACAATAGAAATGAATATAAGAACTGGTCTTCAGTAGAGAGGTTGCGACCGGGAGCCTGGGGAGCACTGAGGCAGGTTAGGGAAGGAAGGAAGTGGTCATCGGGAGAAGGAGAGGTGTTGAGAGGTGGAAAAGTGATATGCATGAAACCATATCAGTGAAAGTAACGTAAAAAACAGTGTCTAAAATTATTATTATTATTTTTTAAAGTGACTAGGACGTGAGGGCGATCTGGCTGCCACAGCTGTCACCCCATTGGTCTCAGGATTGATTTCTCTGATCTGACTGGCTAGAACACTGTCTTCGTCCTCCCTCAGAGGTCTACATGCTTCCCTCCCGAAGCTGCGTGCTCGGTCAAAGAGGGACGGTCTTGCCCGAACAGAGTTGGGCCAGTCTTCGGTGGAGGGTATATGAGTCGCTGTGCTCCCCTGCTAGAACCTCCAAACAAGCTCTCAAGGTCCATTTGTAGGAGAACATAGGAGAGTCAAGCTTCCCAGATCCCGGATATTCAAATGAGGCGCTGCACATGCAGCCTGTCTTTCTTTAAAAAATAATAATAAAAAGGTGACTAACATAGAGGTCTGGTGAGAGGGAAACTGAGGTCATTGGTGAAGGGAAGTGGACATTGATGAAGAGACCGGTGTTGGAACACTATGCCTACAACCCAATCATGAAAATCTCTGCAATCCACCTTGACTGGCAAAAAGATCTTGCAGCTGGATTAGGTCTAGACACACTGGAATCAGAATCTAGCTACATCTAGATGTATTACGATTGAGTAGAAAATGACAAGTTTTTTTCACATCACTTCAGATGCTTGACAAGAGTGGATGTAAAGATGCAATGCATAATCATTGCATGTGGGATAACTTCTTGAAGGTTGGTAGTCAATGGTGACAATATTGATTAAAGGATATGAAAAGAAGAAAGCAAAGTTTCCATTTCCCTAATTATAGCTGCTACCAGATTAGAACAGAGCAAATATTAATTTTTATGGCATGTGTGCAGTTGTTGCATATGTGATGGCTGTAAACTTGTGTATTCTTGAGATACTGATGTATATGAATTGATTTACAATTTCCTTTTAGATTTATTGCAAAAAATAAGAGATTAAGAAGACAATGTGTTGGGTTGGGGTGGAAAGGTTGGGAAGTGGGCCCAGAAACATGATTAAAATGTTTTCTTGCATTATTTAAACTAACTGATTTCTGTTATGCAAAGGAAAATTATCTGCAGGCAAAAGAAAGGTATCAAAAAGGTTTCTGTGGAAGCATAAGGCACAATCAGAGTCTAAAATAACAAAATAACATATTTATTTCATCATATCCACGCAGAACCTTAATTCTGGCATATTCTGCAAGCGCTGCTGTTGTTCAATTTAGTAGACATCAGCAAGAAATTTAAAATAGTTTAAAATGAATAATATTTTAAAAACTCCGAGCTTGAATCATGTTAGCCAAATGAGAAGCACCAAAAGTACATCTTGGGGGCCGGAGAGATGGTCCAGCAGGTAGGGCATTTGCCTTGCATGCGGCCGGCATAGGCTGGCCTGGGTTTGATCCCCGGCATCCCATATGGTCCCCCGAGCACCGCCAGGAGTAATTCCTGAGTGCAGAGCCAGGGGTAACCCCTGAGCATTATCGGGTGTGACCCAAAAAGCAAAATAAATGATAGATAGATAGATAGATAGATAGATAGATAGATAGATAGATAGATAGACAGACAGACAGAAGACGACAGATAGATAGATAGATAGATAGATAGATAGATAGATAGATAGATAGATAGATAGATAGATAGATAGATAGATAGATAGATAGATAGATAGATAGATAGATAGATAGATAGATAGATAGATAGATAAAAGTACACCTTGAAGATTCCCAGGACAACTTCAGAGCAGGTTAGAAGACGTGTGACTCCAAGGAATTAGGTTAATAAAAAAGCAATTCCTATAAGAACCTGCTATTGTCATTGTTAATGTTTAACTGCTGTTATAATTGAAATCTTACAGTTTATGAGTAAAAGTTGATTAAATAAGATACTATATCTTATTACTGAGAGAATTTGTGTATAAATGACAAATCCACCTATATTAGCAACATGATGAACATAATAAATGCTGCAAACAGCAAACATGTATAGAATGAAAATTATATAATGTGGAAAATATTGTTCAAAATGTTTGTACGTGTAAACTCATTATCCATTAGAGTGGATCAAGTAGGATGACATTAAGTATGCACATTTTTAGATAAGAAAAACTCTCAGCCACAGAATATGAATGTCTTTTTTCCAGAAATTACTCTTTGTGACAATGGAAAAGGAAAAGAGTAGTTCTTAGAATCACACTAGCAGAGGCAAAGAAATACCCTGAAATTAAATGAGGGTAAATTTATGGGTAGATATTAATACTTAGTTGTATTTGATACCATTTCTGGTTACAATTAGAATAAAATAAGATATAAAAAATATAACAGAAAATACAAGGTCAAAGTCAAAAAGGTACAATTAAAGAAAAACTATTTCACATAAATGTAATCACATTTTGAGTACAAAATGAATATAAAGGATATATTTTAAAATGTGGCTTCTGTAATTATATGTAGAAAGGATATGAAAGATGTTTTAATTTCTCAGGCCAATTCTAATTGTGATGCCAGTATGGGAGTGTGTTGAGAAGGATTCTGAGACTCAGAAGGGATGCTATGGAGTAAAAATAATGTAAAATCTTGTCAAAGGTCAGGAACTTAGATCATCTATATATGTCAGTATATATCATATTTAATTTTATAATATAAATATTTATAGAAATATATAACTTTATATTATATTTCTTGTTAAAAAATAAAGTTATTCTACGAGTAAAAATCAATTAATTTTGGGGCCAGAGCAATAGCCAGCGGGTAGGTTTCCCGCCCACTTTCGCTTGCCTTAAAGACTGAGGAGAAGCTCTTGTCCTTATCTAACTCTTTCGGCCTATCCCTAGTCAAATACACAATCACTGTTCTTTTGATCTCACTGAGTAGAGTCACCAGGAAATAAAGTTATCAGTTAAACAGGACTTTCCTAGCAATGTGGCCTCCCTGGGTTTGATCCCCAGCTTCCCAGCACCACCAGGAGTAATTCCTGAGTGCAGAGCCAGGAGTAACCCCTGAGCATAGCCAGGTGTGACCCAAAAAAAAAAAAAAATTCCATGTATATAATTTAGCACATTCAAAAGCATAGGTCTTATAAAAGCAAGTTATACTCTTGGACTTGAAAAGAACATAGAATATGTTTAGGGATGAGGGTATATTAAAATGTAGAAATCACATACTTCCATGAGTTTGGGCATTATATTTAGGCAATTTTAACTGCATTTAATTCCTATTATTTTCATGAATATTTAGAGTGGCCCTAAGTGATTTGGGATGATAAAGGGAAGGGGAACTGGCGAGATTCCAGCTCAGTGAATGCCACAGCCCTGAGAGGTCTAGGTGGTACTCATGTGGCCCTTTGTTCATAGCTATCTTTTTGATGCTGTTTTTGATGAGTGTTTGCTCGGGAGGTTTAGGGGACATTGTGTAAAACAAAGGATAATTCTTTTACTCTGCTCTCATAAAGGCTGCAGCCGTGTTAAGAACCTTCACCAGCCACTCACAATTCTCTTCTTTGTAGCATCTGCTGACACATCTATATTACTTTTTGGTAGAGAGCAATGAACTATTATGCTACTCAATAGTAAAGATAATAGAGTCCAGTGGAAAACAAAGAGCTGATTAGAGTTGGCTTGTTCTCATATTTTGATAGTGGGAAGTGTAGCACTTGAAGAGTAAACTTGTTATCAGAAGTACCAGAGCGCAACATGCTCACTCTCTCCCTTAGAACATGTGTGGGATGATCCTTTGACACTCAAGTCGCATCAATTTTTTTTCTCTGAGACCGCTTTTGAAGTATGAGTCATCACCGATATGAATCCTTGGTGGATCAGCTTAATGAAGTATTTTGCTTGTTGAGAAAACATGCAAAGTTTGGACCTGTAGCATACATTCAAGCACACATTTGCTGAATCAAATGAAATTGAATGTATCTTTGAGATTAGTCTCAAAGGGTCAGACATATTCAAGTTCAATTTCTCCAACTAAATGTTGACTTCCCTTGGGGAACTAAGGCCAATGAATTCCCTGTGGGCCCCTGGAGAAACTGTTGCCTATCACTTGGGAATGGAAATGATTTTAAACAGAAAACAGAGGGTCCTAAAAGGTGCCAACTTTCTCCTTGGCTCCTTTACAGAAGAACAAAATATTGGCTCTCTGTAAATCTGCCTTAAGTGAACAAACATGGTATCTGAGGCAGGTTCCATCCTCTTTACATCATTCCAGCTTAATGTGAGAGAGTGAGGTGATGCAGTAGCGCCCACTTCCGGAAACCTTGCCTTAAAGACTGAGGAGAAGCTCTTGTCCTTATCTAACTCTTTTGGCCTATCCCTAGTCAAATACTAATCTCTCTTTCCTTTGATCTCACTGAGCAGAGTCACCAGGAAATAAAGTTATCAGTTAAACAGGACTTTCCTAGCAAAGAAAATCAATGTCATATAAATAATGAATAATGAAAATCTATAATGTTATATGAAATAAACATTATAGATGTTTTTTTCTATGTTTCCTTTTTTTCCCTTGATCCTTGACTGCCTTAACAGAGGATAAATGTCCCACCCCAGCACTATTTTTTTAGAATTTATTATGTGTCGATTATATGGTGTTAAAAATAGATCGTTCACTGGCCTGTTTTATATATAAGAATATATAGATGACTCTAATACATATATATTTTCAGGGGACAAACTATATGAGGATGTGCTCATAATTTACTCCTGTCTTTATTCTCTCACTCCTAGAGTTGCTTAGGAAACCTGAGTACTTCTGGGGCGTCCTTTGAGTTAGCTGCAATACTGTCTCTATGGCCCATATTTAATGGTTTTTCTTTTTTATTTGTTTTAAATTGCTTTCTCTGCCTCAAATCACATAGAAAGGTGGGAATAGTTCCTGAGCCATGAAATCTACTGTATGATTTCACAAGTTATATATACCTTATTGTTGGGTGACAGGCCCTACTTTAAGTTTCACCTACACTTAGCTTGTAGTCCCTCCCAACTCTTCTAGGGAGGCTTTGAATAAGCTCCAAAGGCCACCTGCAGTGCTGCATTTCAATAGAGTTGTTTACCTGTATTCATCTCTAGATAGCACTTGGGCTATGGGCCAAAGGGCTCCGAAGTTTTGTCGGATTTCCCTCTGTAAAATAAGCTGGAAGAAAAGAGAAGGGCCCCCCTTTTTTTTGCTATTTTGGCTTCCCTTGGCTTCTGCCTCTCTATCCTCTCCATTTTCTGCTGGGTCTCAACACCCAAGATGTGGTGGCAGCCATCTTGGCCTACACGTGGCTAGGATCTAGCTGGGAACCCAGAGTCTGGAGTTTTCCCTGCTCTTGGATTGTATATCAGAACTTGTGATAGTAAAGCCTTTTAAAACTGCACCGGATTCCTGAGTTTTCATCCATTCCCCACCGGCATCAAAGGTAGAAGAGAACTTGCTTCCTGGTATTGTTAGGGGACCCCAGTGGTCCCGGACACCATATCAAGCAATATGTTAAGGATCTTTTGCCAGAAAACACTAATGGCATTACTTAGGAAGTGTTATGTTACATACAGTAAAGATGAGATTTTATTTAAATTTTTTTTCTGTTACTTGGGGACACAGCCCAGCTGTGCTCAAGGCCTACCTCTAGCTCTGTGCTCTGTGCTCAAAGTTCACTCCTGGCAGGGCTTGAGGGCACAATATGTGGTGTCAGATATGGAACCCGATTGGCCATGCACAAAGATAGTGCCTGCCTGCTGTTCTATCTCTCCAGCCCCTTCATTTTGAATTTTTCACAGTAACAGTTTTGTTACCTCTGAAAATCTTTATGATCGTGTTCAGATTCTAAAGGGGGAAAAAAAAAAGTTCACTGCAAAGATTCTAGAGTCTGTATATTATAGACATTCCCAATATTAACAAGGACAGGCTCAAAACTCAATGATTGTTATCTCATGACAGACAAACTCAGGCACAATTTGAATTCTGAGAGCAGGAAAATACCAAGTGAGACAGATTGTGGGAACAATATGTGGACAGAATATAATAATGCTAGTGGTTATTCATACTTCAGTGGTGGCTGTGGTTTGGTGATATATATTTGAAGAGGAATGAAACTACTCCCAAGACATACACAGGATTGTAGACATCACTTTAGCGTAAAGTAAGAACTGTGATAGATTAAATAGATTAAATGTCATGTGGCAACAATCACCTATTCATGCATGGAAGAGTATTGGGACTAGAACAGAGGGCCTAGAACAGTGTTAGCGTGAAACGGCAAGACAAGACCATGTAGCAGATATACTATACATACGCAAAAGACTACTGCTCACTTACAGACAGAAATAACTTTACTATTTGCAGCGTTATGGATAACAGTTGCTATCATGTATTATGCAATGTAAAATTAGCTGACAGAGAATGATAAAAGTGATTGGACTTCACTTAAATATGATCTAAAGAAGGACCAAAGAAATAAACTAAATACAAGAAGTAAACGTTTAGACTATAAGTAGACGTGAAGATTGCAGGTAGATTAGGTTAAAAGGGTCAACTGTGTAGTGGACAATGAGACGTTCACGTGGTATTAAACTTAATGCATGCATATCACAAATTTTAGTTGTACATCATTATAAATCAATGTTCTTTCAAGTGAAAAATAAAATAGAAAGACCATCTACTGGTCTTTTCTACCTTACTACTGCTTACGGATTACTAATCACTCATAGAAAGGAGTGGTGCAATAATTAAATGAATCAAACCAATGTAATGTGCACCTCCTCATATAGGCCATAGATATGCACAGTAAATAAGAACTTATAGTTAAAAAATCGAACAATGTAGAGCCTGCAGTAGGGTTTGTCTGACTCACAAATATTTAAATAAATTGGTGTCAAAAGATTTGACTGTTGTTGTAGACTATTTTGTGGTTTAGCTCTGAGACTTTAAATTTTAAAAAATTATGACAAAGTTAAAGGTAAGGGATAATATAAAGGTGCAGATCATCAGTCTCTCTCTTTCTTTCCACACACACACACAATTTCCAGTAGATTATGATAAATCTAACACAAAGCAATACCAAGTGTTCATTTTTCTGTGAGGTTAAGTCAGTAGTATTATCAGCAATAAAGCAAGGCAAACAGACATTCTTGACACAGTCAGATTTAAGCATTAATAATATCTCCTTTTCATGTCTTAATTGGGTGTGATTTACTTCTGATAGCACCTTTCATTATCAGTACTGCAGGGCATCTTTGTATACCCTTTGAAGTGTCCATTGTTCTAATTATTTCTGCATGCTGGCCATTCTCAATGCATGTTAAATAATATCAGTAATGCACAATAAAAAAGCAATTGCTTAACTACATTATAGATACTTGTCAGCCTGGGATTGCCTATTACTCTGTAGATTGTACAATGTAGTGTGGTTATTTTACATTGATAGGCATTTATATTGATAGAAGAGGAAAAGAAAGTCCTCATTACAAGGCTTCTAGCAGTGTAATTATAGAGTGGCACCCGTGCTGTGGTGTATTAGAAACCACCTTCCTCTTTAACACTATGTATCTTGTGATATCAGTAGCTCAGTGGAATATTCTCTTTGTACTGGTTATTGCTTACAATTAGAATAGGGCAACTGGATCATTTACTTTTAGGAGTCTGATGTTGAATATTGGGTTTTGGACTTGCTTACAAACCTTAACATTAATTGTGGAAATGTATATATTAGAATTTATTCTTTCTACACTTCGTCCTAATGGTTCAAGACCTGACTTTGAATACAGGCTCTGTCACTTACTAGCTCTGTGAGCTTAAGGACATTTTTGTCTTTCCTAATCACATATGTTTCTAACAGAAAAGTGCTAACCCCTAAAATATGTATTAAAGGAATAGGAATTTGGATGAATTCTGGTAGCTAAAATGATGTTATCATGCTGAATCTGCCACATGAATCAATTATGCAGAATTTAAATTGATATTCATGTTAATGTTAAAAAAATCAGTATGTAAGCTAGCATTTAATTTTCTTAAAAACATTTGAAAATCCTCTTGTCTGAATTCAATCTTTGGCATGTTCTTGAAAATCTGTCCTATTAGATGAATTTTCTTTCCCTGGGATTTGGTTTCCAAGTTATTTGTCAAGTTGATTGGGTTTCATGTCACCCAATCATGAGATAAATTAAATTAGAGATGCAGACTAATTTGAGAATCTTGGCTACTCAATGATGGACTTGCTAACAACCATCCTTGAGGGAAATGCAAAAGGTGAAAGAGAGAGTAAAATGCTTCTTGACTTCTCCAGATCTCAGCCTATTCTATAATTTTTTCTTACCACTGAAATTCCGAATTTTGGCAGGACCTTTGACAGAATTAACATGCTAATATTTTTAATTTTTTATTTTTACAATTACAAAGATATACAATTAAAAGTTCATATTTGGGTTTTGGTCATACAGTGTTCCAGCACCTATCCCGCCACCAGTGCCCATCTCCCAGGACCAACGTCCCCGGTTCCCTCCCCCTCCCCCAGCCCTCCTCCATGGCAGGTTCTTTATTTCTTTCCCTTTCTCTCTCTCTTTCCTTCCCTTCCAGACTATGGATTACAGAACATACATTAAAGGGTTGTCATGTGTATCTTTTTGCCTCTATTTAATGCTCAGTTCTAGGTTGGCATCAGCACCCTCGACAATTGTTAGCACACTGTTCCATTTTCTGTCTTACCTAGCCTCTGACTCCCACACATTTGTGACAATCTCCACCTTTGACAAGACCTCCTGATATATGTTTCACTTGACCTTGGATATTGGTATCAAATTATGTACATATATATTTATGTTATGCAAATAAATGCAGTCATTCTGAATCTGTCTCTCTCCTTCTGGCTAATTTCGCTCAACATAATCTTCTCCATGTCCATCCATTTATAGGCAAATTTTATAACTTCACTTTTCCTGACAGCTGCATAGTATTCCATTGTGTAGATGTACCAAAGCTTCTTTTATCCAGTCATCGATTTTCGGGCACTCTGGTTGCTTCCAGATTCTGGCTATTGTGAATAATGCTGCTATGAACATAAAAGTAGGGATGGTGTTTCTGCTGCGTATTTTTGGTTTCCCAGAGTAGATTCCCAGGAGTGGTATGGCTGGGTCAAATGGGAGTTCAATTTCTAGTCTTTGGAGGAATGTCCATATTGTTTTCCAGAAAGGCTGTACCAGCCGGCATTCCCACCAACAATGGATGAGTAACATGCTAATTTTTACCATCTCTCTTTATAGTTATACCTAGACCTGTCTGACTTTTCCTGTTGTACAGAGTTCATGAGACATTGGAAGAAATACCTGGGTTACAATGTAAGTGGTTTTTGCTTCTTAATAACACATTGCCATTAGTGTTCCTCCTCACCACATTTTATGTCTATGAAATGAATATATATCAAAGTAATCATAGCCACCTTGTAAGTATATTTGGTGAAAAGTAAATAAGAAAATATATATAAAGATGCCAAAACCTGTTTTTATCCTACACGGGGCTGGAGAAATAGTACAGTGGTTAAGGTGCTTGCCTGGCACGTAGTTGACATAGATTCTATCTCTGACGTCCCATAGCACTGCAGCATCCCATGTCCCCGAGCACTGCCAAGAGTGATTCCTGAGTGTAGACTCAGGAGTAACCCCTGAGCTTTGTCAAGTGTGACTCAAAGAAGCAAAACAACCTTAAAAATCAAATACTAAATTAAAATCATATCCTCTATTTCTTTTTTATATCCGGATTAATTTTTAAACAATTGTGGGACACAGAGCTTCATTTTTTTTTCTCTGCTGCAAAGTTTACCCATCTATTGAATAACAAGTTCCTTGGAAGCAATAGTGACAAAAGACAATATTTTAAAGATCTTTCCTACACGACTTAAAGAACATAGGGCAAGACACTCTAATTGGATCCCAAAGACAGAATTAGTCTATTAGTGTAAGAGGATGAAAGATGCGTGTAAAATTTTGTCAAGTACCATTTTTTCCCAGTAGACTTTGTTTTCTGAGCTCGTGTGCCTTTGTTACTTCCAGCATCAAATTGCTTTGAGGGGACTCCAATAATTATAGAAGAGGGGTACTGTTAAGATAATATAGAGTTTCAGTAATCAGTGTATCACTGTATCACTATCTTCCGTAGATGATTGATTTGCTCGAAGTGCACCGCCAGGAGTAATTCCTAAGCAAAGAGCCAGGAGTAACACCTGAGCATCACCGGGTATTACACAAAAAACAAACAAAAAAAAAGTTTCAGTAATATCGATCTAAATTAGGAATGATTTATTCTGAATGTCCCTATCATGAAAACATGATATCATAATTTTTAAGCTCTAAGCAAATATGATCTATTGAGCCAGGACTTAAAATTTTTAAGCTATATGAAGTCAATGAGAGAGAATGTTTCAACTAATGAAGTACTCCTTCCTAGTGGTTTAATATGTTTTGCTTCCTCTCAATTTATACATCCATCTTGTATCATTTCTTAACCCCATTCAGGAATTCTTCCCCCTTTTTCTTTCTCTTTTCTGACTGTGGGCCACAATTACCTGTGGTCAGGTCGTATACCTGGCACTGCACAAAGGGGCCACTCCTGGGTGGGACCCCGAGGACAGTATTAAATGTCAGGGATCAAATCTCCTTGGCTGCACCCAGTAAGCATCCTAATCACTATACTTTCTCTCTGGCCCTACGGATTCTTCATTCTGTAGTCAGATGTTTTGTGGGAACTTAGTTCCTTTTACAGAGCAAAACATAGGCAAGAATAGGAAGGCAAAGATTCTTGTCTTCAGAATACTTTCACCAAATAGTTTTTTTTAATTAATTAAAAATTTTTTATTATACCGCCGTGATGTATACAATTACAAAGATGTTCATGTTTGGATTTCTGTCATACAGTGTTTCAGCACCCATTTCTCCACCAGTGCCCACTTCCCACCACCAATGTCCCCGATTCCCTCCCTCCTTCCCCAGCCTGCCTCTATGGCTGGCACCTCTTGCCTCTCTCTCTCTCTCTCTCTCTCTCTCCCTCTCTCTCTATATCTCTCCCTTTTCCTTTTCATACTCATTGCACCAAATAGTTTTAATCACTAAAGACAGCATAAAGACAAGAAGAACCCACGCTGCAAAAATCCTTCTTAATATAATTGAGTGTTTGGAGGCAAAATTCTTTCTTAATACAACTGAAAAAAAACATAAAGAATCTGAATCAGTAAATAAAAACAATTAAACACATGAAGAACATATTATTGATCAAAGTATAAATTTATTTGTTCTCAATAGAAATACTTTCTCAAAATTTGGTCTGCCAGTGCTCAACTTCTTACAGAAAATGCTGTGAATTATTTTTTGCCTTTGTTTCATAATACCTGAATTTTTTCCTACAAGCTAATTTTTACAATTGAATACTCATGAAAATAAAAAATGAATAAAATAATAACCTCAATACGGGATTAACCTGGGAAGAAAATTCTAATTATATGGCTTCCTATAAGACAAAGCTGCATCTGCTACTGCCTTCTCCGGTTACCTTTTCCTCTTTAATTCACAGTACAGTGGGACTTTTGAGTGAAGGAATGGCAAACAGTTAATAAAACCTTTGATGGGTATTAATTACTTTCCACTTAATTACCTGCCATGTGGATCTTGTTGAGCTATTGATTACTGGCAAACATACATCCCACCGGGGATAAGTGTGATTTAACTTCATCCAAAGAGTCAATTAGCTCAAGTAACATAGGGAGAGCTGGTGCTTCGCCTCAATAGCTGGTGTTCCTTGCCAAGAAGGGTAGCTAAGCCATTTATTTGTTCATTAAAACACAGTACTAGTATCAACGGGAGGCACTTACCAGGTTTTATTGAGATTGGTAAAATGTCACTCTGTGTCGTCAAAGATTAGCTGCATCATGATGGAGAAGCAATATGGCTTCTTGCTTGAGAACACTAGATGAACTGGTGAGATTGTGGAGTTAATCCCAAAGTTATAGCACTGGTGTGTTTCTCTACTCTGTCAAAACTACATGTATGTAACCAGACAGCATTATCAGATTGAACATAGAACAATGTTTTGTACATGACACTGTTTTCTGTTGTATGACTTCTGGGAGTCCTGATTCTTGTTAAGTTGGATAATTTGAGACAATTAATTATGTATTATTGAGATAACATTGTTTTACATAAGAAACAGTCATTTTCTGAAAGGACTTAATTACTGAAAGCTAGGGTTATTTCTGACACAGAGTATAAAAGACAAATGACTAGAAAGCCAGACCTTTAGCTGGGCAGAGGTTACGAGTGAGAGGAAAGAACATTGTTTCAGTAGTCAAGCTTTGCTATAAATTTGTATCTTGAAAATGTATAAAAGCGAGGCCAAATGACAGTACAGTGGGTGCGGTGCGAGCCCGGCATCTGGCAAACCTGGATTTAATTCCTGGCACCACTTATGTTCCCCTGATCCCACCAGGAGGGACCCCTGAGAACAGAGCCAGGAGTTAAGCCCTAAGGAACTGCCTTGTGTGACTGTCAAAAACTAACCAAAACATAAGGAACTAAAAGCAAGAAATTATTAAAACTTTAATAATTAAGCTAGAAATTAAAATAAAACATTTTTGCATATCTAATTAATGTTCTTAAACTTAAATTTACCTGGAAGCTCTATTCAACTTCAATAATGAGAAGACAGAGATAGAGATGCTAATCATAAGTTAATGATTTAAACATAATTAATGCATTTTTTCAAGGCAGAATATTTCACTTTTCAAAGATATACCTTTAATGCAGCATTCTTTACAGTAACCAGGATTGGAACCAGTCCAAGGACCCATTGGCTTATGATTGGGTAAAGAATAAGATGTTATGCATACATATCATGTTTGCGGACAAATTCATATATTTCTTATTCATATTTACCCTAAAATTCGTATACTTATTATATACTATAAATGTGATGTGCTTCTTATATAGATGAATATATGTATATAAATGAATATATGTAATAATAAAACATAACATACACTTAGTTTCTTATTATATTTATTACATACTTATATAAATGAATAGATGTATAAAAACTTCGTTTAAACCATACTAGTAGTTATGATATAAGTGGGAAATGATTAATAATCTGACCAGTAGATTTCTATGACTTGTCAGGATTAAGGCACATATTTGATAATCAAAATCTTTTTAGATTGAAAATTTTGTCTTTATTATGCTGCCAAAGTGTCATTCAAAAGGGCTTTGCTTTTGAATGACATAATTGGCACAATGACACATTGGTAAAGGAAACAGAAATAAAAATGAAAAGAACTATGTCAAATCAAATAGTTTCTTCATAGTAAAACAAACAAAAGAAAATAACCCCATGGAATGAGGAATGGCTTTCCTACATTGCATCTTTTGGACCCCTAGGGTATATTCCCAGAAATGGTGTTGCAGGGTCCTGTGGGAACTCAATTTCTAGTTTTTTTTTTTTTTTGCTTTTTGGGTCACACCCGGTGATGCTCAGGGGTTACTCCTGGCTCTGCACTCAGGAATCACTCCTGGCGGTGCTCCGGGGACCATATGGGACACCGGGGATTGAACCCAGGCCAGCAGAGGCCGGCCGCGTGCAAGGCAAACGCCCTACCCGCTGGGCTATCGCTCCGGCCCCAATTTCTAGTTTTTTAAGGACTGTCCATATATGTTGCAAATCATAATGCCCAAAAGGAAACAGAGAGGGAAGAGACAGATAGACAGATAGATAGATAGAGAGAGAGCTAGAGAGATAGAGACAGATAGAGAGAAATAGAGAGAGATAGTGAGAGAGATAGAGAGATAGTGAGAGAGATTGAGAGAGATAGAGAGACAGATAGTAGATGATAGGTAGATAGATAGATGATAGACAGACAGACAGACAGACAGACAGATAGATTGATAGACAGATAGACAGATAGGAGAGAGACTTTCTGTAAAGACAAGCTGGAGTAGGGGGTTGTGGGACTGATACTGAGGACATTAGTGGTGAGAAATGTACACTGGTGAAGAGACTGATGTTGGCACAACTTTGTAGCTCTATCTCATGGTGATTCAATAAAAAACAATATAAAAGAGCACCTTGGACTGAAACAAAAAAAAAGACTGCCAATTGAATGGGAGAAATTAGTCACACTCAGTACATCAGAGAAGGATTTAATATCCAGTATATAAAGAACCCAGAAAGATAAACAACAAAAACAAAGCCCTGTTGCAGGACTCCTCTAAGAGCCTCTGCATCTGCTCTGGGTTGCCTCCTTCAAATCACTTCATAGATAAAGGGGTAGTCTAAATGTGGCAGTTTATCTGCCCATGTATTCTGTACCAGCTGGTATAAATATTCTCTCATGCTACCACAATCATCGTGGGACTAGCTAGATCTTACCAGCATATTTGCCTGGCCACGTTGGATCCCTAAGTAATTAGACCAGAGAGAAATGCTGTTTGCCTCCAAGCAAGCAAGCATGGCTCCCTGATAATGCAAAGGCATCTAAAATACAAAACTACCGTGAAGTAGACGAGACTCTTGTGAAGGCTTGGAGAAATATTTAACTGGTACTAGTATTAGACTTTGGTACAGAGACAAGCCATCTAGGAAACCCCTTCTTTACCCTATAAAGGCTTTTCCAGGCAGATCTTGGCTCAAGACATTAGCATATAAAAGGGCCTAGGTGAGGTGCTGGGAGAAATTACCTGAGGGCATTTGACCCTTCCTGCGTTCCATAATAGTGGGAGGGAGGTCTGAGTTGCAGGGGTATAAAACTAGCCTGCTTCCTCTCCTCCTGCTCTCTTCTTGGGCTCTCTCTTTGTGAGCTAGCACCCTTCTTGGGAGTCTTGTCTTTGTCTGCTCTTTACAGGGCCTTTACATGTGGTGGCCGCCATTTTGGGCTACATGTGGCTGGGGTTCTAGCCAGGAATCCTAAGCACAGGGTTTTTCCTATTGTGGATTTGTATGCCTGAACCTGTGATAAGTAAAGCCTTTTAAACCTGCATCAGATTCTTGAGTCTTCATCCATTCCTGGCCGGCTTTGGAGATAGAAGGGAACTTCGCTTCCCGGTACTTTTGGGGGACCCGGCAGCATCCCCGACAAGCCCCATCAAAAAAATGAGAAAAGAAAATGAACAGAAACTTCTCTGAAAAAGACAGAGTGATGACCAACAGGCATATGAAAAAGTACTCATCATTACTTACAGTCAGGGATATTCAAAGAGATATTACCCAGTATCAGTGAGAATAGCACATATAAAAAAAGTGAGAACAATTTGTGTTGAGGAGTATATGTAAAAACCCTCTTATTTACTATTCATGTTAATGTATGGCTCATTCCATGTGAAGAACATTATGGAGATATCTTAGAAACATAAGAATAGAATAAACTTACAACACATCAATTCCACATTTAGTATATATTCCCAGAACCTCCCCCTAAAAAAGAACACCAGTCATTAAGAAGAGCATAAATACAAATTTATTTTATTCATTTTAGAACTTAACACTATAGTTAGGATATGGAATAAACCCAGATATAAAAAATAAGATGAGTGTATAATGAAGTTGTGTTGTATATACATAATGGAATACTACACAGATGAAAGGAAGGATGAAATCATGCAACTTGCCAAAACTTGGATGCAAGTGGGGACATATGTATATCTATATATCTATATTATATATCTATCTATATCTGTACATGGATATATGTACATGTATGTATGTATATATACATATAATATATATGTGTGCATATATGCATATCTATATAGGTAGCTTCCTGTATTTCCGGCAACTAATGCAGTATGTGTATGACATATAATGCAGTATATGTATATATAAATGCAGTATATGTATATATAAATATATATTATATATATATATAGTAGTCAGCAATATCATGTAAATTGATTAGTGCTTGCTAAGGGGAGTAGACTTTGGGTATGGGTGGGAAACTAGGGATTTGGTGTTGTGAGGGTACTTGGTGGTGGGACTGGTGTTGGAATATTGAATACCTGAAACAACTGTATTGTGAAACACTTTGTAAATCATGGTGTTTAAATAAAGTATACAAACGTAAACTCATAACCATATTACAAAGAGGGCTATTATTTCCTCTATATTCTTGTAAGTAGGCAATGATCCAACTTAGAAAGAAGGCATACTTTTCTAGCTTTCAAGAAACAGAATCTAAGAATCTTACACACATAAATTTATGCCCATTGATTCTAGCAGTGATACTGAAGATGTATATTTTGCAAGTATATTAATAACTGATGTCTTAAACTCAGAGCTTAAAAACATATCCACAAAATCAAAATCATAAGTAAAGTTAATCAATAGTCTGAAGAGTACCAATTGAGCAGAGCTCTAAAAATGATATTAAAAAAAGAGTTTGATAATTAATCCTTCAAGAGTTATATTTAAATTTTCCGTGCCTCTCACATAAAAATTATGGCTAAGAGGGGATAGAGCTTATGTGGTAGAGCTCAAGATGTACTGAAGCAGGGGCAGGAGTGATAGTACAGTGGGTAGGGCAAATGCCTTGTGCTCAGCTGACCCAGATTTGATCCCCAGCATCCCATATGGTCCCTTAAGCATCTCTAGGAGCAATTCCTGAAAGGAAAAAAAATTACACATGCAAATCCTGGAGCATCCACATCCAAGGACCAATGGGAGTCACCCCAGACTTCAGGACACTGCCTGTTTGGTCCATGCAACAAAAAAAAAGAAAGAAAGAAAAATTGAAAAGTAAAAGAACTGCAATAGTGTTCAAACTTTTAAGTGTCCAAGTGTACAGTTATCAATTTTTGAAAAGACATTAAACACCAGGACTTTATGTTCCTTTAGTTTTTTTACATCACTTTTATCACATCACTTTTCTTTCCATTGTTCCTCAATTTGCTCGGGCGGGCCCCAGTAACATCTCCATATGTCCTGCCACATGCTAGTGTAGTTCAAGGGCATCTGCTCAATCCAGGAACATGAAGAGCCTCAAACCATTCATTCAGGTCATGAGAATGAGGTCTATAATTGTCACTGGTTTTTGGCATATCAAATACAACACAGGTAGCTTGCCAGGCAGGCTCTGCCATGCGGGGTGGGATACTCTTATAGTAGCCTCTCATCTCATGCATTTATTGATGAATTGTGGAGAGATCGGCTTTTCTCTTGGGTGGAGCTCTGAGAAGCTGTGGTGTCCGGATGTTGAAAATGGTGGCCCTCATAATGTGGGGGTTCCTCTGGATTATTGTGAGGCTCTGCTGGGGTGGCGGTTCAGGGCTAGAACCCGCCTGCCCTTCTTGGTGCCTTGAGATCAGCTGGGTGCAGGGAGAGCTGGTAGCAGCTCTATCCCATGTCTCTGAGTCTCTGGATCAGGCACACCTGGGCTTGAAATGGATGGCTGTAGGGTGGGACTCTGATGAGCAGGTGGTCTTTAATTATGAAAAAAAGGCTAAAACTCCTGTTTCTTCCGGAACCTGCATCCGGCACCTGAGATTCTCCTTCAGCCTCAGAATTAACTAGAGATAACCCGTTCACTACATGCAGCAAGATTAAAAAACAGCACACAAGGACACTAAATGGACAAAGTTAATTTTCTTACATTAATAAATAAATAAAAAGTTTTTTTCACATAGTGTTTTTTACAAAAGTTTTTTTTTTTTTTTTTTGCTGTTGTGTTGTTGCTTTTTTTGGGTCACACCCGGCAATGCTCAGGGATTACTCCTGGCTTTGCACTCAGGAATTACTCCCCGGCAGTGCTCAGGGTACCATATGGGATGCCAGGGATCGAACCTGGGCTGGCATGGGCGGCCGTGCAAGGCAAAAGCCCTAACTGCTGGACTATCACTCAAGCCCCTTTACAAAAAAATTTTTTACATAAATAATTATTAAGGAAATACTGGTGTTTAAGGTTGAAATTGTTTATGTGTATGATTTTAAATATTGCTTGTAAGTATAGTATTACCACACCAATCCTAACATCAAAATACTAGCAATATCCTACCACCATTGTCCGCACCAGACTTCCCTGCATGCATCCCACGCTTTGGTAATCTCAGTTGTATTGCCATTCCCTTTGGTTCTACTTAGTTCTCTTAATGAGACACCCTCTGGTCCATTCATGTTTTAAAAACACAAAATTTTGGAGCTGGAGTGATAGTCCAGGAGGTAGGGCGTTTGCCTTGCACAGGGCCGACCCATGCTGGTCTGGGTTCGATCCCCGGCATCCCATATGATCCCCTAAGCACCGCCAGGAGTAATTCCTGAGTGAAGAGCCAGGAGAAACCCCTGAGCATTGCCGGGTGTGACCCAAAAAAAGAAAAAAAAAACACAAAATTTCATCTTTTCTTATAGATAAGTGCTATCTCATTATGTATATGTCACTATCTATCACTATTTTCCGTTCATCATCTATTTGCTCGAGCAGGCACCAGTAATATCTCCATATGTCCTGTCTCATGCTAGTAGAGCCCAAGGGCATCTGCTTGCTCCAGGAACATAAAGAGCCTCAAACCATTATATTAGGTCATGGGAATGAACTAATATAATTGATACTGGTATTTGGCATATCAAATATGACATGGGCAGCTTGCCAGGCTTGCCGTCGTGGTGGCATACTCGTGTAGTCACCTCTAAATATCGTATTTATTGATGAACCATGCAGCCGCAAGTGGCCGCGAGCGGGCTGTGATAGGCTGGTCTGCTGGGTAGAATTCTGACAAGAGGGAAGTCCAGATGTGGAAAATGGCGGCCCTCATGGAGTGGGGGGGGTGTCGTCTGGCTTGTATATAACAATTTCATTAAATATTCATTTGTCCTTGAGGATTTGAATAATTTTCAGACATATTAAATAATATCTTAATAACTTGGGTATAAATATATCTTTTTTTTAAATGGGGAGAAGAAATGAACAGAATTTTCCAAAAAGAAGAAATTCAAATAGCCAAAAAAGCACATGAAAAAGTGCTCTTCATCTTTAATCATCAGGGAGATGCAAATCAAAACAACAATGAGGTACCATCTCACACCACAGAGACTGGCACACATCCAAAACAGCAAGAACAACCGGTGCTGGCATGGATGTGGGGAAAAAAGGACTCTCATCCACTGTTAGTGGGAGTGCCGACTGGTCCAGCCCTTTTGGAAAACAATATGGGCATTCCTCGAAAACTAGATATTGAGTTGCCATTTGATCCAGCAATAGCACTCCTGGGAATATACCCGAGAGACCGAAAAACACATAGCAGAAACACTATCTGTACTTCTTTATTCATCTCTGCACTATTCACTATAGCTAGAATCTGGAAACAACCTAAATGCCCAAGAACAGAGGACTGACTAAAGAAACTGTGGTTCATCTACACTATGGAATACTATGCAGCTGTCAGAAAAGATGAAATTATGAAATTTACCTGCAAATAGATGGACATGGAGACTATCATGCTGAGTGAAATTAGTCAGAAGGGAAAGGACAGATATAAAATGAGTGCATTCATTAATAGGATATAAATAGATACCAGTGTTTTACTAAATGTGTGAAATGGTAATGGCAGATGAAAACTCACCATTGAATATACACAAAGAGACTTAAGTGATAAACTCTAAAAATCTGCAGGGCTAGCCACAATGTGTAAAATAAGAGGGAGAGAGATGCAGAGACAGAGAGAGAGAGAGAGAGAGAAAGAGAGGATACTGGGGTACCTGCTATTGAGGCAGCCTGGGGGTGGGCGGAGGAGGTGGGGTACATTGGTGGTGAAAATGGGCACTGGTGGAGGGATAGGTGTTGGTATACTGTACTACCAAGAACCAATTATGAACACATTTGTGATTGTATGTCTCATGGTGGTATAATAAAACATTTTAAAAAAGAAAACTTAAAAAAAAATAAAAAATATCTTTTTTTAGTTAATGCTTTTACGTTCCTTAAGTATATACCTAGAAGAAATCTTTTTTTATTATTATGTGGTTGCTTTATTTGAAAAGTTTGAGAAATTTAATTTTTTATAGATATTGAGCCAGTTTATATTCTTCACCAATAGTAATGGAGTTCCTTTTTCTTCATTTCCTCTCCAGCTCATGTTTCTGACCAATTGTGTATAGTATATTTTCATTGGTGTGCTGATAGTTCATTGTATTTGCATTTTAATTCTGCTATAGTCAGTTTTAATGACTTTAAGCATTTATTGGTACTAATTCCAAGTTGCATTCTTTAGCCTTTCATAGAACATAGCTTATGATTTTTGGAAAACTTATTTACTGGATAAAGTTTTAAATCAATTTACTTTACCAACAACTTGCTTAATTTTTCCTTATTAAAATAAGGTGCCCAGGAGAGAAGGCGGGTTCTAGCCCTGGCCCACCATCCCAGCAGAGCCTCATAAGAAGTCAGAGGAACCCCCACACCATGAGGGCCCCCATTTTCAACATCTGGACTCCATAGCTCGTCAGAGCTCCACCCAGCAAAAAGGCTGATCTTTCCATGGAAAGTAACCCCACAGCTCATCAATAAGTGCACGAAATGAGAGGCTACTACAAGAGTATCCCACTTGCACAGCAGAGCCTGGCAAGCTACCCGTGTTGTATTTGATATGCCAAAACCATTAACAATTATAGACCTCATTCCCATGACCTGAACGAATGGTTTGAGGCTCTTCATGTTCCTGGAGTGAGCAGATGCCCTTGGGCTGCACTAGCATGTGACAGGATGATAAAGAGATGTTACTGGTGCCCACTCGAGCAAATTGATGAACAACAGGAAGACAAGTAACAAAGGAAAATTGTTTGCTAACAATTTCATCCAAGAAATGATACTAATATTTTTCGATTTGTTAAAGATGTAAAGTTAGAAGTAGAATTCTCATATCTCACTTGTGCAGCATTATTTCCTTAAAAAATCCTGAAAAAAAAATGCTTCCAAGGGCTTCAAATAGATAGTAACAAAAAGTAAAGCACTTGGCTCGCATGTAGACCTGGTTTCTTTTCCCAGCACCACATATATATTGAAAGCTAATTAAGGAGTGACCACTAATTGCACCCTGAGCACTACTAGTGGTCACTCCTTAATTAGCCTTCAAGAGATACTCACATGTATTTTCAAGACTTGTGGTAAACATAATTTATCTACTTATACTCTATCAATCAATCTATGTATTTATATGTAACCACTTAAACCCAATCTAGGAGTAGTCCATTTTTACTTGGGTTACTTATTTTTAAGATTATTAATTAATTTACTTCAGGCTTTAGGTTTATTTTTTCATTGGAAGCAAATGTGAATCTTTCAATAAAAAATAAGACCAATTTATAGGTATAGTGGTGTTTAATCAGATATTAACCTTTGTCAGTATTCTTAACAAGAGTCCATATCTTTACTTTTCATCTTTCCAAGAAGTATTGGGCAATGTTTGCAACTTTTTTAGAAATAGGTTACTTGATCATTTGAACACTTGACATCCCATTATTCATCGATTTGCTTGAGTGGGTGCCAGTAACGTTTCTATTTGACCCTATCATGTGCCAGTGTAGCCCAATGGCATCTGCTTGCTTTAGGAATATGAAGAGCCTCAAACCATTAGCTCAGGGTCTTGATAAAGAAGTCTGACCATCTTTTAGGTGGGCGGCCACGAGATATTTTGACGTCCTGTGGGATTCAGTCTGCAATGGCTCTAGTCCAGCGGTCAACTCCAAATCGCATTACATGTCCAGCCCATCTGATTTTCGATACCTTGGCAAATGAGAAAGTATCCCTCACTCTGGAACATCAGCAGAGGTCAGAACTCCGGATTCCTTCTCTCACTTGAGTGAGGCATGGTATTCCAAGCATAGCTCTTTCAATTCCTCTTTGGGAGACCCAAATAGCGTTCTCATCCTGCTTTCGTAGGGCCCAGGTCTCTGAGGTGTATGTTAATGCAGGGAGAACAGTGGAGTCGAAGAGATGTTTCTATTTGTTCTTTATCAGTTTCTTTCCCCAAAACAAAAAAGGTTCTATTCTTAAAAAAGCACATGTTTGTTTTCTAAATTGATATTATTAATATAGTTTTAGTTCTCAGGGAGGTAGCTACATGTACAGAGTGCTTGCTTGCTTAGCTTGCGTCCTTCTCACAGCATGGCTTCCTAAACACTAGGAGATATAGTTCTAGTAGACCAAAAGCTCCAACACCCCACCTTTAAGATTCTCCCAGCTGGATTTAAGCTGTGTCTCATCACCTGACCATACCCTTGAGCCATCTGGAGCCTGGCCAAGTATCACAGGGAGGAGGAGACCACCAGATCTCTAATTATTATTGTCTGATATAAAATTTTGTTTATAAAATTAAAAATTGTGAAGCTTATGTGTTTAGAAAGCAATCAAGTCTAAAAACAGGCCACTGGTTAATAATAAGAACAGCACATCAACTGAAATAGTCACAGAAATTTATTTCCTAGTAACAACTCCAAATTAAAGTATATGAGACAATCTTAGTAACATAGAAGCATTTTGTTTATTACCAAATTTACTCATAAACCAGCATTATAGTTGTCTACAAGATGAAATGAACAATGTATTTGGAATACTACAGATGACATCCCAAGTAGAGTTGAGCTGGAATGTAGATGCTAAAACAAATGAAATTTGCATAATATAGAGAAGATAAAAAGAAAAATGTCAGCTAGCATCTAAAAACTACGGGAAAAACAAGAAATTATATTCTATACTAGATTTTCCTCATTTTTAAACAAGATACAGTTTATGTTATTTTCAGACTTGCTCTACATTGTGGACAATATAAAGGTAACCAAGGGGTGGATAGATAGACAATTATTACAGTAATTATGTCCATGTTTCAAGATGAAAATATTTACTGTTGCAGTAATTTTGAAGGGCTCTTATTGTCCTATATCTTACAAGTAATAACTCTTCACTTATGTGTCTTATTGCCAAGATGTCAACTGTGTACTTGAAGTACTATATCCAATATCATGTAACATTAAAAAAAACCTACTTACAGTTTTTCACTCTAATAAACTACTCTGATAAAATACTCCTCTCCTAAAAAATTTTGAAATATTATTCTACAATGTAATGTAACTGTCTTTATTGTGTTTATACTGTCTTCTTTATTGTGTTTATATTGATATTATGATTATAATTCTTTCATAATGATGTTGTTAGTGATTAGTATCTATAATTTATTTAGGTAAATACTAATAATATTCAATTAATGTTATGTGTTCTTTTGAAAACCCAACTTCAAGTTAGTAAATTCTAAGTAAGATCTTACTGGCTTTATTTGGAAAATAATGAATCAAGAAATATCTAATCTATCAGATAGCAGTTCTGAAAAGATATTCAAGTAAAATTTCCTCCCTTATTTGAACACGCGGTTTATAAAATTGCTCATTATACAGTTATTACAGGCATTCAAAGTTCTAACACCATCCTGATCATCAGAGTGAGCTTCTCTCCACCTCTGTCCCCATTTTTCCAACCACCCCAAAAAGTTTACCCCCTTAGCAGGAACAAAAAAATTTTATTTTATATTGCTGGATATAACTAATCGGCTAATGTAATTATCAAAATTACTTCGGAAAAGAAAATCTGAACATTGTTTTATCTCACTATGGGATCACTAAGTTCCTGTCTGAGGATTTACTGGGCTGTTTGCTGCTAGTTGAACCTTCTGTTATTGCTTTTGTTTGTTGAGCTTAATTGGCTTTATGTCACTTTCCTATTTAATTTGGTGTGCTTCTACTGGACTGTCAGTATTGCAGAATTCGGAGATATCATAGTGGCCTTGCACACCGTCAAGAAACTTCAGGAATCTGTAGAACTCAGCTGATGAATTGGCGTGATGGAGACTATGGGATGTGGGTTGACTGCTGGAACTTGCCAACGTATGGGACTGGGCAGGCTGCCGATCCTCATTTGGACAAGAACAGAGCTCTCAACCTGAAAACTTGCATGCTTGGAATTTTCGTGATTTGGTATCTCTGCAGAGATTAGTCATGCAGCAGTGGAGTTGGGCCACTGAAAATTTAGTACAGAATATAATTTCTTGTAATTTATGGCAGACGACTCTTAGGTGTGGCTCCTAAGATTTTGGTATCCTGGGAGCTCAATGTACCTCCCTCCAGAGGGCGCTCCAGAGTTCTCAGTCAGAAGACTGATGTAGCAATGAATTTTAGTGGTTTGACTGCATCTATTCTGAGATTTAGTCGTCAATCTGTAGAGCAGGGCGAGTGGGTGAACTAGAGGCAGCTGTGGGGTTTGGTGGTGGCTGCCAGGGATCCAGAAGTATGGGAGCTAGAGGGGAGGCTGCCCCCACAAGTAAAGAAATTTGGAGCAAAGACAAAATTTTAAGAGGTGAGAGGAATACGTTATTGCAAGGTTACTTTCCTTAGAGAGAGTCACAGAGATTTCCAGTCCATATAGCGCTACAATTTTGACCAGGTGACTCTTGATTGACTGGTTTAAGATTCCATTTCTGGGAGAGACAAAGCTGCAGTTTTGATTTGATGATGTGGGGTTTAGCATAAGAGACTGCTCTGGTTCTGTTGCTCGCTTTAGACATCTCAGAGTGTTACAGAAGAAAATAGTTATTGCTATTTATAGCTATCTCTGTCTAATAGGGATAATTGCCTTATAAAATATTCTTTTATTCTCAAAAGTTTGAAAAAATAAATTTGTGAAGATACACAGCATAGGGTTTGGAGAGATTGTCATATTTTCCTGAAAAGACAACACATTTGGAGTTCTCCTGAGATGAGGGAAGTTGTGGGAAGCAAAAAAAAATTCTGAGCATCTCAGCAAGAAAAATTGATGCATTTTATAAGTAACCAAGAAAATGTTTAATTACAAAATATTCAGCATTCAATTTTTAAAGTTATGCAATATTGTCAAGTGTTATAGCTTTAGCTATATTATCTATAATTTATTTATAACAACATAAATTCTACATATCTCTTTCACTTGTCTTCCCGTGGTTCATCGATTTGCTTGAGCGGGCACCAGTAACGTATCCATTCAGTTGGGAATGCGGTCCACTATTGTTACTGTATCGAATACACCACAGGTAGCTTGCCAGGCTCTGTTGTGGCTCTGGGTTCACCCCAATGGAAATACGGTTTTACACACACACACACACACACACACACACACACACACACGAAAGAGAAGCCTCAGTTTCCCCATGTCAACTTGAGGGAAGACCACAGTTTCCCTCTCCAGCAGTTCCATTGGCTCCCCATTGACCTACCCCACCTCATCCTAAGTCCCTATCTTTAACATTCCTGGTTTCCCCAGGACCATACAATTCTGTCTGGAACTAGGAATCATGAGATTAAGATAATAATCAATTCCTGAGGCAGATAGCCAGAAAGACCCAAACCAGCCAGACCACCCCTGAAGATTTCCGGCATTCTCTGTAATACTTGGTTGATAACAATGCAGAAGGCTTTTAAAACGATTTACACAAAATCCTTTACTTTTAACTTAGTCCTATACTAAGTTTCTCCCCACAAGGGGAGTTCCTTTTCTTTCTTCTCTACTTTCCAATAAACTTTTCTTCTTTCCAATTCTGAGTCTGAACATCTTTATTATTTAATATTTTCATTCTTGAAAATATTGAAGAAACAGAGAATAGCGATTGAACACAGAGACCAGCCCCCGCCACTGCTCCTGCCTCACCTGCATCACACACACACGCACACACACACACACACACACACACACACACGGTGAATAAAGAAATAATCCGATAGTGTTCAGCAAGAAATGTTACACAACATTGTTTGCCATAATATTAAAGTATATACAATTTTTTGTTTTGTTTTTCAGCTATACCAGGAGGTGCTCAGGGTTTATTCCTGGATCTGCGCTTAGGGATTTCTCCTGACTGTTGGGGGCAGCATAAGCCGAGCCAGATCAAACCTGGTTCTTGCCAGGGATCAAATGCAGGTTGGCCACATGCAAGGCAAACATTCTACCCACTGTACTGGCACTATGACCCCAAGTACAAAAGATTTCTGGTTGGCATTGCTGTTGCAGCTTTATAACAACTTCCTTGCTTTTTCTTTTTCTCAGTATTCCTGTGCAGAAATCAGTCATTGATTAAATTTTGAGCCAGATAGTTATAGACTCCAAAGGATGACAAAACCTCCTTGCACTCAGGACTGCAGTTGTTGAAGGGATAAAGCAAGCATTGCTGTAAAGGGAGAAACGGGTACCGCCTTTACGGCTTCTATGTCCTTATCCACCTTAAAGAATTTGCTGCCATCAGGTGGAGCTGTATACTATGGAGAGACAGAAAATTAAACATAAGATCTGGCAAAGTCCATTTAGCTTGTTTTCCATTTGGTTTGATATTTGTGATATATAAAAGTTAAAATGTCTGGTGTCCTCCCCAAATACACCAAGTGACTCAGAAAAATTTTGGCGTAGCTAGGATTTTAATGTGGGGGGAAAGATGTGTGAAGGCAAGCAGGACCTTGTTTTTTTTCAGCTTCTGTAAACACAGCTTCAGGGGAAACTCTTTGAAGTGCTGAGATCTGAGGTGGTGGGTTTTGAAGCCCCCTGAGGTAGTACAGAGAAACCGTGGGTATCTGATAATATTAACTCTTGAGTAAGTCATCCTGAGCATCAAAAAAATGTTGACAAATGCACTAGAAAAATAGAAAGGGGTTCATTTAAAAAGAGCATATTGTGTTCAATAAGATATTGCTAAAATTCATGAAACTGACTTCATTAGCTGCAAGAGAGGTTTTGCTTCTCTTTTGTGATTCAGAGAGGCCTGGTCATGGAAACTGTGTTATCTGTAAAACCCTGGCATCTCCACCCAAAGGGAAAAATGATCCCCCGAAGAGAAAAGAGCACTGCAGGGTTTCCTGATAACACATCAAGGGTAATCTAGATAAAGGAGAATGGCTCTCCAGGAATGTGTGCTGCATGACTCCCTGGGCAGTGCTCTCTATCTGGAAATCAATTAAAAGGGCAAGGTACACCAGCTCATAGCTCCTTTGGGATTTCCTCAATAGACATTTGCATAGAAACCTTGCAAACAAGGGAAAACCTATTGTAAAAATCCAGGGATGGGGTGATTTTGGCATAGAAAAACCTCCACCCAATAAAAACTGACAGTACTAGGGTGTTTTTATTACTAAAAAAAAAAAATTCTTCTAATGTGCAAATTCATTTTTTCCCTGCTGATAACACATTGAAACATTTGCAACAAAAAGATCTTTTGTAATACATCATTTAGTACCTTCTTAAATTTCAGTAGTCTAAAAATTTATAAATGTGTCATTGCCAGAGCCCAAAAAAGATTAGCGTCATATTTCCAGCTAATAAAATCAACAGTCCTTGGGGCCTTGCAGTCTTCTCAGGAATTGAGGAACTTCTATCTGGTTTGTGTCATGCTCAGTTGATGCTAAATCGGGCACTAGGTATTTTATGCACATCAATTTAGTTCTTACTCGTGTAAAAATATGCATAATTTTATTTTATTGTTGGATGACAAGTTTAGCTAGTTTGGGAGCTTTGCTGTGTTGCCCACTCACAGCTTAATATACCTAAGCCAAGGTTCATTCTAACGAGATCTCTCTTCTATGTAAACACTGCTAGGGGTGTGGCAGTTACAGAAGTCACCTTGACTCTGAATAACTTCTAACTTATACATCTACTAAGATTTCTATGTTTTCTATATTGGGCACAACTCTTTATATTCACTGCACCCAGTGTGAGACAGAATTTACCAGGAGACTGCCACCCTGGCTACATTGAGACTTTAGGAAGATTATAGGGAGGATCACACTAGTTTGCTCTAAGCAGGCGAGTATGACCCTTTCAGTATACAGAGAGCAAGATACTCAGAGTCACCCTGGTGCAGATAATAAATAAGAAGGACCTTGTGGGTACCATCTAGATTACATGAAGCTCATGAAATTAAGATGTAGTACTTTATACCAGTGGTGCCCCCTCACTCTCCCTCTCTCTCAAGTGTTTTACATAAGAGATAATCTCAGTAGAAGGAATTAGTCCTTGACATAACCAAGACATAACCTTTGTTTATACCTGTAATAGGGTGTGGCACCACCCTTCTACACTCTGTGTAAGGTTCTTTGCTGACATGCCGCTCCCTGGATACTTTGGTATATATAAGGGACTGACTTGAGGCCCCTTGGCCATTTGCTCCCTTCTTTTTGGGTAGGACTCCTCTCGGGTGAAATCCTCTCTCTTTGGTGGGAGACTCAGGCTCTTGTGTATGGTCTAAGTTCAGACCAGAGCTAGAGTTTTTTCATTATATTGGATTGCTGTGGAAGAGCTTTTGCACTATTAATAGCCTTTTGAACAGCGCCGGACTCGTGAGTTTTCATCTGTTCCCCAGCGTTCTTGGAGGTAGAAGAGAACTTCTGTCCTGACACTGTCGGGGACCCCAGCGGCATCCCCGATATTTTATAATTTTAAGTAAATTATAAACTTGACTATGGCTAAAGATGACCTGGATTACAGGTAGAACCAGTAATCCAAACTCCACAAATCTAATGTCACCTTTCAAACTGTTGAAGATTATGTCTATTCTTAAATAGATGTGAAAGAATGGCCCCTCGCCTGCAGAACACAAAAACAGGAACCAGGAGTAACTGATAAAATACTGGCTCAACAAGAACACAACAGGAAGGCCCCTGAGCAAATAATTCCAGAAAGAGCATTATGACAAACAATTCGAGGAGCGAGCTGCATACCATAGGGTCTTAGGCTTAACCTTCATACCATACCAAATATAAAAGGGGACTTAGGCGTAACCTGATTGGTACAAAGGTCCACCTAGTACAAAGTGATTGGCTGCCTGCATGAAGACCTTGCTGTGGTGTTTTGAATCTATTGGATAACTATGCGCGGGCTTTCTGTAACAGCGGGAACCTTTCTATAAAAATTGCTGTCTAAAGTGACTCAGGGCTCTTAGCCGCTGACCGCTTGTGGTCATGCTATGAGCCCGAGTATACTCGAATATTAATAAAAACCCTTGCTTTTGCATAGGACCTGGTCTCTCAGAGTTTTCCTTGGTAGGTGCTGCATTCTGAGGCTCCCAGTCAGTCACCCCATCCGGTGACCAACCCTTACAGATGTATGTCTCCATGTTCTTTTTTAAAAATAAAAGCTACCTCCCATTTTTTCTTATAAAATTTCACTTATGAGGGCAGACACTTTATATGGCTGATTCATTTTAGTTCTTCATACAGCCTAGTATATAACAGTTTTTAAAAAAATCCAGACTATATATTCCTCTGTCCAGCTGGAGAATCATGCATACAATGAATCATCTTCATTTATATAATATTTCTTCATCCCACATATTTTCTTTCTTTTGTATTTTATTTTACCTTGAAAAATGCATTAAATTTAAAAAACAGGCCTTTGTTGTTTAAATGGGGCAAACATCCAGTTCCACGGCATTGTGGCTGGTGACTTTGAAGGTCTTTCTGCTTTCTCTTCTACAAAACACATCTGTCATGGCCCGCCTTCTGCACTCCCCTGAGTCTTAGAGCTACAGACTCACACTTGTAGAGGTTGTCCATCCGTCTAGAGCACCTGGGGTTTAAGGTGTTAGCAATTTGGCTGTAATTGCTTCTTCTCAGCAGTTATTCCTTGAAGTGGCGAAGGGGGACATTTGGTTGGTTCTTTTTTCTATCTACATAAATAGGTATTGAAGTCAAATCCAAAGAGCGTGGTGTATTTATCTAGAAATAAATGTTACCCCCATGATGCAAGTTTTTAGCATACTTTTGTTTGTCTTCCTCTTTTTTTTGGTTTCTTTTAAGAGCAACTTAAAAGAGTTCACTTTCTCTATTTCCATTTGACCTGTTTATTTGTCTGGTGATATAAAACATATACTTTTGATACAATATGGTTTATTAAGTCACAATTAGTTTTATTTTCTATTTTCTCTTAAATATTAGTGTTGATTGCCTGTGGATGACTGCTGTACTAGTGCATATTTTTTAATCTGTGTAGAAAACTTTTATAAATATATTATTTAATATATAGCTTTCAGTTGCCAAAATTTACTGGGTTTTGGTGAAGGAGAGCAAATGTGAAAATTTTAAGACATAGAATGGGTGTATATAGAAGCATTTTAAGTATAATTTTGTTCAGATTCTGTTTCCCTTCTAAAGCCAGTAACCTATGGTTTCTATCATGTAATTATTCACTTAAATGTCATATTCTAGAAAGTCCTCTGTGTGTCAAGTAGTTAAGAAAATTAGGATATCCTCCACTTATCACTTCACTTGTATCACTGTATCATTTGCTTATCATAGTATGTTTTTTGACCCTGGAGAGAAAACAAGTCAATACATTTGAAGAACAGTGCAAGGATAAACATGCATGATGTTCCCAATAGACTTGGTAAGTGTTAAAAATCTTGATAAGAAACTCGGGACATGGCACTTTTTTGCTACTGTTCAAAGAATTGAATTACAATTGTATTACAGGGAAGAAAAAATACTTTCCTATTTTTTGGAAAAATTATTTGCTAATTTTGGGAAAATTATCAAACAATAATTTACCCATTTAGATTATTTCACTCGTCTGATAGTTAATTGACATAAGACATACTGATCACTTGATCACTCGACATCCCTTTATTCATCGATTTGCTCAAGCGGGTGCCAGTAACGTTTCCATTTTGTCCCTGTCATGTGCCAGTGTAGTCCAATGGCATCTGCTTGCTTCAGGGAATATGAAGATCCTCAAACCATTCATTCAGGAGAAAGAAGTCTGATCATCTTGTAGGTGGGCAGTCACGTGATCTTTTGACATCCAGTGGGATCTAGTCTGTAACGGCTCTTGTCTAGCAGTCGTCTCCAAATCACATTACATGTCCAACCCATCTGATTTCGACACCTTGGCAAACGAGACAGCATCCCTGATCCCTGACTCTTGATTCCTGATCCCTGACTCTTGACTCTTGACTCTTGATTGTTGACAGAGGTTGGAACATCGGATTCCTTCTCTCACTTGAGTGAGGCGTGATATCCAAGCAGAGCTCTTTCGATTCCCCTTTGGGAGACCTGAATAACGTTCTCATCCTGCTTTTGCAGGGCCCAGGTCTCTGAAGCGTATGTTAATACATAATGACCATATGGGATGCCAGAGATGGAACCCAGATCAGTTGTACAAGGTCAGAGCCCTACCTGTTTTATTATCACTCTGGCCCTGGACCTTGATAGTACTTTTAACAGTATTTACAGAGAATAAAAAATTACGTTGCTTGAGGTTCAGAGTCCTTTTTAAAAAGTTCTGAGAGATCCTGGCAGGTATGTACTAAAATTTATGAGCCAATAAAAATTAATTTATTTTAATTGAATTTTTTTTTGGGTCACGCCAACCATGCTCAGGGATTACTCCTGGCTCTGGTCTCAGGAATTACTCCTGGCAGTCCTTGGGGAACCACATGAATGCCGGGGATCAAACCCAGGTCTATCTTGTGCAAGGCAAAAGCCCTCCCTGATGTATTATGTCTCCAACTCCTTAATTGAGGGTTTTTTTTTTTTTTTTTTTTTTTTTGCTTTTTTGGGTCACATTCCTGGCTCTTTGCTCAGGGTTACTTCTGGCTCTTTGCTCAGGAATTACTCCTGGTGGTGCTCGGGTGACCATATTACATGCCAGGGATTGAAACTGGGTCACTCATGTGCAAGGCAATGCCCTACCCACTGTGCTATCACTTCCGCCCCTTAATTGAATTTCTTACGTAAGAAATATACTCTGTTATTTAGAAAATCTAAACATCACATATATTGTGGTTCTGGTTGTTCTGACTTCCTCTTTGTTACTGTTTTGGACCACACCAGGTGGTGTTCAGGACTTACTCCTGGCCCTGTGCTCAGGGATCAGTCCTGATGGGGCTGGAGGGATCATGTGTGCACCGGGATTGAATCAAGGTTGCAGCATGCAGGGGGAGCGCCTTCCCTGCCCTCTCTCCCCAGTCACAGTGAGGAATAAACCCTGCTACTAATTCATGCTGTACACAGGCACTGGGGCAAACAGCTTGGGAATCTGTGCTTTATTTGCTTTTTTCTTTCCCCTTAGACTCATTTTCAGACTTGGTTGTTTGATTTTGGGGACCCTGGGGGTGCATGGGGCTGGTCCCGTTTCCATTCAGGGCTACCTCCAGGCATTGCTCTACGGGCCCGCCACTGCTGCTGCTCTAGCACATGCTCTGGCCTGCTGAGCCCTGCCACCCAGTCTCAGAATCTGCGGAGGGGTGACAGTTTTAGGGTGGAATAGCCTAAAACTCATGGGTGAATGAGCCTTAAACCTTAGCGGTCTTCATCTGAGGAGTCAAAGCTAGGACCACGTGGCGTGTGCTCAAGACTAGACGCTTGTAGGACCGTGTGTGTGTTGGAGTCTAGACGCTTGTGTTTCTGTTTGGTGAGAGTCGGTCCATCACAGGGGGACCTGGGTCCCTTTACGGGCGTTCAGTGGAGCAGGAAGCCGGTCGTGTTGGAGGCTGGAAATGTGCCTGTGATTCCACAGAGCTCCGTGTGATTGATTGTCCTTTATGTATTCTACCTGCCCCTCTCAGAGAGCCCGGCAAGCTACTAAAAGAATCCCGCCACACCGCAGAGCCTGGCAAGCTGTCCCTCGAGTATTCGATATGCCAAACCCAGTAAGAACAATGAATTAAGACATATTGATAGGAGGAAATTCAAATGATTCCGTTTAAACATATGTATAAAATTCATCATACATATAAAGGTCTCAGTGATATGATAACCAAGAGCAAGCCAGAAGATTTAACTTTATATGCTTCAGTTAAAGAATAAGAGGCACCTGGGAATTCAAGAGTAAAAAAGGATAATTCCCAGAAGAGTAAGAGCAGAGAGATCCAATTTATGTTTTCATGACATGTAAATAGTTCAGATTATTTTCAAAAAGGAAAAGTTATCTCCGTTAATAGCTGAACTCAGTATTTGACCTGATATGCCTCTCTCATGTCTTATCTAAATTCCTTTAGGTTAGTTGGGAGAGGTAAACATTTGTTTTAAAATATTGCTTCATGGGTACCTTTAGTGCAAAACAACCCATTTTGCACACATTTTGGGAATATCCTCTTCCACAATCCTTAAATAAAAACTTTCGAAAAATTTATGTGACTATTTTAGTTCATTATTTTGTTTTTGTAATCCCAATATCATAGATTACTTATTTGCTATTAAGCAATGTATGAGGGAAATGTAAGTGTATTAGTTAGAATTAATATCATCTACCTGAAAACTCTGGTTCACTTTCATAACACATCCAGTATAATTTCCTTGCGTTATGCTTGCTACATCATTGCTGTCAATTATCATATAAACTAGTGTAATTATATAAACAAAGCTGGAACTGTTAATAATTATAAGGAAGAATGAACATAAACTCAGACAATTTGAACAACCTGGACTATATGATATTGACTCTTTTAGAGTATCCATGTAATGAAGGCGAACAGACTAAGCTTTCCTCAAAATATGATATGTTTCTGACATGATTTTATTTTGAGTTTGGTATTTTTAGAAACAACAGGCATAACAAAAAACTTTAAGTACATATTAAAATATGTACCATTGAGGACTTTGTGTTAACAAGGGAATACCTTTGTATTAACAGGAAAAACATTTGTGAATTATTCTATAAGGAGAAATTGAGGAAATCAAGTCTATTAAAGCTTGTATTAGTGAATAAAGAATAACAAATATTTAGAACATTCATATTTTTTCTCTTATTGATAACCTCCCATGACAGTCTCCTCCACCCCAAATTATTTTGTCTTCAGTTGAGTTGTTTCAGCTGAAGTGTTTCTTCAGGCAGTGACTTAGGATATCACTTGATCACTTGATCATGTGACATCCCGTTATTCATCAATTTGCTCGAGCGGGTGCCAGTAATATTTCCATTTGACCCTATCACGTCAAATGGATATCAAGCAAATTATTTAATTTTCTTGAATGTGTCCTATGTATACTGAAAATATAGAGGCTTTTCAACATATATTTTCTTCTATTAGATATAATAGCTAATAATAGCTATTATAGCTAATATTTTTACCAAAAACCCTAAAAGGATAGTGGGAAAATAGTTTTTTATCCTCTCTGATTTAATTCACACATGTCAGTATATACCAGTATATATCAAGTAAATATATATCTTCTGTGATGGTCAGGATACAGATTTTAAAAGGTCAGTATAACATTCTAATTCCAGCACATATTTTAATGATGATGATATTTTCTTTGCTTTAAATGTCTACTACCAAAGAAAATCTGTTTGTAACCAGGATGGAGATGAAAGAGAGCTTTCTGGGGAGTGGTTCTTCATTTAACTCTATGAGGACACATTTTTAATCTCCTCTGAGGAGTCAACAAGAGAAGGGAAGAGAACATTGTTTCTCAGATGATTTTACTATTCCCTACACAGCAATTCCTTTGGTCTCCTTTATTCTCTAACTATGCCCTGGGTGATCCCTGGGTATTCCTCTTAATTGCATGCCATTTCATCCTTGTGCAGTAATTATACTTGTTCATAGTTATGAGTAAAGTAATTTTCCTATATGTACAGTAAAGTTCAATCTTGCTCCGGGGTTTAGAGTATGTGCCTTCTAGTCAAACCAATGAGGAGCATGTGTGCTTCTTCCTGCCATGTGTGAGAGAAGAATATGGTCAATTATTATAGTGAAATTTACTAAATGTGATGATAAACACTTTTAAAAGAAGCTCAACAAATGATTATGGATTTCACACTTTTGCTAATTGCTTCGATTTCTGACTAAACTGAAAATCTTTCACTTTAGTATTGTGAGTTGGAGATCTATAAAAATGTTACAAATAGACTTTAGGCATCTCCCCATCATAACTATTACACTCTTATACAAGGCTCTTCATTCCTATAAATTTCTGATAAATTAAATGTATAGGTTTTTCAATTTTCCAGAATAAAAATTGATATATATGTGAAGGTAAGTTAATCTCTCTCTTTCTTAACCTTTCCCATGTTTATGTATTTATCTTATATTACACCAATATTTTTAACTTTTCACAAAAATATTCAGATTCTTAACTTCTTTAGGTTCAAGCATAAATTTTATTTGAATTTATTATTCATTACTGTTTCATATACTTATTCTAAGATCAAATGTTTTCATCTCAGGGTAGCTTTATTTGATGAACTCTTTACCTCCTGATGTGGCTAGTTATTCTCTCATACTTTTTTGAGTTATTTCTTACTTTTCTACTGTTATGCCCCTTTGTATTTTATATCTGCACTTCTGCACTCATATTTTTCAAATCTATCTCTCTGAATATAAAATACTAATCCTTTAAAAATATTCTTTTTTGAGATGCCAATTATACCCAAAAGAACATGTAGTATGATCTCAAAATATGTCTATTTTGCTGTGCATTTTTTAAAATTTACATTACTTTGTGAAAAAAAACACTATATAGTGAATATTTAAATAGTCTATGAGAGGAATAAAGGACATTGAAAGTAGGGCAAGGAGAAATAAATACTTTCTTTAAGGTTTCTTCCAACAGTCTTAATGTTGATGATTCCGTCAACCAATAGTCCTATCTTTGCTGGTACATGTGGACTTGTAACACTTGATTGAGTTGTAAACAAGCAAATGGTGCTGTAAAATATCTGTTTGTTTTGGATTTTAAAAGGGATTTTTATTACCCTCTTAGTTTTCCCATGCAGAAATCAAACATTACATTCCTATATTCCTACCATTCTCCCTTACATTATTTTCTTTGTTTTCCTATTATTTGTTTTCTCTCAATCCTTTCCACACATCCAGTATTTTCAGAATGTGGGAATAGCTGAGAGAGAGAGAGAGAGAGAGAGAGAGAGAAAAGTTAAGTGAGGACAGAGTGTTCCATGAACCTTAAGTACACTTTTCAATATTTTAATAGAACTGAGAACACCTGACTATCTTACTCTGCTTACATTTTTCCCCATTTTCCATTAAAATATTCACCGGTGCTATACTATGTACTGGGCTTTTTAGGTCCAGTTTCAATCTTTTCTGTGCTGTTTAGTACTCTAAGAAGCTCTTCTTGGGGCATGTGCTTAGAAATATCTGGTTACAGGTAAGATTAAGAAAAGGCCTAATTTCCTGGTCCCTGAACATGACCCAACACATCCAGAGGGTTCGGTTCTATGATTTAATGCAGTGCTGGGGGGAAATATTTTTTTTTCAATTTCTAGCATAATACATTTATCCTCTTTTGCAAAGTTTGATGTGTATGGAGTGTGTGTGTGTGTGTGGGGAGAGGGTGTGACCATCCTAAATGTGACATGATCACTCAGTAAAATGAATCACATCCTTATGTTGAATTAGCAAATTTTTTATTGTTTGGGGCAACACTTGTCAGAGTTCAGTGATTACTCTTGGCTCAGTACTCAAGGGTCACTTATGGTGGGACTTGGGAGGTCGTATCTCGTGGCAGGGATCAAACCTGGTTGGCTGCGTGTAGGAGAAGTACCTGTCGTAATATCTCTACAGACCCAGCAATGTATTATTACCCAATACCATATTTTATCACCTGATTCCTGATTAATGAGGCTTCAGAAACTCTGGAAATCAAAAACTGACATTGAAATATCAGTCTTTATTATTTTTTGTTGAGTGATATAATATTAATAAGGTCCTTAACTGTGTAAGGTAATAAATAAGCTGGAATAAAAGTAGATAAATAAACTGCTTTTAATCTAGTGCTTTGCTTTATGGAGTTTAGTAAATTCGGTGTATTCTTTCATTCAGAGGCCAAGTTTTCTAGTTCAATTCATTTTTACAGAAATAAAAATATGGTCAGTCATAGGACCCATTTTAGTTTCATATTTTATCATATGAGCTTTTAAATACAACTTTGATCATATTTTTTGTTAAAATGTCACTTGAGCTCCAATCTTTCTCAAAATATGCACATTACTTTTTGTAGAGAATAGTCTGCAACAAATTATCTATTTACCATTATTTGAATTTCCTACTCAGGTAGCTGACTAAGTCTCTACAATGTATGCCACTCTGGAATATTGATTATTTGCAATTAAAGTTACTTAAGAAATAATAAAGGCAAGAAAATCACCCTGACCTTGCTCTTTTTCCCCTGAAAGTAGAAATAAAAGTAAAGTAAGAAATACATCCACATGTGAAAAGTACCTTTTATGTATCAGGAAGTAGAGTGGCATCCTGGTGATGATAGAAATAGGCAAGTACAGCCAAGAAGTCTGCATTAATGCAACAACAGCAATAACAACAATCATTTTGTTGCTTTTGTATGTTTGTTTGGCTTTGGGGACAACCTTGGCTGTGCTCTTGGCTCTGTGTTCAAATGATCACTCTTGGTGGAGCTCCAGAGACCATCTATGGTGGCCAGGACACATACAAGGTAAATCAGTCACTTTCTATATTAGCTCTTGAGCCCTAATAATCACTTGTTAGCTCACTGATTTATTATCATCGCCCCATTTTTGGTAAAATTTCTATTAAGTCTTTGCTTTTTCTTTGTCAAAAATTGTGATTTCCTACTTTCATCACTTCTTAACCTCATACCTATAAGGTTCCCATACACATGAAACTGGCTTTGATATTTTTCCTCTGTAATCCTTTTTATGACAGTTTTAGTTATGAGAACGGACAACCTATAAGGGAATTAGGGAAAAAAAAATTCTGCCACATATTACAGCTGACTTCTTTTTCTTTCTTTCTTTCTTTCTTTCTTTCTTTCTTTCTTTCTTTCTTCTCTTTCTTTCTTTCTTTCTTTCTTTCTTTCTTTCTTTCTTTCTTTCTTTCTTTCTGTCTGTCTGTCTGTCTTCCTTCCTTCTTTCTTTCTTTCTTTCTTTCTTTCTTTCTTTCTTTCTTTCTTTCTTTCTTTCCTTGCTTGCTTTTCCCTTCTTTCCTTCTTTCTTTCCTCCCTTCTTTCCTTCTTTCCTTCCTCCCTTTCTTCTTCCTTTCCTTCCTTCCTGCCTTCTTTCCTTCTTCCCTTCCTTCCTTCCTTCCTCCCTTCCTTCCATCCTTCCTTCCTTCCTCCCTCCCTCCCTCCATTCCTTCCTTTCTTCCTTCCTTCCTTCCTCCCTTCCTTTTCTTCCTTTCTCCCTCCCTCCCTCCCTCCCTCCCTTCCTTCCTTCCTTCCTTCCTTCCTTCCTTCCGTTCTTGTTTCCCTTCCTTCCTTCCTTCCTTCCTTCCTTCCTTCCTTCCTTCCTTCCTTCCTTCCTTCCTTCCTTCCTTCCTTCCATTCTTGTTTCCTTCCTTCCTTCCTTCCATTCTTGTTTCGGTTCACACCCAATAGTGCTCAGAACTCTCTCTGGCTCTGTGCTTAGGTTCCTAGTTATGCTCAGGTGATCACTGGTGTACCTGGAATCAAACCTAGTTGCCCAATGCAAAGCAAGAGCTTTACATGCTGTGCTCTCACTCTGCTCCCTCCCCATTCTTAAAAAATTTATTTTATTATAGGTAACATGGTTACAATAATGATGATGTATATGCTTTGTATAAAGTTACTGCACCTTCAACATCACTGAAGTAACAGAGACCATGTATCATGTCACTTTTCCCTTTTAATTAATCTTTTTTCCTCTCTCCCTAAGTTCTCTCTTCCCACTAATTGGTCATTTCAACTCTACTGCCAACATCCAAAAATTTATCATTGTGATGGCATCAATTTTCTTTATGTTTTAAAAAATATACCACTCATGAGATTATTTGCTATTTGTCCTTTCTCTGACTTAGTTTACTTGATATGCTGTCTTTTTTTATATTGCAGCAAAAAGCAAGATTTAATTTCCTTACAGCTGCATTGTATTCCACTGTTGCACATACATCACCCTGTTTTATTCACCAGTAGTTGGATATTTGGGTTATTTTCATATCTTGACTGTTGTTCTTTGCACCGAAATGAACAAAAGTAGGTATAGCTATATCTTCCCAAGTTAATATTTTTGTGTTTTAAGAGAGATATCAAGAAGTGATTTTCTTCTTTTAATTTTATTTAGTTATATTCAATGTTCACAATGTTTGTTGTATATTCAAATGCTAAAGAGATAAAAGAAACACATATGGTGAATACAATGGCAATGACAAGAAATGACAGCTATTGTATTGTTTTATAGGTACTCCAACAAGTAAATTATTTAAACTGTTGTTTGTTTTTGAGCTAGATCCGGTAATAATGAGCAATTTCTCCTGCAAAGATTAAAGAATCTCTCCTGTCATGACTTTTGGGAATATGTGTGATGTGCTGGATAGAATCAGGGTCAGTCACGCATGCGGCAAGCGCCCAACATTCAGACTCTCACTTAACCTAACAAGTGAAGTAATTTTGATTTTGCAGTATATCTAAAAATATATTGTGCACAATTTAAAATTTTATTTATAAGTAGAACAGCTATGTTTCTTTGTTATAAGGATGGCAAGATGCTATAGTTTTGCTGTGCTCTGAAAGTATAGTTCCAGAGACTGGAGGGATAAGTAGAATAGCGGGTTGGGATTTGTCTTGGTCATGGTCGAGCTGGGTTCAATTTATGTGGTTCCCTGAGCACCAAGTCAGGAGTATGCCCAGAATGCAGAGCCAGGAATAAACCCTGAGAACCACTTGTTGTTGCCTGAAAGGCAAAAATAAATGAATAAATAAATGAATAAATGTATAAATATATACATGCATAAATAAAATAAGGATCTTTTATTTACTTCTTTTTTGTTTTCCTCACCAATGAAAAGTGTATAAAAGCACTATGTATATACTTGTTGTGAATACTAAATAAGACTCTAAGTATAATGTTAGATATTTAGTAAGTGCTCCAGGGAATTTTAATCGTTCTATTTAAAGATATATAGTATTAGTATTTTCATTACCTATCAAATTGCATGGGCAATTTTCCTTTCTATTTTGTTGTTTATTTTATAAAGCTCATATAATCTTTATAAAACCTCCTAAAGAGAAGTTTTTATATAATTTATCACTTTTATCCAATATATACATACTACTATATTAATTTTGTTTTCCAAATATGCAACAAATATTTGTTTATAGAACAAGGAATGCATTTTAATGAGTATTTTAAAGTTCCATAATTTGATATTTGAAATTCTTTATTTCTTGTTTCTAAAATAAAATAATTGTATCATTTGCTGAAAGATTTAAAACAAGCTGTAGAGTTTCAATTAGCCCAGGGAAAGCATGGCTATTTTCACAAAGTGTGAATGTTGCCTGAGAATGGAAATTTTAAAAACAGGAACTTAAACGAAAGTTAAGTTTAGACAAGCAAAACAAGACTGAGAGAACATTAATCAAATCACAGTTCTTTAAGTGTTATCTGCTTTTACAGACAACCATCAAGAAAGAGAAATTTCCAAATGTGTTCTCTTCATGGTTAAGTAAAATGAAGCGAAAAGAATATAAAGATAAAATGTCATAACCCAAGTTGTTTGAGAATTACGTTTCCCCTTCTACATGTGTTAGGAAAAGCTTAAATAATTCATTAGGTCCTTTAAGAAAGAAAATAGGTAGATATTTGCAGGGCTAATAGACTTTAGTTTGCATCATGTTTTCTCTTATTAAGGATGGTCAGCTTTGAAAGAATTTTCAACATTTGCAAAGCCATTAGACTTTACAAACATAAGTGTTTTTTAAAGGCCAACAGCAACTAAAATTTTGATTTATTCATTCATGTTAAGGGTCATTGTTTATAATTATAGAAATATAAAGGTGTGATTATAAATTTTTATATTGCTCTGAAGATAGGGTTCTATGGTTAAGTTGCTTTTCATTTCCTAGGAAGTTTTTATAAAATTTAAAACATTTCTTATTTTTGATAGTGTAATTAAACTTAACAATATATTACCATCCCGTGCTAGATATTTAACTGTTCAGTGAGCAAGTTCTTAGCCCACAATTAGTATTCTGATAAAATTGTGACGTTCTAGGATTTACAACTTCACATGTGTTCCTCTTTCTTTCTTTAATTATGTATTTTATTTGTACTACTTAATTAATCTTGATGTTTAAAAGAATTAGCTACTATCTTTGATGTGGAATAGGATAAATACATTACTTTAATTTCTTTTTTTAGCAAGAGAAAAGTATCCATTCTTTTATACTAAAACAGATTTTGCAAAGTTTCCCAAATTCAAAGAAAAAGACACACAAAAATAGAGGGGAAATAAAGTTTTCTAGTCCACAGATAGGTGCTATCTTTAAAAAAAATCACCATAGGATTTCCCACCTACTGTGCTACTTTTTAGATTCTAGAACTATCAATGAGTAAAGCCTCCTGCCTTGCTTTTTTTTCATCTGTGTCTCATATTGTACTGATTCTCTCCTAAGCTACTGTGAGCAATCAGATTCCCTATATGAAACTATTTTGAAATATCTCTCTTTAATCCCTTTGTAAATATGTTAAGTTAGTCTTTCCTTCCTGCTACTGAGTAGACTTAATTGAGGTAATATGCAAAGTTATTCTGTCAATACCTTCAACCCTCCTAAAAAACGAGCACTGTCTGCAGTAGATACCTTACGTAAATGTGATTCAACAAATTCACCCTGATTATGTGACTCACAGAGATGTACTGCCCTAGCCCAATTCTCGTTTTGATTTATTTCAGTTTGGAAATAACAGTATTAAATTAGCAAAGACAAGCAATGAACAAAGCCCTGGAGATGGAATTAGCCATTGTCTCTGGTCCATTAATTTCTTCTTCAATTCTAGAGAATTGTGGCTCACCCAGACCCGGAGATCAAATAAAATGCCTAATTGGGAAAATCCTAAACAAGTGTGTCCTGGGGAGCTTAAATTTATTTGTCACTTGCTCAAACAACTGTGTTGTTTATATAAGTCTTTAAAACCCTGATACTTTTCCACTACTATATCTTAATCCCTGGTTCTCTATGCTCAGGAGGGCAATTTAGAGTTGTTTTCAATTAACTAGAATGGAAAAGGGCACTTATTCCAAAAACAGATAGCTGTGTAGTGAGTATTTTACCAAACGTGCTGAGTAGTTTAGATCTAAACATCAGGTTTGGGGCATACTTTGGAATTTCCTTGAAGAAAATATCTGCTCTTTTGGGACTTTGGCACTTTTATTATTGTGGATAAGTGTTTGAATATAAAAACAATTAAGGTCATAGTATGGCAAGGGAGATTGAGACATGTTAAGGCTAAACACAAAAAGGAAGTAATTCTTGTCCAGAGATAATTTTCTAGGACAGCAACTCATATCAGGAAATACTTCATTTAAAACAGAGAGACAATATGCAGACAACAGAGGGGAAAATTTTATTCAGTAAGTAAAAAATGATAACAAATATAGTGAATTTTGTTAGCAGAAGGGTGGGGAACTCTTTTTTAACAAAATGTACAAATCATCTATGTAAACCAGAAATATAAAAACATTAGAAAACATTAGAAAATAAAAACATTAGAAATTGAAAGTTAACAATCTAATAGCTAGTGACTATATACAATGTTAATATTTGCTATCATTCAAGAATAATTGAAAAGTAGTAGTTATGGCACATGACTTTATAGAAATATTTAATTTCATACTCACATTGAGCCAGGAGCAAATAGCATAGCTAGCTTTAGTAAACAGTTTTATAGAGGTTATATCTACACCTAAGGCCAGGATGATTTCTACACTCAAGATGGTAAGGTCAGCATTTGCTCTCAAGTTTGTGACTAAACAGTATAGCTATTGTCACTAATGTATGAAGGATTATTAAGACTGTATTGAGGGGACTGGAGAAATAGAATAGAACAGAAATGGAAAGTTCTGAGTCTAGTTGATACAGAGGTGAGTTATATAGGAGAGTCATGAAAGAAATCTCTAGTTACAGTATATTTGCAATAGAGATATTCCATAGTAGTGTTCACTAGCATGACTTTCTAAAATGATTTAGTTGTATGGAATCTACATTGTATTTCTCTATCCCAAATTTCTATTTTGAATGTGCCATAAAATTTGTTAGTTGCAGTTAAACTTTTGGAAGAAAAATATTGGTGTTCCCAGGAAGACTGTGTTAGAGTCAAGTTATGTGTAATATTGACTTCATTACTCTCTTATTAATCTATGACTTTATATTCACTTGTATCACTTGTCTTCCCATTCATAATCAATTTGCTCAAGCGGGCACCAGTAACATCTCCATATGTCCTGTATCATGCTAGTAGAGCCCAAGAGCATCTGCTTGCTCCAGGAACATAAAGAGCCTCAAACCATTCCATCGATCATGGGAATGAGGTCTATAATTGTTACTGGTATTTGGCATATCAAATACGACATGGGTAGCTTGCCAGGCTCTGCCTTATGGGTGGCATACTCTGTATTAATGCTTTATATTAATGCTTTGTGCTAATACTTTATATTAATGCTCTTTTAAGAATATTCATCTAGTAGAGAATGGTATTTAAAATGAAGAACATTGTAGTTAATGCGGTTATGAAATGATAGTTTGGTAATTCAAGCATACTATTTTTTGAATATTTTGTTAACACGAGTGCCATAGCCAATTTGTTTGGAGAAACACATCAAATAGATCAGTTGATATAAATATGTTTGTTATAATAATAACACTGTTATTTACAATGTACACTTAAGTAAACAAGGGACTTTTTAGGTACAAAGGTTTACTTGATTGTTAACATGACATCGTGGACCATATGTTCTTATTGTTTCATACAAATGAAGAAACAAATGCATACAAAATGAAATAGTTATATTTATATATTTAATCAGCAAGGAGTAAAAAGCTGAGATTGGAGGGTTATCAAAATATCACAAAGGTACATTGTTATGAATATTTATTCTACTATATCTTTCATACAAAATTATTTTGATGTGTGGATTTGAAGTAAGCAAGTCTTTGCATTTTCTTCAGTTAAGAGGTGAGGGATAAAGACAGCAATCTGGATAACTACAAACAGATAAAGATAACTATGTTGAAACTGATTTAAAATATTTAAAAATCAAACTTTTCCAGAAATAATTTTTTGCGGTCTGTTTGAAATGTTCAATCAAAACATTACTTATTCAATATATAATTTTTATTATAAAATAACATGATGCAATAGCGTTAATGTTTATGGTATTACTATACAGTGTTGCTAAGCCTACACATCACTAAAGCGACCAAGACCTCCTTCACTGTCAGTGTCACTTCTAGTGTACCTCTTCATTTCCCTTCCGCCTCTTCCCCCAAGCTTGTTAATCTGACTTTTTGTCGTCCAAGGTCAAATGTTTGTCATTGTTCTATACTGTTAATTCCCTTGTTTTATTCTCACTCATGTGTCCAGAAGAGTGAGATTATCTTGCATTTGTCATTCTCCTTTTGATTTGTTTGGATTAACATAATACTGTGCAGTTACTTGCAAGCTGCAGGTAACTACCTGATTTCAATTTTTTTCTTTTTATTTAAAAAATTACATAGTATTGGGTTGTATATATATGCACCACAGCCTTTTTTTTTGGGGGCTCACACCCAGCAACGCTCAGGGGTAACTCCTGGGTCTGCACTCAGAAATTACTTCTGGTAGTGCTCAGGGGAGCATATGAGATGCTAGGGATTGAACCAAGGTTGTCTGCATGCAAAGCAAACACCCTACCTGATGGGCTCTCTCTCTGGCCCCTAAACCTATTATTCATTCATCTATTGTTGGGTATTCGGTTCCCTTCTATAACCAGGTTATTCTATGAAATCCTTTAAGGGACATGGATGTGTACATGTCTTTTCCAATTAATGTTTTATGTATGAAAGTAGATGCTAAGAAACTTAAATGTCGAGTGAGATATTGATCAGATTATCTGGCCTTATAAACTGTAAGTGACAAAAGAATAAGGGAGAAAGTACACAAATGTCGTGAAAGTTAAGTAACTTTGTACACCAAAAGCAAAAATATTAACACTATCTTAGTCATATTGCCGCAGCTCTATTCTTTTTGCTGTTGTTTGGGTCACACTTTGGTGGTCAGGGCTTACTCCTGGCTATGAAGTCAAGGATTACTCCTGGTAGGCTCTAAGGACCGTATGGGATGCCAGGGACCTAACCTGGGTTAGCTGTTTGCAAGGCAAATGCTCTATCCACTGTACTATCTCTTCATCCCCATATTACCTCAACTTTGTAGAAAATTGAAAAGCAACTAAAGATAACAAATTTTTACTTGAAAGTGTTTACTTGTCTATATTATTATGTACTATTAAATTGCTGATGTCTAGAAGTTGTATTTGTGGCAAACAACTTAATTACTGTCTCACCCACTCTCTATTCTAATAGTATACTTGTCATGCATCAATCAGTGGATTGATTGATGGATTGCTTAGTTAATCATTAACTAACCAATAATTGATGGAGAAATTTTCTATCTAATGCTGAATAGCCATCAAAATTAATTTTTCGATATTAAGATGGTATCTATAAACATAGAACTACAAGGGTGTACTTATGATTTGGTTTTCTACACACAAAATAATAATATTGATTTTGTCACAGTTCTAATATAGTAAGTTTGAAAATTCACAGCTGCTGCCACCCATTAAAGAAATATTTCTCTAAGACAGAGAAAGAAGAAAAGTGCCTGTCATAGAGACAGGATGGTGGGTGGGGTGGTGGGTGGGGGAAACTGGGGAATCAGTGGTTAGAAATGTGCACTGGTGGAGATGAGTGTTGGAACATTGTATGACTGAAATCCAATCATGAATAGCTTTGTAACTGTCTATTTCATAGTTATTCGATAAAAAAGAAAGGAAGAAAGAAAGAAAGAGAGAGAGAAAGAAAGAAAGAAAGAAAGAAAGAAAGAAAGAAAGAAAGAAAGAAAGAAAGAAAGGAAGGAAGGAAGGAAGGAAGGAAGGAAGGAAGGAAGGAAGGAAGGAAGGAAGGAAGGAAGGAAGGAAGGAAGGAAGGAAGGAAGGAAGGAAGGAAGAAAGGAAGGAAGGAAGAAAGAAGGAGAGGAGGGGAGAGAAAGGAAGAAGGAAGGAAGGAAGGAAGGAAGGAAGGAAGAAAGAAAGAAAGAAAGAAAGAAAGAAAGAAAGAAAGAAAGAAAGAAAGAAAGAAAGAAAGAAAGAAAGAAAGAAAGAAAGAAAGAAGGAGGGGGGGGGGGGGGGGGGGGGGGGGGGGGGGGGGGGGGGGGGGGGGGGGGGGGGGGGGGGGGGGGGGGGGGGGGGGGAGGGGGGGGGAGGGAGGAGGAAGGGGAAGAAGAAAAGGGGGGGGGGGGATAAAAAAAAAAAAAAAAAAGAGGAAGAAAGTAGAGAGAAACCATGGCAATACTGAAAATATCCGACTGAAGAAAGCCTCAGTTATAAAATTTGCAGTCAAATGCAAAATGCAGACATTGATCAAATAGTGGAAAGAGTATTTTACTAAGAGCTACAAACATGCATATATTGTATTCTAATCTATGGGAGGGCAGGAATGGAGAAAATAAGTTTGAAGGCTCTCTTGATATTTGCTTGGCACAATTACAGTTAAATTTTATTTGAATGATGAATATGAGTTAGGTAAATGCAAAGAAACAGCATGTCAAACAAAGGTTTATTCCATTCAAAAGTCTCTTAAAACAAAAACTAAACTAGATATAAATTACAAAATCCATTCTAGTAAGAAGTCTATGCAGTGATATAAAATATAGATAGAAAGATGATATGATGTTGAGCTTTATAGCTTCATTGTAAGGTTGCAAGGATTACTATGTTTCTGACTCTATCAATGTTGTTTAATTACAAATTTTCAAATGCGCATACATTCAATACACTGATTTTTATTTTTACACAAAGACTTTTCCAGGAATGGTGGTTAATTTTCTATATTAGCTAGGCTGAAACCTGGGGCCCAACATTTTGTCCGATACTATTCTTGAGTTGGATTCTTTGAAGGAGTTTTGTGGATGATATTGACACTTTATCTTAAATCAGTGAGTCTTCTGTAAAATTATCATTTACGTTGTGAGTATACCACAAAAAATCAGTGAACCAACTAATGTAGTAGAGTTTGAAGGAATTATTGCAGCATATAGCCTTGGAACTTGAATTGAAACTCTACCCTGCACCAGAAGACTCTCTAGTCACTCTGCAGATTGTTTAATTCTCTAATGCTTCATAATTATAAAGCCAACACTTGTATATCCCTTTCACTTTTCCCATCTCTCTAGATAATATAGATATAGATAAGCTGATGCAGATTTATCGATACTTAATATCGTTAAGTTCCATGAAGAACCCTGATTAGCATGCTAGGAAGGTGAATATATGAGACATCTATATGAATACATAAAGTGAATTCAAATGATTAACAAGGGTAAAGTAAACAAGTTATAGTAAGATTCAGTTCAGAGAAATGGGGTAAGGAAAACACTGACGAAAATCAGACAATGCCTAGTTTGATTTAAGGAGCCAGCAGGATTTGGCAAGAACAGAGGAAAGACAGTGTATTTCAGCAAGAGCTACAGTGCAGAGAGAGAAATAAGGTTGGGGCAAAAGGCTGGGCTCTAAGTAGCCCAGTTAAATGAAGCAAAGGCTTCTGGTCATAGACATACTAACCTGATGTCCATCCCTGATGAATCAAGAGGTGAGTCCAAATTCAAAGCTTTGTTATTTGCAGAAGAAAGAAGCAGTGTGTAGGAAACCTGGATGTGTGGCAACATTCCAGCCAAGGCAAGTTGATAAGATTTTCCTTATGAATTATTCAGAAAGAGAAAATTAAATAACGAGTCCTCTAAGACAGTCTAGTTCTATCTGGATTGTTTTCACCTCACAGGGGGATAACGAATAAGATGAGTAGAGCAAAAAAGAAAGTGAAATAACCAGTCAGCCAAATATAGCCAGAGAAACAGTTCTTGGACTCACAGCATGTGGACCTGATGAAGAGGGTCTCCGGGGAGTGATAAAGCAAGGCTTCTGTTCATGGGAGGCAAACCTGTGAGCGCAAACAGTATTGCCAGAGTCCTTTACTGCTCTTTCTGCAACTAGGTTAATCTTCTGTGTTGTTTCTTTCTTGCTCTCCGGAATAGAACCTGAAGAGAATTCAACTATAGGGAATGTTTGGGAGAACTTTTTTTTTTAAAAATCCTTTTATGTGCACTGCAGTGCCTACTGCTATAAAGACAATGAATGAACTACCCTTTGAACTCATCAGCTCTGATTTGCCACTTTAAGTGCTCAGTTTTCAAAAAGTAAAGAAACTAGCTGTCCCATAATGGGCAGGTAGAGGATAGGTCTTTTCATCAGCTGTTGTAGACAGTTGTGCATTGGTTCCACTGGTCCCAACTGCTCTAAGTAACTGATTAGCTCCTTTGTACAACTGACATTGAACTCTGGGTATTCGTTAAAAGTGGGGTAGAATGAGGTTATGATATGTCCAATCAACCAGCTGTGAAATCTTTGTAGATGTATTTCTGCATGCTTATAATTTTGGCAAAATAGACCTTGGAGCCAAAGCAATGGCTTCTCTCCTGCCATTGAGAACCATCCACTGTTACTTTATTCATTGCTGAAAGATTAAGAGAAGTTAGGGAATGTTTGACCTATATTTTGTTGAATAAGAGTGTATAATCTATTTATACAATACGCAGGCACTATGTTCAAGGCTTAACTCCTTACATCATTATCATCATTTTAAACATTCTGTTTTCAACTTCTTACTTTGTGCCTTTGTTGGGGTATGGATGTGGCTAAAAAGAAAAGACTCCTGTTCTCTTGAAGTTTCTACATCAGTTAGCCATAGGCAAAACATCCAAAGCAGAGTGAACTTTTCATCAAAGCAGGAGGACTTCGTATATTTTTAGCATCTGCTCTAGTAAGTCCATTTACTCAGACAGTACCTGCACACAGCACGCATTCAGTAATGTTTGTTCAATGATTGAAAGGTGAGAAGACTTAAAATTAGAGATGTTAAGTTGCTAGTTCCTGGGTCACATTGTCTATCAAATATATACCCCTATGAATAAAAATTTTGTACTTGTACATGAGTATATTTAAATGAGGAAAATTTGTCTCCAAATGAGGTAAATTATAATTTGACAGCTCAAGTCTTTTGTACGGATTTTCTTGCCTGAATATTGTGATATTCTTGCTATTGTTATTTTGGGTGCCAGTATCTTAGATTTCTATAAAAACCATACTCCCATCTGGTTAAAAAATGTAATACTGAAAAACAATTTCTGGTGGCATTGGATAGATAGTAAAATGCATAGTATGTTTGCCTCGCTTCTGACTTACAAAGGTTCTATCCCCAGCACCTCATATGGTCCCCGTAGCTTGCCAAGAGTGATCCTTGAATACAAAGCCAAGATTAAGTATTGAGCACAGCCAGTTGTGACCCCCAAAACAAATAGTAATATCAAAAATAAAACAATTAAACCCAATTTCTGAATTTCTGTTTAACACACATATTTTTATAATGATACCAGATTTTTTATTAATAAAATAGAATCTAAATAAAAATCCCAGAATCCTTCTCTTTGTTGGGAAGGTTATCTGCAATAGACAATAAAGACATCTTTGCTTAAGGTAAACAAATGCCTCCATAGTAAAATGATTGATTAATAAGTCTATTAATAAGTTCATTAATAAGGAAGTTGTTTTGTCTTCTTATTCAAGTGAAACAAGGGTGAATGTTTGCAGTGGACCCCCATGAAGTAAATAGTAACCTGGAAATTAGAAGAGATTTAAATAGAGGTTATTACCTGCCTATTAAAAACAACCAAATAGAACAATATAAGAAAAAAAGAATGATCCTATTTATTTGTTTATTTGTGTGTTTGTTTCTTTTGCCGGTTAAATTGTACATTTGCATGTTTGCAACCACCTGTGAGGTTCAAGTTTTAGAGTCTTCTGCCTTTGTTTTCCTCAGCGTATATTATAGACTCAATCCAATCTCAAGGTCTCTGAAACATTGAGTTAACTTTTATAGAATGTGCATAGAGTAGATCCAGCTTTATTTTTATGTGGTTATCTAACTTTCACAACATGGTTTAATGAGGCTATCTTTACTTCATTTCATGTACACAGATTTTGCATTGAAAATTAGTTAACCATGGACATGATGGTTTATTTTGGGGTTTAGTATTAGAACCCATTGGTCAGGGATTCTTTTCTTATACCAGACAATTCATTTTGATTACTTTGGCTTTATAGTAGTTTCAAGTCAGGTAGTGCAATACATCTCAACTTTTATTTTTTAAGTGTAACTTTGGATATTTGTGATATTTTATGAGTCCACAAAACCTTTATTAATAGCCACTTTCAATCTTGAAGAATGTTATCAGAATTTTGGTTGGAGCGTCATTGACTCTATATAACAATTTAGATAGAAAGGTCATTTGACAATATCATTTTTCCAATCCATGAAAATGGATACTTTTCCATTTCCAGAGATCCCATACTATTCCTTTCATAAGTTTTTTATTTTATGTTTCTATTTGTCTCGTGCGGTTTTTATGGTAAGGTTTTTTGTATTTTTATTTGTTTCATGTAGTTTTTATGGTAAAGGATTTTTACATCTTTTGTTGAGTTGGTTCTCAGGTAGTTGATGTTTGTAGATACTATTGAATGGAGCAGTTCTTTTGATCTTTTACTTGTCTGTGGAAAAATGAAGCAGTGGTTAAAATCAAGTGGGACCGTACTGAGTGGGAGAAAACAGTTGCATTCAGAACATAAGATAAGGGGTAATGCAATACTCCAAGAGAGTATCCAGCCCACATGGCACAGCTTGGCAAGTTACACGTGTTGTATTCGATATGTTGAAAACAGGAACAATAATAGATCTCATTCCCATGATCTGAATGAATGGTTTGTGGCTCTTTGGGTTCCTGGAGTGAGCAGATGCTCTTGGGCTACACTAGCATGCAACAGGGATGAATGGCGACATTACTGGCACCTATTCCAGCAAATCCATGAACAATCAGAAGACAAATGAAGTGGTACCCAAAACAATAACTCACAAAACAAAATCCAGAACTCCTATAAAAAATGTGGAGAAGAAATGAACAAATACTTTTCTGAAGAGGACAATACACAAATGCAAATAATCTCAGCTAGTAAATTGAATTTAATAGTACATCAAAATAATTGAATGACATTACCAAGTGGTGTTTATTCATGCATGTATATTCATGCAACTATGTATATTCATGCAACTATGGCTCAATATACACAAGTCTATCAATGCAACATACTCCATTAATAAAGGGTAAAATCATGCATAATTTTGGAGTAGATATTAATAAAGCACTTGGCAGGATTTAATCTCTGTATGTGATTAAAAAATGAATAAAATAGCAATAGAAAGGAAGATATCTCAGTGCAATAAAAACCATGTACTATAAGACCTCAGCTAATATCATAATTAATGGGAAAATGTAAATTTTTTTTTAAATCAGTGACAAGACAAACTGTCTACTCTTACCACTTTAATTTAATCTGCTATTAATATCTTAACAAATGCTGCTGACGATAATATATAAATATATGTCTATATTGGAAAAGAAATTCACATTTTGTGCAGAAAATATTTCTAATATTTAAATACTCCATTTAAAATACATTTAAAAACAATAGTATGGCAATATGTTTATTACAAAGTTAACTCTAAATTCTGCTATATTTCTATATGCAAATAATGAATAGTAAGATTAAATAAAGAAGGAAATACCACTCATATTATGTTAAGGCTTAAAAATAACTGTATTGAGGGGGATGGTGGCTCCCTCAGGGAGGTCCCAAGGCCCTAGGGTCAGGGTACCTCCTGTGGATTCCATAGCCTTAACATTACTTGGGGTCAGGGGGTGACTATGGCAGCAGAAGCCGGGCCTAGCTGGGTCCTCAGCAGTACTCACTGTCCCTTAGGGTCCCCCCATGTGTCAGGGCAAATACTGTTCCACCTACCTCTAGGCACAATAACAAGCAAGGATAGAGGTTCCTGACGGTTATTCTTTTATGCTACTTTATTTCGTTCTTGCTTGCTCTCTGCAGGAGCCTCTCCTGGACCTCTGCCCCTCTCCTGGCGGTTTCTCCTGCAGGCCTCTCTCTTTCTGGCAGGGGAGGGGGGAAGAGAGGGAGGGTCTGTGCCAGCTCCCTCTCCTCAGGGTCTCTCAGTTCCGGATGTCTCTCTTCAAGGCTTCATGCTTCCGGTCCTCTCCCAGGATGTCTCCTGTCAGGACCTTTTCCTTAGGGCCTTTCAGCTCAGGGCTTTTCTCTTCAGGGTTTCTTTGGACTCCTCGGCTATGTCCTATTTCCCTAGTTACCTGGTTCATCGATTGCTACCATATATTGTGTCACTGAGTCCCTATCTAATGCTTTGAGTTCCTCCGTGTTGCCCTGCTGCCTGTGGTCCTAGTACTCAGAAGCCCTGAAGCTCTGGAGCCCTGCAGCTTTGATGCCAGCCCTCAGGCTCAGGGACCAGGCCCTGTGACTGGTGCTGGCCCGAGGGCCTAGGCATCAGGAGCAGCCTCTCCGCCCTGGTGCTGGCCATTCAGCCCAGGCAACAGGGGGCCCCATGGCCTAGGTGCTGTGCAGGCACCAGAGGCTGCAGCTCTCTTTAGTCCGGGAAGCACCTCCCCTACACACTATGCTCTCCTGGGGCCGCTATTTATAGTCTCGGCCAGGTTCTGAACCCTGGCCTTAACAGACTTTGGGAGGTACTGTGCCTTTAAGACCCCACAATATTGCATTCACAAGACTTAAATAACTAGTAAAAGAGACCAAGGAGAGAAGCTCAATGGTTTGAATAAATGTCTCCAGAGCACTGCTAGAAAAGAAGCCAAAACTTAATATGGAGAGAAACATGTATGAAAAAACTGTAGGAAACTATAAAAACACTGTGCAAGTGGTAAAAAGACAATTCATATACATGACAGGAAGAATAAATATAGTCAAAATATCCATTCTACTAAAACCAAATTAAATGTGCATTCAATATAATCACAGTTCTATGACTTTTAAAAAATAGAATAAAAATACTAACACTTATAAAAATGATAAAATACCTCTAATAAGGCAGTGCTGAAGAAGGTAAAAAGAAATGGAAGCATTGTCACCTGAACTAAAATGATATTACAAAACTATATTTTAACTCATATATTAAGCAGAAACCTGCAAGAAAATAAGGAAAATTACGTAGATCATTCATGAACTATGTCACTGCCAACATTATTAGAACCCAAGTCTGTCTACTGCCTCCGCCTCTTTTCCTGACCTCTCTTTTCATATTCATAGCTTTGTAATTAAAATTCAAAGATATTTACTAATTGTCCAATAATGTGATCTTATTTTTAGTCTATCACTTGAATCAACAATTAATTTTTATAAGCTACCCCATTTTTTAAATCTACTATAAGAAAGTGCCTTCTAACACAGTGTCCTAAAAACTGGCTTCAAGTTGGTAGTATACTCCTTGAGTACTGAAATTATCTTTTGAGGATGATTTCATAGATAATAAAATGTAATATTCTCTTGTTATCTGCAAGGTCATCATAAAAGAAACCTCTGTAGATACAGAAACCCAACAAAGAATGTCACAGTTTCCATGAAAGCTTATTTTATTTCTCTTTCCTGAAACTTTTAATTTACAGAGCAGATTTGGCACCATAGTAGAACCTCTTACCAGACAGTATGCTATACTGCCGGAAACTGAATATTAAAACTTCACATTTTGACAACATGTTAAGTTACTAATGGATTTTTCCCTTGATCCAGTAAAGTCATCCTCTTAGGCATAAAAATATTCTATAGGTTTTTATTATAATATGCTACATAAGTAGATTATATTAACTTATTGATTTGATGTCAGTGTTCTTTGCCATTTGAGTAAAGAATGAGAAACTAAAACAAGAAGGTAAAAGCGTGGAACTTTAGTTCTGCAATTTGTTTTCCTCTACAGATAGTTTACCATACTGTTGTTACACTGTCACAGTCTTGGTTTAGGAACGTTCATACTAACACCAGTAAATGATTATTATTTTACTTGAATACTGTAGTTAGCTTGCTAATAAATTTGAACATTTTATTGTGCTGTATACTGCGATTAAATCAATAAACACTGAAACTATCACTATTATCTCATATTCTTTTTCCACCTGATGGGCATTCCTTTGATTCTATCATAAGTATTGCCTGACCACATTGGGTTTGCATCAAAAATTTTAAGAGCAAAGGACTGTTTATAAGGGTACCTGAACTACTTTATTACACTTTTTGTGTGTGTGATTATTAGGTACGGAAGAGTTAAATAATGTATTGAGTGGCACAGGCTCCAAAATGGGATTTTAGTCCTTGTGTTTTTTTCTTGGTGGGTGTAGGGGGAGACGCAGGGGTCCCCAACAGTACCAGGACAGAAGTTCTCTTCTACGGCCAAGGCTGCTGGGGAACAGATGAAAGAGGCTGCTGGGGAACAGATGAAAAATCACATGTCTGGCACAGTTCCAAAAAAATGCTTTTAATACAAAAGTTCTACCACCACAATCCAATATATTGGAACACCTTCACTCTGGTCAAAACTTAGACCATACACAAGGGCCCAAGTCTCCCACCAAAGAGGATCCCACCAGAGAGAGAGGAGCGCTAATAAAAAAAGGAAAGAGTACCTAAAGTCAATCCCTGATATAAAAGAACTCCTAACTTCAGGGAGGGTCTTGTCAACAAAGAACTCAAAAGAGCTTCTAGATAGTAGAAGAGTGTAGAAAGGTGTGCCACACCCCATTATAGGTATAAACAAAAGATTATGCCAAGGACTAACCTCTTCTTCCAAGATTATCTCTTATGTAAACCACTGGAGGGGGCTGGTATAAAATAACACATCTTAATTTCATGGGCTTCATGTAATCTAGATGGTACCCACAAGGTCCTTCTTATTTATTATCTGCACCAGGGTGATTCTGAGTATCTTGTTCTCCATATACTGAAAGGGTCACACTAGTTTGCTTGAGGGCAAACTATTATGATCCTTCCTATAATCTTAAATAGTAGTCTCAATGTAGCAAGGGTGGTAGTCTCCTGGTAAATTCTAACTGTCCCAAGCTGGGACCAGTGGGTCTAAAGAGGAGCTGTGCCCAATCTAGAAAACATAGGAGTCAGAAGTTACTCATTCAGAGTCAAGGTGACTTCTGTAACTGCCACACCCTCCATTAGTATTTGTCGGGAGTGCCGCAGGGGTCCCCAACAGTGCTGAGAAGCGAGTTCCCTTCTACCTCCGAAGCCAGCGGGGAATGGATGAAGACTCAGGAATCCGATGCAGTTTTAAAAGGGCGTTACTATCACAGGTTCCAATATACAATCCAAGAGCAGGGAAAACCTCCGGACTCTGGGTTCCCAGCTAGGCCCCAGCCAGATGTAGGCCAAGATGGCTGCCACCACATGTTGAGGCCCAACAGAGAATGGAGAGGACAGAGAAGCAAAACACCAAGGGAAGCCGAAATGGCAAAAGGGGGAAAAAAGAGAGAGCTCTTTCTTCTTGCAGCTTATCTTATAGCTAGAAATTCGCCCAAACTCCCCAGCCCAGCCCATTCTGGGCTGGGCTATCTAGAGATGAAAACAGAAAAATAGCTCTATAGAAATGTAGCAACTTCAGGAGATCTTCTGGCTGTTTACAAGGACCCAGAGCTAATTAAAAGCCTCCTAGCAGAACTGGGAGAAGCTATAAGCTAAATGTAACTTCCCCTGGCAGGAAGGGTCAAACGCCTTCAGGGAATTTCTCCCAGCACCTCACCTAATGTCTTGAGCCAAGATCTGCCTGGAATTGCCTTTATAGGGTAGAGAAGGGGGTTTCTGAGATGGCATGTCTCTGTACCAAAGACTAATACTAATGCCAGTTAAATATTTCTCCAAGCCTTCACAAGAGTCTCGTCTACTTCACGGTAGTTTTGTATTTTAGTTGCCTTTGAGTTATCAGGGAGCCATGCTTGCTTGCTTGGAGGCAAATAGCATTTCTATGTGGTCTAATTACTTAGAGATCCAACATGGCCAGGCAAATATGCTGGTAAAATCTAGCTAGTCCCACGATGATTGTGGTAGCATGAGAGAATATTTATACCAGCCAGTACAGAATACATGGTCAGATAAGACTGCCACATTCAGACTACCCCCTATCTATGAAGTGATCGGCAGGAGGCAATCCAGGGCAGATGCAGAGGCCTAGGTTTTTAGGTGTCCTGCAACAAGTATTTACATAGAAGAGAGATCTCATTAGTATTAACCCTGGATTAAAAACATGTAAATAGATTAAGTTGTGAGTAGATAAAACAGCAAAGCTCCCAAACTAGATAGGCCTGTCATCCAACAGGTGGGGACACTTAATTATGTCAGCAAACCTAGACTGCTTTGATATTATTCAGCATTCAACAACTCCAAGGCTTCAGGTATAGCGAAATGATTTTTTTTCTTTCTGTGTGCCATCTGATCAACAGTTTTTAATACCTGAGAGTTCTCATTAAACAGATACTCATCACCCTATGACTCATTCTGATCTTAGAAGCATTCTTCTTTTAGTTTGTGCATGTCATATGTATACACTTTTATGTTCATGTACACACACACACACATATATAATCCACATATATTTTATTATGGAGGATCTTCTATGATTTTAAATTTTTTTTACAGTTTGATAGGGTCATTTATTGCTGGGGTACTATTGCCTTTATTCTTTGAGATTATCTTGGTAAGTCTCAGAGTAACTTACTGCAAAATTCATTTATTGCCCTTTTATGATTTTTAATCAACTTGTATAGCAATATTTTAAAGAAAACTCAGGGGATAATAACATGTTTCTAATTTCAATGTCTATTGGCATTCATTAAAATAATTGAAAAAATATTAAAATTTTTTAATTGTTAACATTATTAATACTTCCTCCTCCCCAAAGCAGGAATTGTTAGTGATTCAACTAAAACTCATGAAATATATTAACGCTGTTTAGGTTTGCCCTTTGCTAGCAAATTCCAAGTTCTTTTTATTTTATGAATTTTTTTAGTTTTGGGCTATATCCAGAGATGCTCAAGGTTTACTTATTATCTATATATTTTTAAAATGGGAGGGGGCACACCCAGCAGTGCTCAGGACTTACTCTAGGTGCTCTGTATTACCAGACAACTCTTGGCGGTTCTAGGAGGACCATATGGGGTTCTGGAATTGAATGTGGGTCGGACATTTGCAGGGCAATGTATTATTACCTCTCTGCCCAGGAATTACCTTCATGTGGGGCTCTGGGGACCATCTGTGATGTGAAGGATTGAAACTAGATTGGCTGCATGCAACACTAAGGTCTTGCGTGCTGGACCTGTATTTCAGACATTTTTATTTGGAGGGGTCACACCTGGCAATTCTCAGGGGTTAGTCCTGGCTCTGTGTCGGGGTGCTCCGCCGGGTCCCTGACAGTGCTGGGAAGCGAAGTTCCCTTCTACCTCCGGGCCGGCGAGGTATGGATGAAAACTCAGGAATCCGATGCAGTTTTAAAAGGCTTTACTTATCACAGGTTCAGGCACACAAATCAGCAAAAAGAAAAACCTGATGCTTAGGATTCCAGGCTAGAACCCCAGCCATGTGTAGGCCAAGATGGCGACCACCACGTGTGAAGGCTTTGTGAAAGGAGAAAAAGACTTCCAAGCAGGGCGACCGCTCACAGCGAGCAACAGCCCCCAAAGAAGCGCCGCAGCGCTAGTTTATACCCCCTGCAACTCAGACCTTCCTCCCACTGTTATGGAAAGCAGGGAGGGTCAAATGTCCTTAGGTAATCCCTCCCTGCACCTCACCTAGGCCCTTTAGTATGCTAATGTTTTGAGCCAAATGCAGCGGCCCTTAAAGGAGTCCTGCAACAGCTCTGCACTCAGAAATTACTCCTGGCAGTACTCAGGGGGACCATATGGATTGCCAAGGATCGAAATTGGGTCTAGCAATATGCAAGGCCCAACCCACTGGACTATCTCTTCAGACCCTTTTCATGACATGTTTTATAATTTATTTAAATGATGGATATTTATGGTTGACCAAGTTTCATTACTATGATCAACAGCTTCAATTTGTTCTTTATCTCATTCTCATTTTGTTATGAGTTTCAGGTTTCAGGACTAGGGGACTAGCTCAATGGACTGGACTATGTGGGAACCCTCATACCTCATGGTCCCCAGAACTCCAATAGCAGCACCGCCAAGCACTGATCCAGGAATGACTCTTGGAACCACTAGGTGTGGCCCCAAAACCAAAATAACAAAATAAACAAGAAGATTCTATGATTTGGTTTTTCTATTTTAATCTCTGTATTCTTATCCATTTCAGCCAATGACTGTTATTTTTAAAATTGTGATGCTGTTGAATCACTTTTTTTCAAAAAACTCAAAATGATGACTTATATTTTTAAAGTTTATCAAGTCTCCTTTGTACACACTTTTGCTGCTGAGATAAAGGGGAACTAAAATGGATTTAGAAAATCTGAAACTTTTCAATTTGACTTATCTTATTATATTTTTAAATTATTATAAAGTATAAGAATAAATAGCACACATTCATTATATATAAATGGTTCACTTTGTATATCAGCATAGAATTCCTTCTGAAGTTTTTGTTTGTTTTAGGAAGCCCAGAGTGCTAAAGAGTCAATACTAGAGATAAAGAGAGCTTAGTACATTGGAGTATTAGAGATAAAGAGCTTAGTAGGTTGGAGTACTAGAGATAAAGAGAGCTTAGTAGGTTGGAGTACTAGAGATAAAGAGAGCTTAGTAGGTTGGAGTACTGAAGATAAAGAGAGCTTAATAGGTTGGCATACTAGAGATAAAGAGCTTGTTAGGCTTGAGTATTTGACCAACATTCAGGGAGACTGTGTTTGGTCCCCAGTATTACATGATCCCTTAAACACCCTCAGGTGTGAATGTCAAGCACTGAGCTGGAAGTAGCCCTTGAGCACTTCCAGGTTCCATTACTTCCCATAAAGGAAAGAAAACTCGAGAAATTTGTGTGCCTTGGGTCATATCAAAAAGAATTATCTAAATTATGGGAGAAAGATTTGACTTCAGATATGAACTCTGGAGTCTGCCATGGTGCAATCTCATAAAGTTAACCCTGTTGAGTCTTAATTTTTTAATCTTTATTTAGGGATAACCATAATTAGCACTTGTAAAGATTATTATGAGGTTTGAATTAAAAAAAGCTAAAAAGGTGTATGGCAAATGTCCATTTTTTTCCCTCTCCAATTTACTTTATCCTATGGAGATAGATCTAGTGCTACATTATTTTATCATGGTAGCCTTCTAGAATAATTTTCAAAGTCAGAAACTACAAAGCCTTTCATCTTTTTTTTTCTCATAAAGTCATTGACTATACTGGTGGTGTTATAATTTTTACAAACTTTCGGTAGCTATTCTATGCCCTTGAGAAATACCATTGGAATATGCATATGGATTACTTGAAATCTGTATAATGCTTTGGGTAGCATCATCATTTAAATGATGCTATTTCTTCGAATTTAAGAACATGGATTACTTTTCCATTTCCTTTATCTACAGCTTTTTAACTGTGATTGACAGTTTTTAACATATAAATCTTCCTCCTCCTTTGTTAAATTGATGTCTAGGTACATATTTTTGGACACAATTGAAAGGAATTTTGTTTTTCATTTCAAAGTAGATTGTGTTACAAATACAACATATTTTTCTGCATGAACCTATAGCCTACTGATTTACTGTACTGGCTTAGTTTATCCAAAACAGTTTTGGGAGACTCTTCAGGGGGTTTTCCTATGTGATTCAGTCTCTGAAAAAGTGACGACTTAATAATTTTCCAATTCGAGTCCCTTTTCCTTTTTCCTTTCCAATTTGAGTCCCTTTTCTTTCCTTTTTGCTGTGCAATGACTGCCGCCTCAATGTTAGTAATAGTGGTAAAAGTGGATAGCTTTGCTCTGTGCTATCTATCAGACTATCTTAGAAGAAAGGAGATTAGGTTTTCACCATGTGTGTGATATCAGCCCTGGGTTTGTTTATGATCGTGGCTGTATTAAGGCTAGTACACTGCATCCCCTTTTGGTTTAGAGTTTTATCATAAATGAATGTTAAATCTTGTGAGAAGCTTTCTTTGAATCTATTGATGTGATCATATATTTTTCATCCTTCTTCCTATTGATAGCAATCGATATTAATTTATTTCCATATAGTGAAATGTCCTTTCTTTCCTAGAATCAATCCCACTTGATCATGGCATATAAACCTTTTGATGAAATGTTAATTTTTGTTGAGAATCTTTGCATCTATAATCATGAGTGATATACATATTTTTTTCTATTTTAATGATGTCTTTTTGTTGTTAATGGTAAAGTGCCGCGGCAGAGCCTTGCAAGCTACCCATGGTATATTTGATATGCCAAAAACAGTAACGATAATGCACCTCATTCCCAACGAATCGAGACGTTACTGGTGCCTGCTCAACCAAATCATTGATCAACAGGAAGACAAGTGATAATGGTAAAGTGGGTCTCTTAGAAGTTGTTGGTTGACTTCCTGTTACTTCCATTTTGATGGAAAGTCTTCAGTAAGATATATAAAAGCTTTCCTTTAAAGCTTTGATACGGGACCAGAGTGATGGTCCAGAGGGTAAGGCATTTGCCTTGCATGCGGCCGGCCTGTGCCTGCTTGGGTTCTATCCCCGGCATCCCATATGGTCCCCAAGCACCGCCAGGAGTAATTCCTGAGTGCAGAGCCAGGAGAAACCCCTGAGCATTGCCGGGCGTGACCCAAAAAAGAAAAAAAAAATAAATAAAACTTTGATACAGTTCACTAGTAAACCTATTGGACCTGGGACTTGTATTTTGGAAGATGAATATTCTATCAATTTTCATTTCTAAGAAATTATTTCATATCTAAAAATTATATATATATATATATATATATAAACCATTCCAACACCACACCCTGCACCAGTGTCTACTTCCATCTTCAATTGTCCCAGTGTTCACCTTCCCTGAATCCACTCACGTGCTGAATACTGAAGACCATTTGTCAGTTTTGTTGTCTTAAAATATTTGTCATTCCTCTAATATGTTTCTCAGTATCTGGCACATGAGAGATCATTCTGTGTTTTTCCTTTTCTTTCTGACTAACCTTACTCAGCATAGCAATCTCCATATTCATCCATGTAGCAAAAATTTGCATAAATTTACTCTTGTAAAGTCAAATAATAGCCCACTGTGTATGTGCATTACAGTTTCTTTACCCAATCATTTGTTCTTGGACACTTGGGTTGTCTTTCCAGATTGTGGTTATTTTGAATAGTGCTGTGATGATCGCAGGAGTGCAAAAACTCTGAATAGAGTTTTTGGGTCCTTGGGGTATATGCCAAGATTGCTAGGTCATAAGGAAGCTCAGTCCCTTCAGTAAGATGGAATAAATAACAACTCTTCTTTAAAAGTTTGCTACTGGACCTGGGATCTTGCTGTGCTGGATTTTTTTTTAGAAGTGTCCACGTTGTTTTTTTTCAAAAAACTGTTTTTTTTTTACATTCTCTAATAGTAAATAAAGGTCTCTATCCCCCACATCCAGCCAACTCTGGTTATTTTTGTTCTGTGTGAGGGGTCCCAGTCTCACTGGTGTAAGATATCTTATTTTCTCATTTGATTTTCTTGATGATTGCAACGCAGCAGATTCCCCCATGTATCTTTTGGTCATCTCCTTGTCTTGTTGAGGAAGTTTCTGTTTTCCCTTTTGTTTTATTTTTTGTTTGGGGACCACTCCTAGTGGTGCTCAGGGTTAGTCCGAGTTCTACACTCAGGAATCTCTCCTAGCGGACCTGTGGTTACAGTAATCAAACTCAGTTAACTGTGTGCAAGCCAAGAGTCCTACCTGCTGCATTTTGGTTCTGAAACTCTAAGTGATTTTGCTTTAAGCTGACTATATAATTCACCTCTAAAGTTCTATGATTTTAATATTTTAAAAAATATCTTTAAATATAAAGCAGTCTGGGGTTCATTCAGGGAGTTGTCTTTATTAATCTCCTTCTTCCTAAAATTGTTTTATCATATTATTACAAAATTTTAAAATACATAGTTAGGTAATTTCCTGGATTACCACCACTGTCCATATGTCACCCTTTGGGTTTTTTTTCTTCATCACTAAAGACAACTGCTTTGTTTTTCTAATTTTTTTTTTGTCATTCTTTTAAGCTGAGTGATAACCTGGTAGCACAGAGGATCCTTGTTTGAAGCTCCTTTTATTCTACACTTGGCATATTTTCTGTCTTTTCCTTCGTACAATTTCACTTTTGATTTCTGAAGTGTGTCTCTTTCTCTGTAACGGCTCTTAGGAGTCTCTCACTTTGGTTCTTGACATTTTAATTGTGGTGTCTTCATGTTCTTCTGTTGGGCTATATTTCACTTGGAACTCTTTTGACCTCTTGATCAAGGAAAATGTCTTCCTCTTTAGACTGGATGAAGTGCCTGCTATATTTTTTTTCCACCAGTGAATTTTCCCATTTCTCTCAATTCTCTCTTTCTGATATTCCTTTACAACAAACACGTTTCCTCTTAATGCTGTCACATAAATCTCTGGTGCTTTCTTCATTTTTCTTTTTCCTATCTACTTTGTCCTCAACATCCTTGATATAATTCATTTCTTCTATTCTGCTATTGCATCTTTCCCACCTACTCATTAATTTATCTTTGGAGCATGGTCATACTTTCATTCATGATTTTGCCAAGTTTATTGAAATTCTCCACTGACTTTTCAATGACCAATATTGATATTACTGCCTTTGAGTCTTCTTTGGGGAGATTAGTTGCTTCTAGTATATTTGAAGTCTTTTGTCCTTATCCGTCAATTAGGACAATTCCTCCATTTCTTCATTCTCCCTGGTGGAACACAAAAGCTAGTGGGTGAAGATTTGAGAAACAGTTGTTGGGCATGTGATTGGTGACTCATGCTTGTGACTCTAGCCAATGTCTGATTCTGGAGTTATATGTATCTAGATCTTTGACTATACACAACCTTTAGCACTTACAATACTACTAGAAATGTGAAGTCGTGGACTTTGGTAGCTATATCTGGCAGGCTAATCTGGAGGCTAGGGTTAGGCAATGGGTAGGGAGGGGATAAATAGGAAGTTGGCCCTCTCAGGCAACAAAGGATACAGGCTCTGGGGGTACTTTATATCTTGACCATGGTTTCCTTGCTAGAGTAAAGTGCCTGTACATGGAAACACGTAAGGAGGCACCAGCTAAAAGACAGAGCCAATGCTTATGCTTTGCATGCTAGCTAAGAGCTGACCCTTTACTCTTATGGAGAATCCTGGCATTGTTTCTAAAAATCCTCAACCAACAATCCATCAGGGAAAGTCTACTGCCCACATCATCTGTCTCAAGTAAATTTCTGTCCGTTCCCTACCCATTGATTAAGATTCTTGTGCCTAGATTGCTCTGGTCCACCTTCCCATTCAATAGATAGACCTGAACTCTAGCAGTTAACTTACACAAATTTCATACCTCAAAGTTCAACAATACCTTGATGTTAATGTCCATTAGGATGGGGAGACAACTGAGGACTTATGGTCAGAACTACCTAGTAGCACATGCAATTAATCAGTCTGATACAGGATTGTACTGATATTGTTTGTAGTGATTTTTACCAGGTGTATTGATATTGTTTGACTTGGTGAAGGCAAATGTACCTTGCACTCTGCTATTCTGTCCTCTGCTTGTAATGGCAGAATTTGCCTCTAAGTACTAGGGTTTTAAGTCTAAGAGCATGTTGTGTTTTTAGGACAAATTTCTGCATCTTCACAGTTACTTCCACCCTTCCTGCCAACCAGGAAGACACACCTTAATGCTCATTGGCCAGATTTCCTCTTTCAACAGTGGTGATTCTCGAGAAATGGTAGGCATATATATGTATGTATGTATATATATATATATATATATATATATATATGCATGGGATACTTTTTTACTACTTTTATCAAAGATTAAATGATCATGTATTTGAGGCTGGGTGTCAGGATATTCAACTCTTTCCATAGGTTCACAGGTCTGTTTTTTAGTCCAATACCATGCTGTTTTAATTACTACTGCTTTGTAGTACAGGTTGAAATTGGAAAAGGTGATGCCTCTCATCTTCCTTTTCCCAAAGATTGATTTAGCTATCTGTGTGCATTTATTATTCCATACAAATTTCAGAATCAAAGACTTTCTTTAAATCAATGAATGTGAGACAGAGCAGCATCTTGAACTCCCTACAAACCTCAATGAGCTTGGTTACCATGTAGATATGGTCAATTGTGCTGAATCGTTTTGGAAGCCAGCTTGCTTGCATGGTTGTCCTTTATCTAATGTTCTACCAATCCTGTTCAGGATTACTTGTGTGGAACAGCTTGTAGATGATGGACAACAGGCAATGGGGGCAATAGTTGATGTCTCCCTTCTTGAAAAGTAGAACTGTCCTGCTGGTTTGCCATTGGGAGGGCACCTTGCATTCAGACAGGTAGTGTGAAGAGCCGAGCCAGTGTATTGATGTGTACTGATGGCAGATTCTTCAGGTGTTCAGGCCTGACTTTGTCTGGGCCGGGTGCTGTTCGCTTCTTTACCACGAAGTGGCATGCCCACATGCCATTTCAGAAGGGAGAACATTGGGAATGACATATCCATCCTGCGGAATTTGGTATGTGGGCAGGTGAATATGGCTATCAAAGACATCTGAGTAGAAGTCCTCGATAATCTTCTCCATTGCATTTCTGGAAGACGGGAAAGATCCATCAGGACGTTGGAGGGCAGTCATCTTGGTCTTATAGTTGGTGAAGGACAGGCGGGCATTGCGGATGCTTTTTCCCAGCTTCTGTGCATCAGCCAGTATTGCTGCTCTTCTCACTTTGAGGTCTTCCTTTATTGCTTCTCTGCACTGCTTTGTGAGCTTGGACGTTATCATATGGCTGCCCGAGGCTTGTGCCTTGCCACATTCGTGAATGAACTTGAGAGTTTTTGAAGACAGGCGCCCTTTTGTGGCTTTCTCTCTTAGGCATTCTTCGCAAATCATGGTGGTGCTGAAACAGTCGGTTGTATTCTTCATCGTTGTTGTCAGTGATAGCATCTTCCCATGTAGCCACAATGGTGCCAAAGAGTTCCCAGGTGGTGGTCATTTGAGTAGTTCTTTTTCTTAAACTTTGAAGCCTTTTCTCCTTGTTTCATGAAGTAGAATTTTTCACGAAGGGAGATGGTGGTCCGATCCTGTTTGGAATTTTGGGATGACAGTGACATCGGTAAGGCAAAACTGTTGGTTGAAGATCACTTGAATCACTTGAATCCTGTTATTCACTGATTTGCTCGAGCGGGCGCCAGTAACATTTCCATTGGACCCTATCACGTGCCAATGTAGCCCAATGGCATCTGGTTGATTCAGGAATATGAAGAGCCTCAAAGCGTTCCTTCAGGGTCTTTACAAGGAAGTCTGACCATCTTGTAGGTGGGCGGCCACGTGATCTTTTGACATCCCATGGGATCCAGTCGGTAATGGCTCTAGTCCAGCGGTTGTCTCCAAATCACATTACATGTCCAGCCCATCTGATTTTCGATGCCTTGGCAAACGAGACAGCGCCCCTGATTCTGGAATAGCGACGGAGGTCAGAACTCCGATTCCCCTATCACTTGAGTGAGGCGTGATATTCCAAGCATAGCTCTTTCGATTCCTCTCTGGGAGACCCGAATAGCATTCTCATCCTGCTTTCGTAGGGCCCAGGTCTCTGAGGCATATGTTAATGCAGGGAGAACAGTGGAGTCAAAAGAGATGTGCCCGGAGTTGGAGGTTCTTTGTCCTTTTAGCTATTTCTTCGATGCCTTTGAAGGCATTCCATGCTGCTCTCTTCCTCCTGCGCAGCTCAGGTTTTAGGTCATTCATCATGTTGATTTCCGACCTAGGTACACATAACTGCTGCACTCAGAGATGTTTGTTCCATTGATAGTGAATGGGGCCTCTGGAACTAGTTCATTCTTCATGAACATAGTTTTCTTTAGATTCAGCTGTAGACCTATCTTTCCACATTCTCGGTCAAAGTCAGCCAGCATTTGTGCTGCTTGGCTAATGTTTGGTGTTATTAGAACAATGTCATCAGCGAAGCGGAGGTGGTGTAGTTGCCAACCATCTATCTTCACTCCCATTCCTTCCCATTCTAATTGTCGCATGATGTTCTCGAGGGTGGCGCTGAAGAGTTTTGGTGAAATGGTATCACCCTGTCGAACCCCTCTTTTTCACATTAATGATCACTTCTTTGTAGAATGGTGAGATCCTGGTGGTGAATCTGTAATACAGCTCACGAAGGATCTTGATGTATTGGGTTTGAACACCCTGTTTGGCTAGGGCTTCGATGACTGCTTCAGTCTCCACAGAATCAAAGGCTTTCTGTAAATCAAGGAACGTGGGACAGAGCGGCATCTTGTACTCCCTACAAACCTCGATGAGCTTGGTTACTGTGTGGATATGGTCGATTGTGCTGAATCCTTTCCGGAAGCCTGTTTGCTCGCATGGTTGTCCTTCATCTAGTATTCTGCTAATCCTGTTCAGGATGACTCGTGTAAACAGCTTGTAGATGACAGACAGCAGGCAGATGGGGCGATAGTTGCCGATGTCGTGAATGTCTCCCTTCTTGAACAGTAGAACTGTCCTGCTGGTTTTCCATTGGGAGGGCACCTTGCATTCGGACAGGTAGCGTGTGAAGAGCCGAGCTATTGTATTGTTGAGTACCGACGGCAGATTCTTCAGGTGTTCGGGTTTGACTTTGTCTGGGCCTGGTGCTGTTCCCTCTTTACCGACGAGATGGCATGTCAGATTTCAGAAGGGAGAACGTTGGGAATGACATATCCATCCTGTGGAATTTGGTATGTGGGCAGGTGGATGTGGCTATCAAAGAGATTTGAGTAGAAGTCCTGGATAATCTTCTCCATTGCCTTTCTGGAAGATGTGATAGATCCATCAGGGCGTCGGAGGGCAGTCATCTTGGTCTTATAGTTGGCAGAAGACAGGCGGGCAGTGTGAATGCTTTTCCCAACTTCTGCTGCATCTTCCAGTATTTCTGTTCTTCTGTCTTTGAGGTCTGCTTTTATCGCTTCTCTGCACCGTTTAGCAAGCTTGGATGTTAGCATTTGGTCTCCTGAGGCTCGCGCCTTGCCACGCTGGCAAATGAGCTCGAGAGTTTCTGAAGACAGGCATCCTTTTGTGTCTTTCTCTCTCTCGGCATTCTTCGCACAATCATGGAGGTGCTGAACCAGTCGGTTGTATTCTTCATCGATGTCGCCAATGATGGTATCTTCCCATGTTGCTGCAATGGTGCCAAAGAGTTCCCAGTTGGTGGTCGTTCTGGGAGTTCTCTTCTTAGGCTTGAGCCTAAGACACAGGTTGACGATGATGTGGTCAATTTCATTGTGGAACTGTCCACCAGGAGATTCCCATGTCCAATGTTTAGATTCAGCCTTCTGGAACTGGGAGTTCCCAGAATGGTCTTGGTTGATATGATGAACTCAGATAGTCTCTCACCCTATTCATTCCATTCTAAGCCATAGGTCCCGATGTGGAGTTCTTTTTTTTTTGTGTTTTTATTTGCTTGTTTCTGTTTTAATTTTTTTGGCCTTTGTATTATTTTAATATTTTTTCCAATTTTATCACATCACTTTTAGACATACAATTATAATATGCTCATATAGAGTTATGGTTCTACAGTGTTCCAACACCCATCCCTCCACCCGAACCCATCTCCCATCACCAATATCTCCAACTCCCTCCCCACCACATCTACTTGGCGGGTTCTGTATGTCTTTTCTCTCCTCTCTCATCTCTCCCTCCTGCCTAATTTTCCTACACATCATAGAATGCAGTACATTAAAGGACATAACTGTTTCCACTAGTTTGATGGACCGCGTGGCAGCACTACTTAGGGGCCTCATGGTCAGCATCTGGACAGCGAAGGTGGTGGCTAGTATGGTGGGCGAGTCTCATCCCGCTGCTTCTGGGACCCCCCAGAGGTGATGGACCCACTTCCAAAACCCATCTGTCCTCCTGGGAGCCCCATGGTCAGCTGGGCCTGTGGCGAGCCGAGTTCCCCTGATGTGGAGTTCTTTAGCTGATCTTCTCGGTCCTATCGTGGCATGAAAATCACAGACTATGATCTTGTAGAAGGTGTGATCTTCTTTATAGAAATCCTCCAGTTATATATAGAATTTCTCAATTTCTTCTTCCTTGTATGTGGATGTTGGTGTACGTAGACAACAAAGATAGGGACTACTGGCAATGGGCCTCATTTCTTCAAGTGTAGTCGTCCTATCCAATTTGTTAAGCACTCAAATGAATCAATGCTTATAGAAAATTTTGGGTTGACAAGGATACCGACACCACTGATGCCTCTTTTGTCGCATGTTCTGAGGAACAGTTCTTCTCTGTTGTCAAAAACAATGTGATATGATAGGCGCCTTCTTGTCTTGGTCCGACCAATGATGTATACTTTATCTTTCCGTGCTTACACCATCAGGTCCTTCATATATGCTTCCGATTCTGGTGTACGCAGGCATTTTAGTCCTTCTTCGCTTTGGCAGCCTAGTTTGGCGCTAAGATTTTATCAATCTCTCCTTGCGCATCCTTCTTAGTGGTACTGTATTTTTGGGCTCTTTCAGGGTCAGGGAATAAACATTGTTTTTATTGATTTTGACATATCAAATACGCATTGGCAGCTTGCCAGGCTCTGCTGCAGAGCCATACTCTCAGTAGCTTGCCAGACTTCTGAGAGTGGTAGGTAGAATATTCTTGGTAATTTACAAATGGATTGGGGAGAGCTGGTAGCAGCTCTGCCTGGTGTATCTGTGTCTGGCCTTGAAATACATTCCCCTGTAGAGTGGGTCTCTGACAAGCCGGGCTTGAGATTGGCTTAGTCTCTTGGGTGGAGTTCTGATGAGCTGTGGGGGACTGGATGATGAAAACTCACTGCCAACTGTCTGGGGTTTCCTCTAAGCTCTTCTGACGCTCTAATGGGATGGTGAGCTTGGGCTGGAAGTCACTCTCCGTCCCTGACCACTCCGTAGTCAGTGGGCTACAGGGAGTGCAATGGGGAGAGCTGGTAGTGCTCTGCCTGGTGTATCTGTGTCTCACCATTTGTATATACTTGTTAAAACTGAATTGAACATTTTGAAAAATTCTTCTGAATACTTCTTGTGAAAGTGAGGAAGTGCATGCTGAAGATTCACGTGGTGAAGAGAGAGAAGATCATGAGTATTACAATAAAATCCTAGGGAAACAGCCACCATAGGTGGTGTCTCATACATGCGTATTAAAGTTCAAGCCACAGAACATATGGCTTACTGCCCCATCCGGTGTGAAAAGTTGTGCTATTTGCCTGGAAATGCCAAGTGCAGCAGTGTGTATGAGAACTGCTTAGAACAAAGCAGGGCAGTAGAGACACCAGGAATCGCTCAGCCTGGCGCCCAGGCCCAGCCTGCCAGCTCACATCCTCTGCCACAAATTCAGCACCAGCTGCAAGGGAAGAGTGTTACCATGGCAAGCTCAGCAGGAAGGCAGTGGAGAGCCTCTTGGTAAAGGATGGAGGCTTCTGGTTCGAGAAAGTGCAACATCCCCTGGCCAGTATGTGCTGAGTGGGCTGCAGGGAGGCCAGGCCAAACATTTTCTCCTGGTGGATTCTGAAGGCAAGGTATGCTGATCCAGAGACTTACAGACATGGGGCAGAGCTGCTACTTGCTCTCCCTGCGCAGCTGCTCACGAGGCACCTGGGAGGGATGATGGGTTCTTGCCCTGGCCCGCCACCCGAGCAGGTCTCATAAACAAGCCAGACGACCTACCCCCATTCCATGAGGGCCGCCATCTTCCACATCGGACTTCCCTCTCGTCAGAACTCCTCCCAGCAGCAGACGAGGCTTATCACAGCCTAGCTCGCACGGCCACTTCTGGCTGTGTGGTTCATTTATAAATGCTGTATTTAGAGGTGACTACAAGAGTATGCCACCCACACGGCAAACCTGGCAAGCTGCCCGTGTTGTATTTGAGATGCCAATACCAGTAACAATTTTATTAGTTCATTCCCATGACCTAATATAATTGTCTGAGGCTCTTTATGTTCCGGGAGCAAGTGGATGCCCTTGGGCTCTACTAGCATGAGACAGGACATATGGAGATATTACTGGTGCCTGCTTGAGCAAATAGATGATGAATGGGAAGAAAGTGATAGTGACGATTTACTATTCTGTCCCATTGATATGTGTTGTGCCTTCAAGAATGAAAAAGTCTTTATTATTGTATCAGTACAAAATTTCTTGAAATTGAGTCTGATCTCTTCTACTTTATTCTTTTCAAAATTATTTTATTCTATTTCATTTAAATAGAATAAATTTAAATGAAAGTCCACTTTTTCCCAGTAGACTTTTTTTGTCCCAAATAATCTTCCTGAGAATTAAATTTACGAAGAGCTGACATTTTCAGTTTAGTTAATCTTTTAAACCACAGAAGAATATATGTACATTTATTAGACTTTCTTTATTCTTCATGTTATGTAGTTTTCATCTTATCAGTCCTTTACATGTTTTGTGAACTTTAAACATTTCATTCTTTACTTTTTTGAGGGGATTATTAAGCCATATGTGGGTATGCTCAGAACTTACACATGTCTTTGTACTCAGGGATAACCCAGGTGATTTTGGGGAAACCATATGTAGTGATGTGTCTCTAACTCAGATAAGTTGCATTTCAGGTAACTACCCTGTCTCTTCGGGTCCGACTTCAAAACAGTACTGTTTCATTGTTAATTTAGTATCTATATGCTCATTGCTACCACATATAAAATAATTGACTTTTATATTTCTTTTATGAACATTTTGAATAAACATCTTAGTTTTGAGAGTTGTTTATGCTTTAGATGTGATTTTTCTGGGCCAAAGCGATATAGTCCAGCGGGTAGGGCATTTGCCTTGCACGTGGCCGGCACATGTTGACCTGGGTTCGATCCCCGGCATCCCATATGGTCTCCCTGAGCACCGCCAGGAGTAATTCTTGAGTGCAGAGCCTGGAGAAACCCCTGAGCATTGCCAGGTGTGACCCAAAAAAGCAAAAAAAAATAAAATGTGATTTTCTATGTTGATAATATTGTCATCTGCAAACAGGGACAATGTAATATGATTATTTCAGATCTCTATTTCCTTTTATTACTTGATTGATTTGACTAAATTTTCCTGCTCTGTTTATTAAAAATGGTGAGAAAAGGTATTATTTGTTTCAATCAGAGAAGTTGCATTCAATCATTCATTAGTAATTTTAATGTTATCTGATTTTTTGTAGAATATTCTTTTTAAGACTGAGAAATTTTTTATGTATTTATATTTATGAATTAATATTTTGCATGAGAGTTGCAGTGTATACAGTGTTTTACAATTTCCTTTGTCAATAAACATGGTTATTTGATTTTTTAACCTGCTAATTTAGCAGTAATGAAGAATATTTGAATACTAGAACAGTCTTCTATTCTTGGAATACAATTAATGTGGCAATGATATATAATTTATTTTATATTTTATTTAATACTGTCCTAAAGGACCAGCAAATTCTTCCCTCTGTTTTCTAGGTGACATTGTGTATTGTGTTAATTCTTCTTAATTTTGTTAGATTTTGTTAGACACTTCTAATGAAACTATCTCAGCAGGCATACTTCATTTTTCAAAGTTTTTGTCTTTATCTATGCTTAATACTCAAAAAAGTTTTTAAATGAGCTACTAGGGAACCTGATAAATAGCACTGTAAGCAGGGTGTTTGCCCTGTACACAACCAACACAAGTTCAATCCCTGAGATCCATATGGTCTCAAATGCACCACCAGGAGTAAGAGTACAAGACCAGGAGTCACCCCTCTGCATCACTGGGTGTGTCCTCACAACAAAACAAAAACAAACAAAAAAGTGAGCTACTGGAAGTAGTGATAGTATAGCAGGTAGTTTGTTTGCATTACATGTAGCCAGCCCAGGTTCATTCCCCAAGACCATAGACATTCCTCTGAGCTCACCAGGAATGTACTCTGAGTGCAGAGTCAGGAGGGAGTCTCTTGAAAAGAACCAGGTGTGCTTCCCTCCCAAAAAAGAGCCTGTAACATCATTTTGATAATATATCATAAGTATCATTAATTATTTGGCAGAGCACACATACAAGAGTAAGCAGGTATTTTTTTTCATGAATTCTCTGTATAACCAACACAGAGTTAACACAAGGTTCAATACCTTATAACAAAGGGAAAAACAATAATTCTTAATTGTTCTTGACATTTAAGATCCTTAATGCTTTACCCACCAGAAATAGTATTTCTACAGGGGTGACACATTTTAGTAGCTAATTTAGCTCACTGTTTGTAATAGGATACAATGCTTTGTTTTTTTGGATAGGCTTAGCTCACCATTTTTTTTGACACGTGCTTGAGTATTGCTATTTCTTTAATCATCTAATGCTCTTTGCTTAGTAATTACTCTTAATTTCCATATCCTAAATTCTTCTCATTAACAGTGAAATTTTTAGGCATACCCACCTCAAGTTTCTGTGTTTTGGTATTATTTTGGTTTTTACTTTCAGAAGTGTGCCTTTTCGAAAATGGCAGTATTTCTTTGTGTACATGTTCAGAATTTTTCTCCCCCGTACTATGGCTATAGATCTCCCATCTGTTCCCAGGGCTGTATTTCATCCTGGGAACAGGATACATTTATTTCCTGAATATAATCCATCTACATTCCTCCTTGTTTACTCTCTCCTATTTCAGAGGTTCCCTACCTTCTCTTTTCATGTATTTATCCAAATATGGCTTCTCTTAATTTACATAAATTCTTCCTCTTTCATGAAAACAACATTTGTAATATTTGTTGGTTCCTATTTATAGTGGGGTTTTAATTATGTTCTTTGTAGGGTGTGTGTGTGTGAGTGTGTGTTTGTGTGTGTGTAAGTGTGCTATCTCTTCTACTATCTACCTCCTCCTCATATTTTGTGCTTGAAAATAAATTTTTGTTTTTGGATTCCCTCTCTATACCCTCCCAGAGCCCCTCATCCAGAATAGCCTTCACTGTCCTATAAACACCTTTACTCCTCTATAATCTCTTTAATGCTGCTTCCTTCCCAAACAACGTTTTTCTTTTCTTTTCTTTTTTTTTTTTTTTTTGCTTTTGGTCACACCCAGCACACTCAGGGGTTACTCCTGGCTCTTCGTTCAGAAATTACTCCTGGCAGTGCTCGAGATACCATATGGGATGCCAGGGATCAAACCCTAGCGCTGTGCTAGCACTCTGGTCCCGCAAAGTTTTTCATGGTCATTCTTTCATCCTTTTCTTTTCAGCACAGGGACTGACAGCTATTACACCCTCAAAAATTAGTCCTATAGTGAATGCCTGAATTGTCAGTGAGACATTAAGAGTGGCACAAGCTATCCCTAGTATAAGCAATAAAAGATACATTTCTCCAGATAATTATAATATAATAATAGAACCAACCTAGACCATCTCTCTTTACTATCAAACTATGCCAATCAATATTTGAAAATAACATCATGATACAATTACCATCTTTGTTAGGGCAGACCTCTGTTTCTCTATCTCTTTTGTGTGTGTGTGTGTGTGCATGTGTGTGCGCATGTGTGAATGTGTGTACGTGTGCTTATGGTGCTCCACTATTATTTTCACAATCAGAAATATATATATATATGTTTGATGTATTCTAATTCTTAGCTTTTATTCTAAACTCTTTTTGAATCATTCCCTTCATGAAATATTCAGAGAAAAAACAAGTGTATTTTATACTTTTAGAACTTTTATAATACAAGAGATATAACTTGATAACCCTCTGGAGTTTCCTTATCACTGTTAGCTTCACTCTGAGAAGTTTACCTTCTAGTTACTGTCTACAACTCCCAGGTCCAATAACCAGGGAACAGTTGAAGGATGCCAGAGTGTGGAGCACCTTCCTTTACTTCTAAGATGCCGTGAGTTTCCTAACATGAGAGAGATTTCTCTCTGATTTAGGTACAAGATATTTTCATTAGGGCTTTTAACTTTAGAAAACCTGCAATTGCAAATTCTTTCTGTACCTTTGAGATGTTAATCCTCTATTGCCTAGAGAATATTTTTTTGTCAGGGACCTGAGAATCATTTCTTTAAAAATGCTATAATCACAAAAGACAGAGCCCCTGTGTTCCAGTCCCAGTGGGCAGGTAGGAGCCTAATTTCAATTAAACACCAATTAGAAACACAAATGCCGTAATCACATGAGTCACCTCCCAGTTCATGTTCACTAGCACTCTCTTACTAGGTTACTTCATGCCTCAAAACTCTCCTACTCTCCTATTTTTCCTCTTCTCATTAATTTTTCGTACCCTTAGCTCTTTGTTCTCCATTTCTTTTGTTTAAAAAATATATTATAGGCACTATGATCCACAAATTATTATTGATAAGGTTTATATATAAACATGCCAGCACCATACCCTCCACCAAAGGTCCAGCTCTCCACCTCTATTGCAGTGTCTCTTGTTTTCACCCCCGCACACCATGTGGTAAACTTCCTACTCAACACCATTTCTTGGCTTCTGCCCCTTTCAGGGTTTTTTATTCCCCCACTATGTGTTTTTTTGTAACTTGTCACTTGTCATTTGTCTTCCTGTTGTTCATTGATTTGCTCGAGTGGGTGCCAGTAATGTCCCCATTCATTGGGAATGACGCTCATTATTGTTACTGTTTTTGGCATAACAAATATACCACGGGTAGCTTGCCAGGTTCTGTCATGGCTCTGGGTTCATCCTAGGGGACCCAGTCTTTTTCTATGTCAGACCATCAACCATCCAGGGTCCATGGGGCAGAGCCCTGGCCATAGATAAGACTGTGTCTTGTCTGCCACCTGCTGATGCAGCCGGGCACCACAGCCACACCTGCAATACCTCGAGGAGCAGGTGTGTTTCTTTATATGAGATAAATCATTCCTTGTCTGTCCTCTTCTGAATACCTCTCATTCTACATGATTCTCTCCAGATTCATCCATGTAACAGCACATTGCACAATTTCATATATTTTTCTTAAAGCACATAGTATTCCATTCTGCATATGTACTACAGTTACTGTGTTCAGTCACCAATTCTTGAACACTTCGTTTGTTTCCAGATTTTGGCTATTGTGAGTAGTGTTGCAACAAACACAGGAGTGTAATTTTTTTTTGTTGCTGAATAGTGTTTTTGAGCCCTTGAGATAGATATGGAAAAGCACAATTGTTCAAGGTCATATGAATGTGAATTATTAGTTTTTTGAGAAGTGTAGATATTGTTTTCCAAAAAGACTGAACCAGTTACTAAAAGTATTAAAAGTACTTTTAGAACTTTTAGAATATACAAGATACAACTTTTTTACTGTCTGGAGTTTCCTGGTCACTGCTAGTAATGGTACAAAGACAGATCCTTGGGTATACAGACAATTAACGTTTGGATAGGAGGAAAAAAATATGAAATGGAACAAGGAAAGACTCTTCAACTAACGTAGTAGGTAAACTGGTCAATAACTTGTAAAATTATTAATTTATATCTTTTTTTAACACTACACAAAAATGAAATCAAATTGATTAAGGACTCCCAAATCTCCCCCTTTTGTTTTGACAGTATATATATTTTTTCTCTTTCCCATTCAGGCAGTTTTTTGCCTCAATATAATAATAATATTGCATACAGTATTCTGGATATTTTAGCTTAAAATTTAGGGTAATTTTTTTTAAACTTCACAATTTTTTCTCACAAATGCACAACTAAAGCAATCTGGTTTTAAATAAAACTAAACTTCAAACAAAAGAAATGTGTACAGAGTAGGAAGTTATGAACTATATTTTAAAATGCACATTCTTAAGAGTTTTAAGACAAAGTCTTCATAATTTTAGAGAAGCATTAATTCATGGGACCTCTCACTTCATCATTTTATTCTCCTGTATGTAGAGCTTTATTTAAAACAGATGACAATTGCAACAAACAATAAAAAAATAGCCATTTCTAAAATGATGCCTCAAATTTATGATTGTTGACTTCCTCCTAAAAAGCTTCTCTTTATTATTAAGAGTCATTATTCTTTTTATTGATAAATATACATAATATTTACCATCGAGACTGGATAATGTGACACTCCTACAGCAGTGAATGAGAGTTCCTTTTTTTACCACAACTCCTCTGTTGTTTTCAGTGATTTTTTTTTTTTGCTTTTTTGGGTCACACCCGCTGATGCTCAGGGGTTACTCCTGGCTCTGCACTCAGGAATTACTCCTGGTGGTGCTCGGGGACCATATGGGATGCTGGGGATCAAACCTGGGCAGGCACAGGATGGCCACATGCAAGGCAAGTGCCCTACCTGTTGGGCTATCGCTCTGGCCCCAGTGATTTGTTTTTAGATGTATTTTATTTTCGCAGATGTGATTGATACCTCATTGTTATCATTTGAGTCCTCTGATACATGATCATGTATACTGCTTCATACACATATTGGTCATCTATCTTTTTGTCTTTGTGGAAGTATCTATTGAACTCTTCTTATGTTTCCAATGGAGTTTGGTTTTTGCTGTTGATGCAGCTAAGCTTGATGAGTGCTTTATGAATTTAGGATGTTTGTCCTTCATCTTAAGTATAACGTACTTATACCTTCTCCAAGTCCATTGATGTTTTTTATTTTAGTCTGAGTTTCTTTTGTACTGCTAAAAAGTTCAATTTATATAGCATAAATCGCCAATATTTGTTCTTACCTTTGTCAGTAAAACCAAGTCATTGAAGACTTCCTTGCTGTCCAGATTCTGGAGAGTTCTACCCATGTTTACCTCATTTATTTGATGATTTCTGGTCTAATTACTAGGTCTTTTATCCACTTTCAATTGATTTTTGTGTACACTGTGTGATATAGATTCACTTTTCTTATTTTCTTTTATTTGTTCTATTTTCTTATTTTCTTTTTGAGGTCACACCTGGCACAGGGCTTAGTCCTGGCTTTGCTCTCAGGATTCACTCTTGCTGGTGTCCAAGGGATCATATGTGGTGTTGGGAACAGCACATGAGAGGAACACACGCTGTCCTCTCTACTCTATCTCCAGACACACTTTTTTAAAATAAATTTTTGTCCCATTTTTAGTTATCTACCCAAAGCATAAAAACATTATTTTGAAAACGTTCTTGTATATCTGTGTTCAGAGTGGTTCTTAGCACAATAGCCAGGAAATGGGTGCAACCCAAATATTTACCAACAAATGACTTGACAAAAAAAAATCACCATTGTGGAATATATACAGAATAGAATTTTACACAGGCACTACCAGAAAAAAAGTCATGAAAGGTACTGTGTTGGCAAGCTTGCAACTTCCACAGCCAGCACAGTTGGACAAGAGAGAGATCACACCCTCAACTGTGCCGGCATGGGGCCACCAGTGGCCACGCAACAGACTTAGACAATAATGGAAGTTAGGACCAGGTCCTTCGCAGGATCTTTCACATTTAGACACTGTAGCGATCGTTGTAGTTGCAACAACCTGGGGAGGTTTATGGGGAATAGGGAATTATAATGTCACACAAGAACTCACTATTGAATATACACATAGAGACTTACATAATAAACCATTAATATCTGTAGGGCAAGCCACAAAGTGTGAGATAAGAGAGAGAGAGACATACAGAGACAGAGACAGAGAAAGAAATAGAAAGAAAAGGTGCCTGCTATAGGGGCAGGCTGGGGTGGGTGGGAGCGAGTGTTTGGGCATTGGTTGTGGGAATGGGGCACTGGTAGAGGGCTGTGTGCTGGAACACTGTATGACAGAGACCCAATTATGAACATCCTTGTAATTGTATATCTCACAGTGGTATAATAAAATTTTTTTAAAAAACTAAAAAAATAGAAATATACTGTGTTGAGTCAAACAAGCCAAAGAGTATTGTGCTACATGAAATAAGCCAGGGAAAGAGGACAAGTACAAGATTGTCTCACCCATATGTGGTACAAAGAGAAAAAAATCAAGAATATGGACAAGACTGATAGATATTTAACCTTGGATATTAGAGAATAGACCTGCATGTGCTAGGTTTGGAGGGAGGTGATGAAGGAACTAACAGATTTCCAGGTGACATGGAGATATAAGGGGAGGGTTCCAAGCACAGTAGTGGTGGTGAAAGAGCAGCAGCACATACCGAACTCTGACTGGTGATAGGCTTCAAGCCTGTGTTCTCTCTTGAACGTGCGCCTCATTTGTCTATTTGTCTCTTTGCTTTTTCCACTCTTGGGAAGCCTGAGATCTCTCTTGAACATGGGATTCCTCTTTTTCTCTCTACACTCACATCTTTCTAAATCATTTGAAATAAAAACTACCTTGCTTTTAAAAAAATTGAAATAACATAACTGGTCATCAACAAATAATACTGGAATGCTTTTAGGGACACACGTTGGACTGAAGGGAACAAGTAGTATGTTTGTGTGTGTGTGTTGTGTGTGTGTTGGGGGTGTTATTCAGTGATAAAGGTGGCATCAATTTTGTACATCAATACCATAAATTTGAAAACTAATAAAATGCTATTACTTAAATTATAACAATATTTTTTAAATTCACTAATAAATCGTATTCCCTTCCTGACACAATCAGCATGTTTTCAAGATAAGAGAACTGTGGTATCATACAAAAGAAATAGAAAAAGTAATAGAAAAGTGTTTCTTTTCTTAATTTTTTTTGCAAAAAATCATGTTGGGAACATGTCTTAACAGCACAGACTATAGATCAAGTAGTTCAAGCTTCAAACTCTAGAAGTGGGGATTCTGGTTTTATGCCTGACAGAGTTAGGGGTGACAAAACATGTCATAGCTCTTTAGTAGTTTTCAGGAAAGCTTATGCATATTTATGAGGGGGGAAAGGTGGACAACTGTAGAATATACATAATCATACAGCACATATACAGAAAATAGCAGAAAAAGAACAAAGATTACATTTTTAAATATGACAGAGTAATGGTGGCTGTGAAGGAAGGTTCTGTTATGCAACATCCACTGAGCAGTTTGTCAGAATAGGGGTTTGAGGTTCCTATCAGTACAAAGGTCATTTGCTAGTCTCCATATTGGCCCAATCAAAGTCAAAAGTACAGAAGGTGACCTTCTCTCACAGAAGGTTTGTTTCATCTTCCCTATTGTTTTTGTTTGTTTACTTTGAGGGAAGCCCAAGTTGATTTAAGAGGTAGAAAAATAGAAAGGGGCAGATTATTAAACAAAAAATTAATTATTCAATCATGTAGTCAATGGTACATTTGCAGTCAAGACACTATCAGGGACATTTTACATTTTGCCAAGCACCCACGCATGTGGATGGGTGCTTTAACTCTTCCTGGATTTTTGACCAATAGCATGGGTTCAGATATTTCCTTATTCATCAAATGTGTATGAAGCAACTGCTGAATCGTGCACCCCGACACATTTCCTACCTAACAAATATTTATTCTCAGAGATTGTACATTCTAAGTCCACAGGGAGGAAGAGAAATATGCTAATAATTGCTTCATAATTTACAAGACTGCCACTTTTGCAATGAAACCAGATCTTCATATTATCATTTAAGACACTACTAATTTCCTTTTTTCTGCCTCAGCTACTCCAGCCTCTGGTTAGACGATAAAAAGGGACACAACTTTGATTCAAATAGCTACTTTCTTTGGTACATAGAGGACTCAAGTGAAAACTTAGTTGGCTATCTGTACTTCCTAGATTAATATCTAAGCTAACGACCATCCTAACAGTTTTATATTGAAAACAGTTAATATAAAACTGTTAATATAACAGTTTTATTCTAGTTAATATAAAAGAGCAGTGGCTGAATAGAAATGACATATTTAAGTTTTTTCCAATATAATCATGGATTATGAAATAACATTTTAAGGTTTAATAAATATTGTGGTATTGGTTCTTCAACTTTAATAGTGTTTATTTAATTATTTTAAACACACCGGATGTGCACATTATATGGTTTGATAACTATGACATGAAAATGATATCTCACCTAAATAAACACTCAAATATCCAAGGCCACACAAAATGGGATCAGGAGGATTTGCTAATGGTGGAATCTACCACAAATGCAAGGAGGACAGAAGGTAAGTAAGATAGAGAAGGGGCTAGTTTTCCAACAATAGCTAGAAAGGTTGATGCTAGATTAGAACTGAGTATTGAAAGTAGGTAAAGGTATACACATGATAACCCCTTAGTGAATATACTGCAAACCACAATACACAAAAGAGAGAAAGAGAAAGAGAAGAAAAGTGCCATAGAGGAAGGCAAGGTATGGGGAGGGAAACTGGAGACACTGGTGGAGGAAATATGCATTGATGGAGGGATGGGTGCAGGAATACTGTATGACTGAAACCCAGTCATAAACAGCTTTGTAACTGTCAATCTCATGGTGATATGATAATATTTTAAAGTATTCTAATATTATATTTTCTGTGAATGCAGATATTCAATGTCTCCATAATATGTTATAAACTTGCTTAATACAACATACTATTGCCACTACAATATAATGACTTTGGGATTCCAAAATTGACTTGGATAATGGAAATTTTATTCCCAAGTAAAATTAAAATGGTGATACCTTTCTGCCATTTGCTATTTCTGGTTTCATATTATTATATGGTAATTTTTACAGTTCTGCAGACTTAACTCACTACCTTACACATGTAAGGTATATATTCTCATTTTGCCATATCCCTGATGACGATGACAGAAAATGAATGGGCAATGGTAATATTAATGAAACAAGCAATAATCATAGATGAGCAGTAGTTTTATGGTTCTCCTTTTTAAACAGAATGAGAGCATTATGGTTGATGTTCCATCCAAATAATGCACTTATATTCTTAGTTGCATCTCTTAGTTATTTATTCAAATGTTAATAATATTGGATTGTCCCTTGTATCAAATTTAGTTTTGATCCACCTGTCTTACTCAAACTAATATAAATATATGTCATTTTTTTGTTACTTATAGAAAGGAAATGACTTACTATGTAAATAGCAAGTTTCACTCTCTCCTTAGGGGGACCTTTTGACTAAGGACTTTTTCTCAATATTAACTGATTTATTTTCTTATATCTCTCTAAAAGTATTTCCTTTCATTCCTTCAAAAATATTTTTGTCATTTATTGTCAATCTCTTTGAGATTTTGTTTCCAGAAATTTTATTTCTTGAATCTCTTTTCAGAAGTGAGATGAAATCATGTTTTATTTTTGTTAAATGTATGTGCTGATTTATTAAGTAAGGCTGTTAAAGATTCCAACTTAGGAGTTGAATAATATTTCTTTCTGTCACAGATATATTATTCAGTTGCCCAGAGGAGATAATTGAACTGAAGGTTCTTGCCCCTTCCCATGACATCTTCATAGTTCTGAAGTCAGGTGAAAAGGTTTTCTCACTTCCAGATTCTGTCTTGTGTGTTCTTTTAAGAAGAGAGAATCTTAATGTACTCTAAGGTAAAATCCATTCCTAAGGTCATCTTAAAAGCTAAGAATTCACAAATTTTAATGGTCTTGACAAGAATTTAAAAGTTATGGTATAGGCTTATGCCTATAACTAGCACCTTGAGGTTGCCCTGGTGAGTGTCCCCATTTCCAGGAAGACTGGTGCTCTTTGAGAGCTCATAAACCTCTAGAAGGAACAATTTTTTTTATTATACCACCGTGAAACATACAATTACAAAGGTGTTCATAATTGGTTCTTGTAATACAGTATTCCAGCACCCATCCCTCCACCAGTACCCCATTTCCACCACCAATGTACCCCTCCCTCCCGTCCCCCACCCACCTTAATAGCAGGTACCCCAGTTTCCTCTCTTTCTCACTCTATCTCTCTCTGTCTCTGCATCTCTCTCCCTCTTATTTTACACATTGTGGCTAGCCCTGCAGATATTTAGAGTTTATCACTCAAGTCTCTTTGTGTATATTCAGTGGTGAGTTTTAATCTGCCATTACCATTTCCCATATTTATTAAAACACTGGTATCTATATCCTATTAATGAATGCAGTCATTCTATATCTGTCCTTTTCCTTCTGACTAATTTCACTCAGCATGATAGACTCCATGTCCATCCATTTGCAGGTGGTTCATCTACACTATGGAATACTATGCGGCTGTCAGAAAGGATGAAATTAGGAACAATTTTTTAAAAATATTTTATTATACTACCGTGAGATACACAATTACAATGTTGTTCATGTTTGGAGGTTTCGGTCACATAGTGTTCCAGCACCTCGCCTCCACCAGTGCCCATTTCCCACCACCAGCTTCAAGAGAACTGAGGCTTAACAGAGGACTTTCATGTTTATTACACTTAGCAGTGCTTGGAAATAACAGGGTGGGCCACACCTGATGTACTCAGGATGATGTGGAGCTAGTTGCTATTTCTGTTCTTATTTTATTTTGATAGAATTTGAAAGAAAATTTAGAGGAAGACATATTTCAGACTACTTATTTTATGGCACCAGATTGTAGTCTTCTAATTTATTAAAATTTCTGTTGGCAGAAGGTAGATCTAAGGATATGTGAAGGAAGGTCTGATGGATACTGCCTGTTAACAGATTCACAGGGACTTCCGGCAGACTGTCTCCCAATAGAGTTAGTATGTAGAAATCCCTAGTGAGACTGTTAATCAATGCTGCAGGTACCCAGACAAGGCTATCCTAGGTCATTTCTCTGCATATTTCCCTGTTGGCTATAACTAGCCCAAGATGGAGTCTAATGGACGATGCTTAAAGTTAGGCAAACAACAGGTTTTTCTTGTTCTTCTGTCTGACACTTCCTTGCCATCATGGGCTAGTCTGGAAGGCTGCATTAGCAACTGTAATGCATTCTTTTGTTCATCTCATCTTACCTAGATAGCACCCCTGCAGGTTTTTGGTTCCTGGTTGTCTCCTTCCTATTATTCCTAAGTCCTATTCAATGAATGTGAACTGTCTTTGTAATGTAAACCATGCAAACTTTAAGCTGTATTGCCCTTTGAGAGGAGGGATAAGGGAGTTGGGGTCTGTGTGGAGGTGGTCAGTCGGTCAGTCAGTTAGTCAGCTCAACTCAGTGAGTAAAATGAGTTAGTCCAAGTGAGTGAGCTCAAGTCAGCGAGCTCAGGTTAGTCAGCTAAAGTCAGTTAGCTGCGGTTAGTCAGCTGCCATGATGAGAACTGCTGCCCCTCCGGCTGGTGATCATTAAAAATATTAATGGATATACATCGTGTTCCTGGTGTCTCATCTCTGTGCCTCCGACCCGAAAGGACATTCCTGCTTCAATTTCTGTTATAATTTAGGGTTATAATAGTCTTAATGTTTAAGATGTTGATGTGGAAAATATTTTGCCCCTGTCATCACCACCAAAGTGTCTACTACCTTGCACCATTGTCCTTGTATCAACTATAGCTCAGCCTCCATTCTCCTTCCCACTTCCCTCTACTGCTGCTTAATCCATTTCATAATCATAGACCAAGTATTTGTCAGTGTTTAATGCTTACTGTACCTTGTTTTGTCTCTGTATATTCCACAGTTGTGTGAAAGCACCCAGTGTTTTCCTTCTTCCCTCTGATTTAGTTCACTTGGCATGATACCATCCAGATCCTGCATAATTTCATCTTTATTATAACGTAGCAGCAGTTCATTCTGTATATATATCCCAACTACTTGATTTATCTGTTTTGGTCATTTGGGTTGTTTTCCTATCCTGGTTATTGTAATAAGTTCTGCAATGAACAAAGGTGTTCATTTATCTTTTTGAATTAATACTTTTGTGCTTTGGGAATAGAGACTAAGAAGTAGACTTGTTGTGTCATCTGGGAATAGTATTTTTACTTTTTCAGGGCATCTCAAACAAACATTCCCCAATAAGAAATTAGTCCCCAATAAGAATTTTTCCCAACAGGATTAATAAGAGAAATACAGAAACTAAGATCTGAAACCAAACAAGCTAAAAAAGCTAAAACTTGGTACTAAGTATAGAGGTATCACCACAATGACTCTGAGTAGCCAGTCCTTGTGACCAATTGCTGTGTTGCAATACGTGGTAGCATCACACACTACAACTCAGGGAGAACTTGTCCTATGAAGACGCTTTGAGTTTGTCACCTAGAATTCATCTCCTTTGACTGCCTTTTGAACTCGCAATTAAATTTCTGTTTCAGTGATTAATCGTTCTCCCTCTTTTGTTTCATGTAAATGTCTCTTATCAGATATCCAGTATCGAGTAACTTTGGCACCTGACCTACAGGATTAGCCTCAGAAATTGGAGACAACTATTAAATTGACTTAACTGGCAAAGAGACTGATTTACCTCCCAACCTTTGAAATATGGAACTCCCTTTGAAGAAGTTCCTAAGGGCAGAAATTGTGGAATCAGTCTCCCCCCCAAATGATCAAACAGCTTTTTCTCAGTATGACCAGTAAGCCTCTTCCAATAAATGTTACTTTGGTATAGAGAATTAAGGTCAATTCAGGTCCTGTGGGGCCTTTGGAGAAACTCTTACCATTACTTAACTAATGTAGGTTATTTTAAGTTAAGAGCAGTGAGAGCCTACGGCTGAGAAGTTTTTGTCCTTATCTGAGTTTTTTTGACCTTTCCCTAATTGAAGAAGAAATTACTGCTATTCCTTTGTATGACCTGGAAGAATACAGTTTTGGGTGCTATCATTCAGTTGTAGACTTATTATTCAGGTGTAGGCTTTTTCCGCTCTGAGAAATATATATTTGATTTTATCCTCAGAGTAAAAGATTAGACATTCTATCCTTGTCATGGAAAGCGTACTCTTCTCTCTCCATCATATGTCTGGTTCCAAAAAGAAAAGATATATTATCTCTGTTGAAACCTATTTCATTTTAAAATTTGCCACTATGTATATGTTCTTTCCAAGTTACTGAATTATATTTGTTAGCCTGATGTGTTTGTTCTGATTTCTTGGCCAGAGAGGCAGATATTTCCCTACACTCCCTAATTGATTTCTGACTCTGAGATATAGAGAAGGTACTGCATAATAGAAACAAGGGAAAATAAAAATTTGGGTTATGAAATAGCAATGTTTTGCTATTTGCTAATTTTCTGTCAATCTTAGTCTCAACTTGGTGAATTAAAAATGATAATGTTGCATCAGATGATATGGAAACATTCATTGTATGAATACTTTTGGTTTGTTCCATTCTAAAATGTTTATCCCTTTGAAGTGAGGATTGACCTTTGATTATTAATATGAGAGCTAAATGACATATGCAATGTTGGTACATGCTAGTCTTCCCATTCACAGGGTGTATGGAAATTTACATGAAGAGAAGTGTGGAGTAAGGGTGTAGACCCCTGATAGGCTCACGCCACCTAATTGGTTGCATGGGTGCTTTCTGATGGGAGTTAGCTACTGTGTGAATGACAGCTTTTTCTATATTAGTCAATGAAATTATTTTTAATTTATTGCCATAATGCCAACACTATTCTACCTGATACAGAGTGTTTCCAGAGGGTCTTACTTGTGTAAATTCATGAGTCATGAAAAATATAGTTATGTGAAACTGAAGCTAACTGGCAATTACTATTGAATCATAAAATGAAAATATAAAATAATTTATTCAGTACAAAATAAAACATACTTCTGAAAAATAATCAATAATATATTTTCTTATAAAAATTTGGGTTTTGGGCAAATTGTGTTGCTAAGGACTTTCTTCTGGCTATATGCTCAGTAATTGCCCATGGTGGTACTCAGGGACTACTTAGGATACTGGGATCAAATCTTAGTCATTTTGGTAGCCTGTGTTCAAAGGAAATAAACTACCCACTACAGTCTCTTCATAAACCCCTAGGTTTGAATAATTCTTGATCTGTCAAAGCATAATGATGGAACTAATTTTCAAGCAACAGATTTGGTTTTGATATTTTAAAATATGGATGTGATATGAAATAGTGAAGGTTGTTAGTGCCAGTTGGAAATAAATTGCCAGATTTTGACTAAATTTTTCAGTCGTAGTTCTAGGATACTGGTTTCATAGTGAGGTCATTTATCAATAAAAACAGAGCTGGAACCCTAACCCATATTCTAACTCTAACACAAACCCAATCCCTAGCCCTAGATCTATCCATATCTCTGTCCTTACACTGAGACTTAGACTTTATTTTTTTTCCCCTAGAATAACCTTATAACTTACAACTAACATTAATGTTTTGTTTTTTTTTTTTTTTCATTATGGGTTACACCTGGCAATGCTCTGGCATTACTTCTAGATCTGCACTCAGAAGTTACTCCTGGTTGTGCTTGGGGACCATATGGGATGCTGGAAATTGAGCCTGGGTCAGCTGCATGTAAGGGAAATTCCCCACCTGCTGTACTATCTTTCAGGCCCCACTACACCTAATCTTAACCCTAATCCTAACTCAACACATACTCCTTAACAAAAGAGTTGTAAGAACATAATCTAAATCAGGTTAATATTCTGTCATTATTTTAAAATATTAAAACACTATGAAAGCTTAGAAGATATTTTATTTTAAAAGATATTTTATGCTGATTAGTCCAGGCTTTTGAAGGGCGATATGATTTTTTTCATCAAAAAGCTATAAGTTGTACTTCTGTATGACCCAGCAATACTACTTCTGGGAGTATCGCTTGTATCACTTTTCTTCCAATTGTTCATCAATTTGCTCAAGCGGGCACGAGTAACATTTGTCCCTGTTATATGCTAGTATAACCCAAGGCATCTGCTTGCTCCACAAACCATCCATTCAGGTCATGAGAATGAGATCTATTACTGTTACTGCTTTTGTCATATCAAATACAACACTGATAGCTTGCCAGGCTCTATTGTGTGGTTGAGATACTCTCATTAGTAGGTAGGCTCTCAATTCTTGCATTTACAGATGAACCATGCAGCCACAAAGCAGCCACACATTACCAGGAGAGCTGATAGCAGCTCTGCTCCGTGTTTCTGTATCTCTGGTTCATGACTTACAGCCAGGGAGCAGTTTGTGGGTGGATCCACTGGCCCTCCTGGATGGGACAGAGGTGGGGAAAGGGATCCCAGCTCCATATCCATGGAAGCCTGGTGACTTTTAGCTGTCAATACCAGCATACCCGGACTTGAAATAGGCTTCTCTCTAGGGTGGGGCTCTGATGAGCTGGGCTTAAGATTGGCTTTTCTCTTGGGTGGAGCTCTGACGAGCTGTGGATGCCGGGAATTGAAAGTGGTTGGGGGGCTGGAGGCGATAGCCCAGCAGGTAGGGCGTTTGCCTTATATGCGCTGGCCTGTGCCGGCCCAGGTTCGATCCCCGGCATCCCATATGGTCCCCTGAGCACCACCAGGTGTAATTTCTGAGTGCAGAGCCAGGAGAAACCCTGGAGTGTCGCGGGATGTGATCCAAAAGCAAAAAAAAAAAAAAAAAAAAAGTGGCTGCTATCATGGGGTGGGAGTTTCTCTGGCTTCTTCCAAGGCTCTATTAGAATGGTGGTCCAGGGCCAGGAACCTGCTCCCCTCCTGGGCGCCACATGATCAGCTGAGCACAGGGAAAGCCAGTAGCAGCTCTTCCCCGTGTTCCTGTGTCTCTGGCTCATGGCCAACAATCTGGGAGCAGTTGGTGGGTGGGTCCACCTGACCTCCGGAATGGGACAGAGATGGGGGGGAAAGGGATGCCAGCTTCATCTGCATGAAGCTCGGAGACTTTAGCCCTGGGCGTATAACTCAGCGATTCAAATAAACAGAACAGGAATGCTATCTGCACTTCTATGTTTATTGTAGCACAGTTTACAATCACCATCATTGGGAACAAGGTGAATACGTGAGAACAGATGAATGATTAAAGAAAATATGGTACATCTACACAATGGAATGCTATGCAGCCTTAAGAAAAATGAAACTATGAAGTTTTCTTTATAAATGTATGGGAGTGGAGAATATCATGCTAAGTGAAATGAGTCAAAGGAGAGGGAAAGGCATGGACATACTGCATTCCTTTGTGAAATGTAAAAGACAAAATATGAAACCAATACCAAAAACAGTAAAAATAAGGGTCAGTGGCTTAGTCCACAGTTGGAAGCCGGCTTCAAGTACTTGGGGAAAAGGCAATTGGGATAGGGTAGGGACCACTATGACAAAGACGGTTATAAATGATCACTCTGGATAAGAACTGCATGCTGAAAGTAGGCAAAGAACAAACATGATGATCTCTCAATATCTCTACTGCAAACCATAATGTCCAATGGGAGAGAGAGAGAGGGAGAGAGAGGGAGAAAGAAGCAAATTACCTCCTATAGAGGCAGACTGGGGTGCCGGGAAGTTGAGGGGCCTGGAGCATGACAGGAGTAAAATTGGGGACATTGATGGTGATAAGTGGAAACTGGTAGAGGAATGAGCGTTGGGACGTTGTATGGCTAAAACTGATCATGAATCATGAACAGCCTTGTAACCATCTCATAGTGATTTAATTAAAATATATATATTTTATTGTTATTGACAAATATGCTTATAATCTTATTAATATTAATGCTCTTATGCATAAAAATTTTTCTCCACCATCATTGACATTCGAAATATTTTTTCTCATGTTTTTGTTGCCTTTATTTCCATATTGTCATAAAATGATAATTTTATATTTTTGATCTGGAAAATTCTTGACAGATGTAAAAATATTTGCAAAATTAAATTTAATCCCACTAAGTGAATTTACTTTTTTATATGATGTTTGTAGCCTACTTATATCTCAACATTTCTTTCTGAGGGGTTTACTCACAAATTTCAAATGTGAAGATTCTAGAAGCAAAAATATTGAGAAAGAAAGTGAGAGAGAGAGAGAGGTTTCTGCCTTAGAGGTGGGTGGGAAGGGCAGAAAGAAAACTGGGGACAGTGTTAATGAGAAATGTACATCATGAAGAGATGGGTGTTGGAACATTATATGACTGAAATCTAATCATGAATCAATTTGTAACTGTGTGTCTCACTCTGAGACAATAAAAAATAAATAATTAAATATTTCATAGTAAGATACTTTATCCTCAATTGTGATTTCACTTCAATGTCAGTGGAATACATTTTTCATTGTCACTTAGCAATTTAAGTGCTTTAATATCAGTACAGAATTTTTCTATCCATTTTTATATTTTTGACAAATTTTTGACCATTCATCAGATAATTCTTAAAGAAAATGACTCTTACATATATTTTTTGAAATAAATATAAGCGATAAACACCAAACTTAAAAAAACTTGTGTATGTTCTTCTCCCTCTAAAAATATCTAACTTGTTTTTATTAGCTTAATGGTCTGGGCTATGACATTCATTACTTATCAAATACCAATGTTATCAATTCTATTTATTTAACACTAACCGAGGTCAGAGAGATAGTAGGGTGGGTAAGATGTTGTCTTGCACATGGAGGACATGAATTTAATCCCCACACACATATGGTCGCCAGAGCCTGGCCGGGGATGATACCTGAGCACCACTGGATGTAATTTCCAAAATAAACAAAATAAAACAAAAGAAGCATGTATTTCCTCGCTTAATTCTAGAATTTATACATGAAGTTCTCATTTAAATTTGGCTTGACAACTAAGATAAAAATAATTTCTAGTACTAGTTTGTTTGTTTAAAAAGTTATTGGTTTCAGGGGTTAGAGCCATAGAAGAGTAGGTAGGGAGGGTGCTTGCCTTGCACACAGGTGACCTAAGTGAAAGGGTCAGTATGAGGTGAAATGTGCAGAGTTATAGAGAAAACTTATGAAGAAATATCATCTGATTTTCTTGTAAGAGTCACAATCATAGTTCTTTCAACAACAAATACTTGAAAGAGTAGTTATTGAAGGAAATAGACTATTTTTCCCTCTAAAGGTAAACAGCATAATCTGATTAGGTAATGAAAATAATTAGATTTTAAGCTTCAGCTTAAATCATGAATACAGACAAAATTTCTTTTGAAAAAGTCAAAGATGTGTTGACAAAGAAATTAGGCATTAGGTATAAGTTATAGGTGATATAGTCTCAAAATCAGTTTTATTTTAAAAGGCATCTTTCACAATTCCCTTGTGTTTTTATACAGTGTGTGTAGTGTATCAGCCATGAAGCTAACAGTACTCACAAGACCAGAAGTAATTGGTCTGTTATAAATTATAGGACAAACCTGTGATTTGTCATTCCATAAGCAGAGACCTGTGAGAATCATATCAGTTGCACTCATAGATCAGTGCCAATATTCATGATTACACCTGTGAGTAAACCTATTCCATTTTTCTGTGTATCCAATAAATTGCATATCAGGCAGAGGATTTATACACCATTAGGTAACAGTGGTTGATGTGAAGCAATTTTTCTCTTTTTTGTAGTGATGCTGGTTAGATTTCCAGAATAAGATCAAGAAAGTAATATCAGAAATATCCATTCAACATGGTAAATATTGCTTCATTCAAATATAATCATATATTAGTTTAGTAGAGAAAATGACTTTATACTCTATATTTCTATTCACCCCCAAAAATTATTTTTTTTTCTGAATTCCTGAACACTTATGCTATGTGATGTTTTTAACATTTGACAATGAATTGTAAGTACCTTGAGTTTATGAACCATATTGGATTATTCCTCATGTTACAATGTCTAAGATATAGTGTCATACATGTTACACAGTCAGTAGATATTTATAAATGCATGAGCATTAAGATCATCACTTAACTTTGTTTCATATGACTTCTGGATTAAATATTTTAACCAATGTTTTTTTTCATGGTCACAGCTCTAAGAAATATTGAATGTGTTTATTTAGTCCTCTAGTTAGGAGGGATTACAGATATGCTATCATAATAGTATTTCCTATAACTATAAATGCTATTATAATAGTATTTTATAGCAATAAATAATGTGCTATTATATAGTTGTATATAATATTATTGTTGTATATAATATATATTATAGTAGTATACCATATATACTATTACATATAATCTAATGTTATCACTGTCTGTCACTGTCTTCCCGTTCATCGTTGATTTGCTTGAGCTGGCAGCAGTAACATCTCCATATGACCTGTCTCATGCAAGTAGAGCCCAAGGGCACCTGCTTGCTCCAGGAACATAAAGAGCCTCAAACCATTCCATCAGGTCATGGGAATGAGGTCTATAATTGTTACTGGTATCTGGCATATCAAATACGACACGGGTAGCTTGCCAGGCTCTGCCGTGCCGGTAGCATACTCTTGTAGTCATCTCAAAATCCAGCATTGATTGATGTGATAGCCTGGCCTGCTGGGTGGAGTTCTGACGAGGAGGAAGTCCGGATGTGGAAAATGGAGGTCCTCATGGAGTGGGGGGGTCGTCTGGCTTGTTGTGAGGCTCTGCTGGGGTGGCGGGCCAGGGCTAGAACCTGCCATCCTCCAGGGCATCTCATGAGTGGCTGGGCACAATGAGAGCCAGAAGCAGCTCTGCCCCATGTCTGTCTCTGGATCAGCATACCTGGGCCGGATTAAAAGATTGCAGCAGGGTGGATCTCGATGAGCCGGGCTGTGATAGGCTGGTCTGCTGGGTGGAGTTTTGATGAGGAGGAAGTTCGGATGTGGAAAATGGAGGTCCTCATAGAGTGGGGGTCGTCTGGCTTGTTGTGAGGCTCTGCTGGGGTGGCGGGCCAGGGCTAGAACCTGCCATCCCTCCCGGGCACCTCATGAGTGGCTGGGCACAATGAGAGCCCAGAAGCAGCTCTGCCCCATGTCTGTATATTTATGTTTATTTAATATACATAAAATCAAGAAATCATTTTATCAAGAAGTACTTCTTGCTCCTTTTAAACATACTGCTACTTTTTGAGAATGGTTTATTTAATATTTTCCATTGAAAATTTATCATGTTGAAAGCCTTGGAAAAATTTTGATAATGCACAAGTTTGTTGCACTTGAGAAGCTCTAATAAAGAAGGAAGAAAGGAATGATTATTTACTATCACCCACAAATTTACCAAACAACACCAGTGATTTCGGGGATGGAGTGATGGCACACTGGGTAGGGCATTTGCCTTGCACGTGACCGACCCAGGTTTGATCCTCGGCATACTATATGGTCCCCTGAGTGCTGCCAAGAGTAATTCCCAGTGTAAAGCCAGGAGTAACAACTGAGTGTCACTGGGTGTGACCCACCCACGATCACGATCACGATCTTCCTGTTAATCATCTATTTGCTAGAGGCGGGCACCAGTAATATCTCAATATGTCCTGTCACATGCTGTAGAGCCAAGGGCATCGGCTTGGTACAGGAACATAAAGAGCCTCAAACCATTATATTAGGTCATGAGAATGATCTAATATAATTGTTACTGGCATTTGGCATATCAAATACAACACGAGCAGCTTGCTAGGCTTGCCGCTGCGGGAGGCATACTCTATAAACACCTCCAAATAAAGCCTTTATTGATGAACCGCTGGCGCCGCTTGCGATGCCGGCTGTGATGGGCTGGTCGGCTGGGTGGAGTTCTGATGAGAGGGAAGTCCAATGTGGAAAATGGCGGCGCCCATGGAGTGGGGGGGGGTCGTCTGGCTTGTTGTGAGGTTCTGCCGGGGTGGTGGGCCAAGGCTGGAACCCACCATGCCTCCCGACTGCCTCATGAGCGGCTGGGCACAGGGAGAGCAAGGAACCGCTCTGCCCCATGTCTGAGAGTCTCTGGACCAGCATACCTGGGCCGGATTGAGGAAGAAACTGCTCCAGGGTGGGTGTCGATGATCCGGGCTGTGATGGGGCTGGTCGGCTGGGTGGAGTTCTGATGAGAGGGAAGTCCAATGTGGAAAATGGCGGCGCCCATGGAGTGAGTGGGGGTCGTCTGGCTTGTTGTGAGGTTCTGCCGGGGTGGTGGGCCAAGGCTGGAACCCACCATGCCTCCCGACTGCCTCATGAACGGCTGGGCACAGGGAGAGCAAGGAACCGCTCTGCCCCATGTCTGAGAGTCTCTGGACCAGCATACCTGGGCCGGATTGAGGAAGAAACTGCTCCAGGGTGGGTGTTGATGATCCGGGCTGTGATGGGCTGGTCGGCTGGGTGGAGTTCTGATGAGAGGGAAGTCCAATGTGGAAAAATGGCGGCGCCCATGGAGTGGGTGGGGGCGTCTGGCTTGTTGTGAGGTTCTGCCGGGGTGGTGGGCCAGGCTGGAACCCACCATGCCCCCCGACTGCCTCATGAACGGCTGGGCACAGGGAGAGCAAGGAACCGCTCTGCCCCATGTCTGAGAGTCTCTGGACCAGCATACCTGGGCCGGATTGAGGAAGAAACTGCTCCAGGGTGGGTGTCGATGATCCGGGCTGTGATGGGCTGGTCGGCTGGGTGGAGTTCTGATGAGAGGGAAGTCCAATGTGGAAAATGGCGGCGCCCATGGAGTGAGTGGGGGGTCGTCCTGGCTTGTTGTGAGGTTCTGCCGGGGTGGTGGGCCAAGGCTGGAACCCACCATGCCTCCCGACTGCCTCATGAACGGCTGGGCACAGGGAGAGCAAGGAACCGCTCTGCCCCATGTCTGAGAGTCTCTGGACCAGCATACCTGGGCCGGATTGAGGAAGAAACTGCTCCAGGGTGGGTGTCGATGATCCACCCAAAAAAAAAATAAATATTAGGGATTTCACATATATGGTTTTATTAAATCTCTTAAAAGTATCAAAAAGTTGTATCATTCAATGCTACTTCACTCAAATTTGTTCGTTTTCTTCTATGCTTCATTATTTTTGTATTGACTACAGATGCTTTTTCCTTACTATTTTAAAACTTTGTGTAGTGATTTTAGTATGCCTGTGTGCCTGAGGATAACATGGGACCTAGAAATAAACTTTCCTCTTCAAACTATATGTAAGTCATTTTTATCTAATTATACTCATGGGATTCAAATTATGTTTTTGTAAAAATAAATGTTTTTACCTTTTAAACAAATTTTAATACCCTTTGCTTGATTTTGCAGATTAAAATTTGTGTCCCTGGGAGGTTGATTGCTTGCTTTTTTTTACATCTAGTTACGTATAAGACATATTTTTTAACTTTAAACTTTGGAATTTCAAAATCACCTGTCTCAAAGTTGAAATATTTAAGTTCTCATTTGGGGGGTTGGAGTGATAGTACAGCAGGTAAGGTACTTGTCCTGCCCATGGCAGACCTTATCTCCAGCATCCCATATGGCCCCCAACTACCATCCGTAATTCTCAGAAGCAGAGACAGAAGTAACCACTGAGCAATACCAGTTGTGGCCTCTCCCCCAAACCCAAAACAAATGAAAAAATCTCTCAGTTGTGACCAGAGAGGTAGCTAAGTGATCTGGTGAGCATACTTACAACTAGGAGAACCAGGTTTGATCCAAACACGGAATGGCCCTGAAATACTTCCCTAAACAATCCCTAAGCTCAGAGAACATGAGTTACCTTTCCGTACCTCAGGTATGATCCTCCAAACAGCAAAGTAAACATTCTTAACGTATTAAAACCTCACTATATTAACTCTTCTTTTTTTAATATGTGAAGTTAGTGAGTTTAACCCCAAAAGTTTAGAACATCCCTTCTGGAAGAAATTTATCATAGATCTCACTGAAGATTGCTTTCTCAGACATTCCAGTACTTGATATCCCTGCTTTATAATTACCATAATATATTTCTGTGGTTAGAATTTAGCCCCTGTTAGTATTAGGAAAATAATGAGTCTTTAAATGAGAAGCTGGATGCCAACTATATATATATTTTTTGAACATTGATTTTTATACAGCAACATATATGCTTCACAATGGTAAAGCATAAATCATTAAGCTCCAGATCATTCCATTAGAAAAGCATATTGGAACGATCTGGAGCTTATACTGATTTATGCTTTACCATTGGCGAGGCATAAATGTTGCTGTATAAAAAGCCATGTTCCAAGAAAAAACTCTTATATATGTGTGTGATTATACCAAGCTAATATTAGAAAATAATTTTAAAGTGCTGTGCAAAATGAGAAAACATGGTGCATTTTATTAGTATATGTTTTAGTAGTATAATGGTATCAGTTACAACTCTACCTATTGGCAGCAATAGACAGAACTGAAACTTTGTGACCAAGCTTTCCTTTTGACATCTGAATAATAAAATATACACTACCTGCTATATTAGTTACTTTGGTCCAACATTACTCAATATATTTTGGTAAGATTTCTTGATTTTTGCAGGTCTGCAGTGTAGCCCAGTTCCTGCCCAAAGAGAGTCACCAGCAGCTGCTTGCTTCCATAATCCAAAATCATTGTCGTACTGGAATCCTCCATCTCAGGAAAGACTTCTCAGAGATATTAACCTGCTGAAATTTCAGGTATGCACTTTTGTGACTATAATCTCTGGACTTTCTTGGGGTCTGGATGGACTATTTCCCAGTCTTCCCTGTATTTCTGGAAAACCTGGCAGTCATGTCCACATCCAAAAACCACCACTACATTCCTAATAAAAATATGAATGTCCTGGACTAACATTATGACCTATTAGTATCTGTATTGAAAACTATAATGCACAAAGGAGTTAGAAAGAGAGAAGAAAGAAGAAGAAGAAGAAGAAGAAGAAGAAGAAGAAGAAGAAGAAGAAGAAGAAGAAGAAGAAGAAGAAGAAGAAAGAAGAAAGAAGAGGAGGAGGAGGAATAGGAGGAGGAGAAAGAGGAGGAGGAGGGAAGAGGAGGAAGAGGAAGAGGAAGAAAAGAAGAAGAAGAAAAGAAGAAGAGGAGGAGGAGGAGGAAGAGGAGAGGAGGAGGAGGAGGAGGAGGAAGAAGATGAGGAGGAGGAGGAGGAGGAGGAGAAGAATAAGGAGGAGGAGGAGGAGGAGAAGAAGAAGATGATGATGATAATGATGATGATAATGATGGTGGTTCAATTAAAATCAAAAAAGCATTCCTGATTTAAAAGGATTACTGGGACTTTTTAAAGACATTGTACGCCAATGAGAAATTGTATTCAATATCCTTAGCACATAAAAATACTGTAAACATTTTTATTTCTAACTTGAAAAATATTCATTTATATAATCACATACACAATGAAGAATATTTCCTCCAAAATATAATCCATGAAACGAAATACTCATCACCTCTAATACATATCACCTCTAAAACACTTCGAGGGCTGGAGCGATAGTCCAGTGGGTAGGGCATTTGCATTGCATGCGGCCGACCCAGGTTCGATCACCAGCATCCCATATGGTCTCCTGAGCACTGCCAGGAGTAATTCCTGAGTGCAGAGCCAGGAGTAAACCCTGAGCATTGCCAGGTGTGACCCAGAAAGCAAAACAAACAAACAAACAAACAAATAAATAAACATACCACTTTGATAAACCTCCATAAATCAAAATATTTATATATGAAATTTCACTTTTCAAAAATTCTTATCTGGTTGGAGTTTCAAAGGCAGTCATTACATGACATTAAGGAAGAAAAGTCCTTTATTTGGGGAAGTAGTAATGCATGGGATTAAGCTACCCTATAATCACTAGATTGAACCATCCAGGTGAAGAGGTATTGAAAATTGTTGCCTTTGTGTCCTCTGTTCACTGAGATGCTAGTTATAATCTTAATAAAGAGAAGTAAGCACCACCAAAGTCACTTCTATGATTAGAATTCACTGACATTTCTGTCGGCAGCATTGGCAGAACATTAAGTTAAAAATGGCACCTCTTATTCCAACTAACTGGAGAAAGAAATGAGAATAATGGAAACCGTCATCTTCATTCTGAGAGCAATAGAAGGCAACAAATGAAGGAGAGCCTTGAACTAAGTCTGCATTCACCTATAAGTTTATCAAATCTTAGGCTGACTAATGAGAGAAATGGGAAATAGAATCAAATACTGGTGGTCTCTTTTAAAGAGCTAATATTATATGGAAAATAAAAGAGGTTCACAGACAACTATAGAACAGGAGAAAGCATATAGAAGAAAAACATGTGTACCATAAGACAATGAGTAAAAGGTTTTTCCTTGATAGAGAAAGCAGTGCTAATGCATGCTTGTGAAAGTATTGAGAACATACAGTATCTATACATGGAATATTCAGAACAAACAGAAGTGAATGAAGGAACATAAAACAGGACCTAAGGGAGTCCACTTCTACTCACAATTTTCAAAAAATAATTCACTCACTGAAAATATTAGCATTTTTGCACCATTAAGCCAATGTTTACACTACTTTTGCACTATTAAACTCATGATGTAAAAAGTAAGCTTAACCTTGTATTTTCTATGCTGTTTCATAAGTATATCTCAGAGTGGAGATTACTTTTAAAAATAATAGTATAAATGCTACTGATTTGCTCTTGAATTTTGCAGGAGCTTCCTAATAAAAATAAATAATTTATATTGAAGCCACCCTTTGACAATTTAAGACTCTTACTATAACACACGTACACACCATAATAAACATGCATAGTATAAAATATGAATTAAACTGATTTATCATATTTTAACGGACTATCATATTTTAAAGATGAGACTAATGATGATATATATTTTGTGACATTTAAAATATTGTCATTAATTAGGTGACTGTATTCTGGTTTCACAAAATGCTTGTTCATCTGAATGAACAACCACATTCAATTACTGTAATTATAATTAAGATACTAAAATTGTGCTATTATTGCTTGCTTATTTTTAATAGATAACATAGCAACAAGGATTTCATAATATTTCATGTGTTTATCAGATTATTAATATTTGTGTTTGTAATTTTTAGAGATTTTTATGCAAATAAGTTTATTTAGGAAATATAAATTTTTGAGTTTCAGAGACTATGAGAGGAGAGAGGATGAGAATGAGAGTTCCATTAAACATAGAGAAATTGGTCTCGAGGTAGTATAATAGATACGGTGCTTACTTTACATGTGGCAGTTCAGGGTTTGCGACTTAGTACTGCATACCACCCAGTAATATTGCCAGGAGTGATCTCTGAGCACAGAGATGGGAGTAAGCCCTGACATCTCCAGATGTGTTAGAAAGATGGGGTGAGGGGAGAGAAGAATGGGGGTGAGAGAGAGAGAGAGAGAGAGAGAGAGAGAGAGAGAGAAGAGAGAGAAAGGAGACAGACAAATCCCCAATCTAGAATATGGAATATTTCAGAGTGTTTTGCTCCTAGGATTTAACTATTATTGAATGAAACAATTATTAAAAAATAAAGCATTGGGGCAGGAGCGATAGCCCAGAGAGTAGGGGCGTTTGCCTTGCACGCAGCCGGCCCATGCTGGCCGGGTTCGATCCCCGACATCCCATATGGTCCCCCGAGCACCGCCAGGAATTCCTGAGTGCAGAGCACCAGGAGTAACCCCTGAGCATTTGCCGGGTGTGACCCAAAAAGCAAAATAAATAAAATAAAATAAAAAAATAAAGCATTATATTTTTTCTTGAATATGTATATTAAATTTTTTTCAAGATTTTCACTATAAAGGAAGCTGAATTAGTATATGGCTTCAAGTTTAAGGAAAAGATAATATAAAATTCCACAAAAAGTAGCAAAATTATCAATGAACACAAAATGAAAATATGAAATATAGTCAAGTAGTCAAGTAATCTGAGCATTAAAAATAGACTACATGGCAAAATAAAATTTTCCCTCATTTTAAAATATTTTATTTTGACTATCCAAGCATTATATAACTGTATGTTCTACAGCTTGTGAGTAGACTAAACAGATTACTTGGAATTATTCAGAAGACAAAGTATGCCATTTGCCATCAAACTATGGTAATATTTCAATATTTATTCTCTCAGAGCTTTCCATTTAACATCTGCTACCTGAAATAACGTATATGTCACAGTTTTTATGTAATTATTTACAGTGAAAAATACATATCTAACAAAGAACAGATATAGAAGATAATTATATATAAATATATGCATGCATATACATATATAAAATCTATGACTGAAATGGACTCAGCGTGTGAACAAGACTAAGGTTATTGACTTGATTAATAAAGCTGTCCAACTTTAGTTTCTTTTTAAAGGCATGTCACACTGTTTAAAATGCAATACAAAAGAGAACATGCCAGCACTTCTTAGGTAAATATAAGACATGTTATCTTTAAGAATTAAACTTACAAGGTTCTTTGCCTTTGTCATTTCTTGAGAATAATTAAAGTGATAAAACAAACATTTTGATGTTCTAGTAATAAGTTGGGAGTACTAGATAGATAGCTGGGCTGGGGATAGGGGGTTTATCTCATTTCTTGTATATTACAGTACCTAGCATATTTTTGATATGGAATAAATATCAATAATGAGAGCAGTAATAATTTCAATTTAGTTTACTATGAAGAATTCAGATGTAGCAAAAATTTTTGCTGAATGTTTTCAAATGCAAATCCTTTGTGTTACTCTAACAGTTTATCTCTGCTCTTGACTAAACCTATGTTCTCCAGAAATTTATTTAATTTGCACCTATAATTCCATCTACAAAATTGGGACAGTAATGCAGAACTACTTAATTATTTAGTTTTTCAAGATGTTAACATTGATTCAAATTAGCTACATGAAAATGTACTTCAAGTTGGCCTATTATTAAATAGATAATATTTAAATCTAGTCTTTCTGGGAAGGAATATGAAGACTCCTCAATTCACTGTATCACTGTATCACTGTCTTCCCGTTGTTCATCGATTTGCGAGTGGGCACCAGTAACATTTCCACACGTCCTGTTGCAAGCAAGTGTAGCAATCAAGGGCTACTACTACTTGCTCCAGGGACAGGAAGAGCCTCAAACCATTCTTCAGGTCATGGAATTGAGGTCCATAGTTGTTACTAGTTTTTGGCATAACAAATAACACATGGGTAGCTTGCCAGGCTCTGCCATGTAGGTGGTATACTATCAGTAGAAGGTATACAAAACCCTAAGCCTCACCAAGGGTGACCCAAAAAGGAAAAAAAAAAAGTGATTCAACCAAGCTACAACAAATTAAGTCTATTGGGGGGTTGGAGGGGGGTGTCTGACCACACAGCAGTGCTTAGGGACCACTCCAGGTTATTCTCTGCCGGGGACCCAAGCCTCAGGAGCTTGGGGCCCGTGTGTGGTGGATGCCTCCAGCTCTGCTCAGTCTCCCTGAGCAGGCAGGTTCCTAAACATGGGCGAATAGCTGCTTTGGCCTAATTCTAGAGCTGTTCTCCTAGGGTAGTGCCATTAGCTCTGCAGGGAGCTTAGGGATCCCTAAAATCCTTGACAGAGGGTGTGCTCAGGCCCAAGGTCTGTGTGAGCACCCAGGGGGCCCTCGCTGGCTCTCATGGAAGATTCTGATCTGCTTGTCCACCCTTCCAAGGGGCCTGTGAGCAGCACGGCAGAGTGAGGGGCTTGCGGCAATGGCCCCACCGTCTCATTAGGCCAGGGATGTACCTTGGTGGGATAGAGCATTTTTCATGTGAGGCCCAGTGTTCTATGCTCAACACTGCATGTGTGCTTGTTCACACACACACACACACACACACACACAAACAAACACACATCAAATATTATATGAATCTACCTAGAGGAGGTGCCAATGAGTCAAACTGATACATTCAGAAACACTGGTGGGTGGGTGAGTGGGTGGAGAGATTACATAGTTTTAGATAGGGTCTGCCCTTCATGTTGCAGATTCTGGGTTCTATCCCCAGCACCCCATATGGGCCCTGCCAGAAGTGATCCCTGAACATAGATCCAGGAGAAAGCCCTGAGCATAGATCCCGGAAGAAGCCCTGAGCACAAAGCCAGGAGTAATCCCTGAACACAGAGTCAGGAGCACGTCCTGAGCATAAAGCCAGGAATAAGCCTGGAGCATAGTGCCAGGAGCAAACCCTAAGCCCAGAGCTAGGAATAAGCCCTGGGCACTTCAGGGTTCACACCTAGAAAAAAATAATAGCAAACAAAAATATCGGTGGGTAATTAAAAAACAAAATACAAAAAACTAGGAACTGAGCTCTCATATCACCCAGAAATTCTACTTCTTGGCTTCTACCCGCTGGCCCCATAAAGACCTACTCTGAGCCTGAAATTGGTACTCAATTATGAATGTAACAATTATTATTTAAAACTATCACTTTTCCTTTTTACATATAACTCCTCATAAATATCCTTTTATAGTTGTTTTATTTTAACTATATACCTGGTTCATATGCTAAAGCTATCTATACACTCATATATATATGCATATATATGTTTATATATATATATAAATAAATTACTTCTTAAACACACACACATTCTTAAATACGAGTAGTTTGTTCCTGGAAAAACATAATAGTAGAAACTAGGGAGACAGCCCAAGCAACCCCTAAGCATTGCACTAGGAGTAGCTAGGGGCAATGCTCAAGGGCAACTCCCAAAAAATAAGTAAATAAATAAAGTCAATCCAAAACAAATATATTTCTTCTGTTTCTTATATTTAGGCTAAATTTTAAGGGAAACATGAAATAACTTTCTCTGATTCCTTGTTTATGTTCTGTTTGTTTTGGGCACACACTGGGGTGCTCAGAGCTTACTCCTATTTCTGTGCGCAAAGATAACTCTTGGCAGGGTTCAGGGGACTATCATGGTGTCAGGAATTGAATCCAATTTTTCAGGATGCAAGGCAAGCTCCAAAATTGTTGTATTGTCTCTCTAGCCAGATCCTTGCAGTAGAAAAATACTTTTAGTAATCAAGACTTATAGTTTATTTGGGGGGTCACAACCAGCAATGCTTGCAGTTATTTCTGGCCCTGCACTCAGTAATTACCCCTGGTGGTGCTTGGGGGCCATATGGGATGCCAGGGTTGGCCCTGGTCACCTATGTGCAAGGCAAACACCTTACCTATTGTGCTATTTCCGGCCCCAAGACTTATAGTTTTGTGCATTTTAATAAACTATATGAATGCGAGCAAACTTATGAAAGTGGTTAACTTATTTTACTAATGACATTGAATATGTTAGGAAAAGTGGTAAATGCGTTGTCATCATGGTTAAGAATAAGGTTAGATCATCTTAGTAGCATTTCCCATTAGAATATTGTTAAACTTGCCAATTGGCTAGCATTTTTTTACTGAAAATGCTGTAGAAATCTAAGAATCAGACACAGGCACTTGAGAGATTAGAGGGGGAGCTAAGTTTATTTATACACGTGGACTCAACCTTACTAATTCTCAAGTGTGTTGAGTCCTGAAAACAATTCACAGAGCCTACATAGGTGAGATATAGAATATGTCAATTCTTACAATGGTTCCTAACATATGTAGTGGTTGGTATATCAGTGTTAACACATTCTGCTTTTGGTTCCATATAGATGTTTACTAATTGTTCCTGTGACTCTGTTCCATTATATCCGATTGCTCTGCCTCGTATGCTCTGTTCTGGTCAACCTTTAGGATATGCCCATCTTTGCCCAGGTCTCAGATGTTCATTCGGATATCCTGGTTTTAGTTACCTAATTATGCTCCTAATTTTCTCATTACCTTAAAGTCTTAGTTTAAGAAAAAGTCACAAGATTACTCATATTAAGATTTTTTAAAAATGAATGCAGTAAGATAAAAAAAATGACTGAATCAAATCACTGAATACTGTTACTAAATAGACTAGTAGAAATTCATAATGGAAATAGACACATTCATCTAAACTGTACAGATTATAAAGGCCTATTTCTTAGATGTATAAAAGACTAATCAATTACCATCTAGCTAATATTTTTTAAGGAGAGGAAACAAAGTATGTGTCCCAGTGCTTAGCACAGTGATTTTTGCCTAACTGACACACCATAGATGATTGTCTTATTTATTCCACGGGAAAATGCAAGATAAGCTCGGCCCCAAAAAAATGAAATAAATTGAGAACATACTGACACCCTCAAATAGCTGTCAAGGATTTGGAGGCCATGTCTTAACTCGCTTGGACATCTGGTGAAGTAATATAAAAATAGAACCCCCAGTAGGATTTTGCAAAACTAAAGTAGAAAGAAAGAGATATAGGAGCAGTCCTTGAAATCTTTGTAGGAACATAATAAAGAGAAGACTTTAAATAGTAGCCTTGAACAGAAGACTTCTTACGATACAGGAATTTTAAAAGATAGAAATTCGAATATCTGATAATACAATAGTCTTTTTCTATGTAGATGTAATAAATGTTGATATTAAAAGATTTGCTAGAATAAGTACTAACTTAACAATATTAAATCACATACTGACATTTAGAAATGATTTTCTATATTACCCAATTAGAATGGAATCACATGCTAATGCAATATTTATAATGCTAAAATATTTAGAGATTTAAAATGCTAATAATGTATTGGAATTTTTTTTTTTGGGGTCACACCCGGCAATGCTCAGGGCTTACTCCTGGCTCTGCACTCAGGAATTACACCTGGCGGTGCTCAGGGGACCATATGGGATACCGAGGATTAAACCCTGGTCGGCTGCATGCAAGGCAAATGCCCTACCCTCTGGACTATTGCTCTGGCCCTGTATTGGAAAATTTTAATTTAATAGTATATGTTAAGAAATATGCAGCATTTTGATAAAATTTGAGTCACAAAAATATAAAAACAGCAATATTCGACCAAAAATTTCAACTGACAGTATTGCATCGTGCTAAATTCAGAATGGTCAGGTATTAAGTTTTAGTTCTAAGACAGCTATTTTCAGTAGTTTTCTAGTTCTTCAAGAATTTGAAAGGCATAGTTAGCTCCAGCCCCCTTAAAATAAGATTACTGCTTTAAAATACAGCTAAGTCTTGAGTTCAAGAGCAACTGGAAGTAAACAGAGGCATAAAATTCAATGACAATCTAAAGATTAAAATGTACATAATCAGGAAAAATGAAATTTCAGAGGAAAAAGACACTTGTGAGATTTCATTCTACAACATTAAATATCTTATTCAAGAGAAGTATTGTTTTTATTCAACTGGATAGGTAGGCAAGCATTTGCTATGTTCCTAGTGAAGTAAATGGCAAAAAAACCAAGCATTTTAGAATGGGGAGGAAATGTATTACAGCATATAACTGTGTATACCAATTCAATTTAAAGTACCTTATGCACAAAAATATTACTATAATATTGTTTTATTTTGTGAAAACCACTGAATGCTAAGCTGTGTCAGCATTATCAATCTTAGTAAGTCTCAATTTCTGCCCTCAAAGGTATCTTTTTATGCTATACCTTTAACATAAAACTATCAGAACTTTGAGGATATAATAAAATAAAAAAATTACAGAAAGATTAATGATAAGCAGTAGGAAGTAATATGTGTCCCGTCATCATAAAAAAGAAATGTTGGCTAAGGCCCATAATCTCAAAAGCTCAGTCTCAGAGCAATGGCAGTAGCTTAGATCCAAGCCCCCAAACTGCTGTGTTTTTGCTTATGACATCCCCCCCACCCAGTTACTCTATGGAAGGTTGTTTAGTGTTCTTGGTCTCGATAGTTCTATATTATTAAAGCTCAGACTTTCTATCCATCAAGAATTTGGCTGGTGAGAAAATTAGAAAGAGAGGTGGAATTAAAATCATCTCCCTTGGAGAGCTTACTGTTGACATTTATTAGGGTTTGCGTGGTGAGTACAAAAGTACCTTGTGACAGCGCAGCATAAAACAGCAAAAACTTGTTCCCCTGAGGGGAAAATGACATTTTCCAAAAGAACAAACATATAGTGATTGTCGGTTTCTCCAAATATTTTTCCCCTCTGGTAATTGCCCCCAACATTTGTTTATAATATTACTTTCATCTTCAAAATTGCTAAGATATAAATAAACAGAAATGAATAGACATTGAAGTTTTTACTGATTGCTTAAAATAATCATGATTTATTTGCAAAAAATGTCAAGTGATTTTCATATTATAGAAATCTACCCCATCTTAGGTTTGAAATTATTATCTATAATTGTTCAAATTTTTAACTTAACCTTGACATTTGCTGAATTCTGAAGTGGAAGAGGAGGTGGTTCCAAGATACTTAAATAGGCAGAAGCTTTCACTTCTCTCCTGCATCCTCAGCAGAATCTACACCAATCCTTGAGTCAATCACAGAATCTTGCTTCAAGCCTTGTTGAATAGGATAGAAAGGAACCCTCAAACAGGGAGCAGAGTCTGGCTGATTTGTAATGATTTGTAATCTTCCCTCCCCTTTAGGCAGCACACTGTCGTGCTCCTGACACTCTCCTGGCTCTGTGCTCAGGGCTGGTTGAGGTTGGAGGCCCTCTGGGGAGCTGAAACTTGAACCCAGGTCAACCACTTAACATTCTCCTTTGTATAATCTCTCTGTCCCTGGAATCTATCTTTAGGATAAAAAAAAAAACTTACCCTGGTGGTGCAAGTTGAAGTCTGGTTTGTAGTTTGTAATTGGTTTGTGTTTGCTTGATTTTGTTATGGGAAATCCTGAAGAACTGTTCAGCTACCCACAGTGCGGTGCTTGGAAGGAGGGTCACTCCTGGAAGATTTCTGGGGACCTTGGGAAACAATTTGAATCTTATATGCAAAGCAGGTACACTAGCCCATTTAGGTCTCTTGCACCTTGTGCATTTTATTTATATAAGATACTTTACAGGTATTCATCTACTGCTCTGAAGAAGGAGGCGTTCCACCAGGCTCCAGCAACCCAACTCTATTCCTTACAATACCAGAACCAGATCCAAGAGACTGGGTAATACTACAGGAAACAGATCAACCCCATAAATTATCACTCTTTCAGAGGTGCCCCACTTTCTTTGAGTGGGGACTTGGATTTCTATGTCTTAAATTGCTCCTTCTTCAAAGAACTCATGGTTCCCCTCTTGCTGTCTCAGTGTCTTAGTGCTTCAGATCTGGGTAATTCCTTTTTAAATGTAATTCTTTCTCCAGAGTTAATTGCCAAGCTTCATCCCTGCCCTGTAATCCCTTTTCTTGCCTGTAGCACAATTGATGCAAAACCTTGGATGCTGACCACAGCACAGAAGGGTGGGATAGACAATGGTGCAAATGGCTTGGTTATGTGGGTGAGGAGGGGAAGAGAGATAGCCTGGGGAAAAGGCCTATTGCAACTCTCAGCTCAGTCCCTATTGCAGGACCCTTCACAACTCACCAGATCCTGGAGGCAGCTCAAAGATGTCAACTCCATCCCACCAGGGAAAGACCTTCAAGAAGGTGAAGTTATGAAACAAAATAGTTATAATTTAAAGAAACATACTTAGGGGTCGGAGCGATAGCCCAGCGGGTAGGGCGTTTGCCTTGCACGCCGCGGGGCCCATGCCCGCCGGGTTCGATCCCCGGCGTCCCATATGGTCCCCGAGCACCGCCAGGAGTAATTCCTGAGTGCAGAGCCAGGAGTAACCCCTGAGCACGCGGTGTGACCCAAAAAGCAAAAATAAAAAAAAAATAAAAAATAAAAGAAACATACTTAGCAATGTGTGAGAGGAGATAAATAGAGAAGTCAGGAAAAAAAAGAAAAATAGCTTTTGAGAGAAGGTTAATCATAATATCTAGGAGGTCCAGCTTGGTGGCACGCCTCCTAATTCAGAGCAGTAGATGATACTAGCAGTAGTAATATCTAACCTCCTAGAAAATGTTTTCTTTCTAGGAGGTTTCTGCAAAAAATACAAATTAATCTGGGAACTGTCTCAGGGGAAGATTTGAACTTTTGACCTTTGATTCTCCTGTAACTTCCTTCTGTTAGGGGTCCACCTCTTCTGGGCAGGGCTTTGGAATTCTGCTGGTGGGTGGTGCCTCAGCTTCTCATCCCCTAAAAGTTCTAGATTTGCATCTCAAAGGGATGTGGCCTTCATACCTTTAGGCTGCTTCAGGGCTGAGCAATGTCTTCTGAAAATTTATTATTTCCTCAAAAACTCATTACCACTCCCCACCCCCAGCCCCATCTACTGCCAGCATCAAATTGGAAAAAAAAAAAACATATGCATTATTGAAGAAATGAAGCTAAAAATAAAGCTCTTTACGGACTTGACAAAAATTGTTATGCCATATTAGCAGGGCTAATATCAAGGTAGGTCACATGTATCACTTGTCTTCCAGTTGTGCATCGATTTGCTCTAGCAGGCACCAGTAAATCTTCATATGTCCCTGTTGTGTGCTGGTGTAGCAGAAGGGCATCTGCTCAAAGAGCCTCAAACCATTTGTTCAGGTCATGGGAATGAGGTCTATAATTTTTACTGGTTTTTGGCATATCAATATATGACTCCAATACAGGTAGCTTGTCTGGCTCTGCCCTGCAGGTGGGATACTCTTGTAGTAAGCTCTCATCTTGTGCATTTACTGATGAACTGCTGCTGCGCAATGGGGAGAGATAGGCTTTTCTTAATGTAGATATGAAAGAATGGCCCCTCACCCACAAAACACAAAGACAGGAACCAGAGGTAACTGATAAAATGGAGGTAACTGATAAAATGATGGCTCGACAAGACAAGAGCACAGCAGGAAGGGCCTTAAGCAAATAATTCCAGGGAGGGCTATAAGGCAAACATTCCCGAGAGGTTGCATCTGATGTCCCCCCTCTGTATTTGGTATGGTAGGTGACTGGGCCCATGCCGTGCCAAATATGGAAAGAAGTATTAGGCACACTCAGATTGGTGAGTGATGGTTACCTGGTGCAGAGTGATTGGCTGCCTGCGCCGCAGACCTTGATGTAATATTTTAAACCTATTGGATAGTTACGCGCGGGCTTTTCTGTAGCGCCGGGAATTATTCCTTAAAAAAGATCGTCCCTGGAAGGGCTCGGGGCTCTTAGCCACTGACCGCTTGGGGTCACGCTATGAGCCCGAGTATACTCGCTTATTAATAAAACCCTTGCTTTTGCATAGGACTCGGACTCTCAGAGTTTTCCTTGGTAGGTGCGGCATTCCAAGGCTCCCATCAGTCACCCCATCGGGTGGCCAACCCTTACAGACAAGCTACTCTAAGTACTCAGTAACCATGTCAAAAACTAACAACCCCCTCAAAAATGATGAAAGAAATTAACAAACCTCTTAAGTGAACCAGCAGACATTTAAAAACCACTGTTCTCTCATCACTGATTATAAGGAAAACGCAAATCAAGGCTACAATGCGGTATGAACTCATACCGGCATGAACTCATACCAGTAAGGATGCAGTCTAGAAAACAAAAAGCCTGACCCTTCAAGGTCAAGGCATGGACATTTCTGCAGGTGAGGCAGAAGAAGCTGCAGTTGGTCTCTGTGTTCCATTGTGATTCCCAGGTTCTTTAATATTTTCAAAAATGAAAATATCAAATGATAAAGATGCTTAGACTCAGAATTGGAAAGTAGAAAAGTTTATTGGAAAGTAGAGGAGAAAGGAAAGGAACTCCCCTTTCAGGGAGGAACTTAGTATAGGACTAAATTAAAAGTATGGGGGATTTTGTGCAAGCCCTTTTAAAGGCTCTCTGTGAATTTATCAACTAAACAATGGTATAGAGGATGCAAAGAAGTTACAGGTAAAGGCTCTTCTAGTAGATGTTTTTAGATGGAAATTGGGATCTTTACATTTCTAAGATACTATGTTACAGAAGATTACCAGTGTGCCTTCCTCCCATTTGTCTCTCCTCCCATTTGTCTCAGGCTTTGCTAGCTTCCTGTGAGCCTAAGATCCAAGGGAAAATTTTATGGGCCACCTGCAAAATTCCTGGAATGTTAAGAAAGGACCTTGGGGATGAAGAATGTGTTAGGGGGAAGAGAATAGATGAAGCATCTGCCAAGAAGAAACTGGTTTTCGCTCCCATGGACAAGGGGAAACTGTGGCTTCCTCTTTCATTTCTGTAAGGCTATATATACTGCTCTATTTGCCTCAACAGTGTGTAAACACATCCGAATCAGGGTAGATTAGCATTTTTATATGGCTTTCATCTCACCCTCACCAAACTCCCCCAGGTTCTGCTGGCTTCTCACTGTACTGTTCTTGCTCTTTCCATCACAGCTCCAGTTCACACAAAAAAGTTCCAGTGGAGGTAGGGACGACATTCTGGTCTGAACTGCCAGAATCCAAAGGATGCTGTAGTGATTTTTTTACAATTGCTACATCGATTTTTTTACAATTGTGAGGAGATAAGAGAAAGTCAGTTACTCTATACCCCACAGTCTTTTCCTCTGGCCAGCAATCAAGAGGGTAATAGAGAAGCCAAATATTCCAAAAAGTACTAACATACAAAGCATGCATGAATTTCAAATAATGATAAATCCCTTCAACTGTCAATTACAGATCATTAAAACTGAAATATAATTTTTAATTTTTATTGACCAAAAATTTTATCAAAAGTGTTTACCAAAAGTGAACAGCAAATTCAATTTTTTTCATAAGTATAAACTAGAGCAAAATCTTTATATGTCCTAATGGCAACTTTGAACATTAAAGTTGCTCATAACTTTTACACACAATAATGAAGCAAGGTGTACATACATATAAAGATATATACATATACATGCATATCTATAAGCATGTGTATATATGTGTTTCATGTATGTATGCATATATGCTCAGAGAACAAAAAAGGGAGTTAATTACTACATAGCAAAAAGTCTGGGAATACAATCAAGTTTATCATTAAGTAATGCATTTCTATTTAAAATAGAAGTCACCTTAGACATTAAGAGTTTTTTAACATAGATTTAAATTATGGTTTTTAATAGATATTTATAAGATAAATTTGTGGCAAAAATCTAATCGCCAAGAATTATGATTCACAATAGAAAATTTTAAAATAACAATTTTGTACATTTTCTTTGGTTTTGATCTCATTTTATCTAACAGGTGTAGTAGCAGAGTTACATGTTTAGAGTCTCGTTTAATCAAGAAAACTAAGCTTACTAAAAATTATACATCATTAGTATCTATTCCAATTGACCATTGCTTAACCTAGAGTAATCCATAACATAGGATTTTAAGTAATAAATTATTTTATTTTAATAAATATTAAGAATATATTAACTTAGTATATAATTAGAACATTATATTAAAGTAATCTATGAATATTAATAATACAACAGAAATGCTTCTTCATAATTGGTTCACTTTTCCTTAGCAGTCCTCTTTTTTTATACACAATATATTTCTAATTTGACATTTGCAGCATCATGAACTTTTTCCAATTCTTTCATTGTTTTATATAAGAATGACTTTGAAAGTACTGATATTCCATACATACTTTAGTGTTGTATATATTATAAAAAGAATGACTTTGAAAGTAATGATATTCCATACATACTTTAGTATTGTATATATTATAAATTTAGAAATTTGTGTTGACCTGTGAGTTCCTTCTCTCTAAGGTTTTCTTCCGTTTGTGAGTCTGGGAGCCGGGATAGGGGTGGGGGACACAAGACAGTATTTAGGTCACTCTGGTCATGCTTAGCTCTTACTCATGGCCCAGTGTCAGGAATTATTCCTAGTGAGCGACGTTATGTGGCATCATGTGAAAGGGTTGGCCACCCGATGGGGTGACTGACTGGGAGCCTCGAACACCGCACCTATCAAGGAAAACTTCGAGAGACCAGTTCCTATGCAAGAACAAGGGTTTATTCGAGTATACCCGGGCCCATAGCATGACCACAAGCAGTCAGCAGCTAAGAGCCCCGAGCCCTTTCAATGGGGGGTCTTTTAAAAAGAAAGTTCCCGCCGCTGCAGAAAAGCCCTCTCATAACCATCCAATAGATTTAAAATATTACATTAAGGTCTGGGCACAGACAGCCAATCACTTTGTAACAAGTTACCATCACCTATCAATCGGGTTACACTCAATACTTCTTTCTATATTTGGTGTCGCTAGGCATATGTGCGGGATTGCAAGTCAAGTCAGACCAGATAACCAGATAACAGGAATGGGTGAGGGGTCTCACAACCTCTGCCAGGGTGGGAAACAGGAATTTGTGCTGGGCCTTTTGTTGTAGATACAGGAAGAAAGGGTTAGTTAGACCCTAAAATGGTACTTTTCCATGAGTAGGCCTGCCCTGGTTGGGGAGGGAGTTACTGGGTTGCTGCCTTCTTTCACAATGACCCATCTCAGGTCAGACTCATGAAAGGCAAGCATCTTACCAACTGTCCTTTCTCTCTGATCAAGGGCTTTGTTTTATTTTTCTTTATACATGCTGTTGTATCTGATAGTAACAATATCTTTCAGCATAAACTAAGATCTCCATCTCTGATATTTTGGTATAGAACATAGTAAATTCATAAAAAATCTGACTCTAGGCTATAAACAATATGCCTAAAGTGGATAGCCATGTTGATTTCTAGAAAGATGGCACAAATGCATAGTTCTAGTGTAAAGCACCTGGTGCCCTTATTGTAAACATTTGATTGCTATTGCTTAGATAATGACAGGTAGACAGAGTACCTGTTTTGAAGTTTGGTTTAAGTGTATATCAATGCCTCCGAGTTTGGGATGAGAAAAATTTAGCCTTTAAGGAACCTATTCTGACTATTTCAGTAACAACATGAAGAATTTAGTCTTTATATTTCGGAAGATTTGAGTTATAAAATGACTAACAATTGCTACCATTTATCATTTGATCCTGGTTTAAATTTACCCAGTGATCAACTAAAAAAGTTGATCTAAGAAATAGCAAATAGACATTGAATCCTTGATTATGATTTCAAAATATTTTAATTATCATAGTCATTATTCTAAAGTAGGTAAGCAGGAAAAACATGAGTTTATTATGTCATAATACCTATTAAGTATACTTTTTTAATTAACATTGGTGTGCTTCTTATTTCAATTTTGGAAAGAGGTTTTGGTGATGTCTAGCAGCTCCTCAAGTTCATTCTTGACTATTCTGGGAACTGTCTGTGATGATAGGGATTTGAATGAGTGTTGTGGGGATAGCAGCCACACACAAAGCCAAGTGTACTATCTCTTCACTCCTAAATTTGAAATTTTACAGTTGGCATTTATTATTGTGATCAAAATTCTTACTACTGTGATATTAATAAAGTATAGCTTGTTACTTTAGAAAAAATTATCACTTGATCACTTCATCACTTGACATCCTATTATTTGTCAATTTGCTCGGCGGGTGCCAGTAATGTTTCCATTTGTCCCTGTCACTTGCCAGTGTAGCCCAATGGCATCTGCTTGCTCCAGGAATACAAAGAGCCTCAAACTGTTCATTCAGGGTCTTAACGAAGAAGTCTGACATTCTTGTAAGTGGGCAGCCATGTCATCTTTTGATGCCCCATGGGATCCAGTCGGTAACAGCTCTAGTCCAGCAGTTGTCTCCAAGTCACATTACATGCCCAGCCCATCTGATTTTTGATGCCTTGGCAAATGAGACAGCGTCTCTGACTCTGGATCATCAATGGAGGTCAGAACTCTGGATTCCTACCCTCACTTGAGTGTGGCGTGATATTCCAAGCATAGCTCTAAGAAGGACAAGAAAAATTACATATTATAAATCATATTCTTACACATGTGACACTCCTGGGGCCGGAGAAATAGTCTAGCAGGTAGGACATTTGCCTTTGCACGTGGCCAGCCTGTGCTGGCCTGGGTTCGATCCTTGGCATCCCATATGGTCCCCTGAGCACCACCAGGAGTAATTCCTGAATGAAGAGCCAGGAGAATTCCCTGAGCATTGCCAGGTGTGACCCAAAAAAGCCAAAAAAAAAAAAAAACAAATGTGACACTCCTGTGATAAAGTTTGATTCAAATGACTTTAAATGAGCATGACCACTATCACTACATTACACTACTATGTACTGAGTCATTCACCATTCAGCTTTCATCAATTATCACAGTTTCTTTCTCACTTGAGAGCTAAATGAAAGAATGGATTCATGACCCCAATTTTTTACATTTATCAATGAGGCAAATGTGGTGTAAACAGATGACATATCCTATCCAATCACAGTATGGCATAAGCACTACTTAAGATATCTCAGGGCTTATTTTTAATTATACCATACTCTATCTGGCCTGTGCTAACATTTTTCAATAAACTTAGAATTGAGATGGATATTGGGTCAGAGCGATCGTCTAGTGGGTAGGGAGTTTGTCTTGAATGAGCCAACCTGAGTTTGATCCTTGACATCCCATGTGGTCCCCAAGCACCGCCAGAAATTATTCCTGGGTAAAGAGCCAGGAGTAACTCCTGAACATTGCCTGGTGTGACCACCCCCAGAAAATAATTGAGATTTGAGATGATGTAATGGATATTATAAAGCTACAATGCAGAAGATATAGATCATGGTTGACATTGTTTGTTTGTGGAACCACACCCAGCAGTGCTCAGGGCTTGGCCCAGCCTCTGAACTCAGGCATCACTCATGACAGACTCAGGGGACTGTATGGGACGTTAGGGATTGAACTCTGGTCAGCTATGTGCAAAGCAAATGCCCTTCCTGATGTACTATAGCTCAAGCCTCCAACTAATGGTTGATTTTAACAAATAAATGACCAGAAAGACTAAAACCAAATAGACCACTCTTTAACTTCCTGCATTCCTTGTAACACAAAGACCCAATGTCCCTAAATAAACCCTACAGAATGAGACATAGTAAACTTAGTACTATATTAAGTTTCCTACCAAAAGCAGAATTTCTAACTTTTCTATTTCTTATAAAGTTTTCAACTTTCTACAAAAAAGAAAAGAAAAGATTTCTGTACAAGAAAATGAAACATCAAAGTGGTCCAAAAGAATTGGAAATAAAAAAAAATCACAATTCTGTATAGTCAACATTCTTAGTACTTATTTTACTATCCAACAGCTTCGGTCCTATATTTTGCAGCTAATAATAATTCATGATCAAAATTTAAACCATCTTGAACATGCTGAATGAAATTAGCCAGAGGGAAAATGACAAATATAGAATGACTGCATTTATTTGCGAGATATAAAAAATTAGCATGGTACTGGGGCGGAGCGATAGCCCAGCGGGTAGGGCGTTTGCCTTGCACGCCGCCCGGCCCATGCCGGCTCGGGTTCGATCCGCGAATCCCATATGGTCCCCCCGAGCACCGCCAGGAGTAATTCCTGAGCGCAGAGCCAGGAGAAAACCCTGAGCATTGCCGGGTGTGACCCAAAAAAGGAAAAAAAAAATTAGCATGATACCAATATCCAAGGTCAGACAAATCATGGATCAGGAGGTCTTGTCAGTGGGTAGAACCTACTGCAAATGTGTTGGAATCAGAGGTTAGGTAATACAGAGAAAGAAACAGTGTTCTAATTATTGTAAATGATAATACCAGTGTAGAACTGAGCATTGAAAGTAGGCAAAAGGATATATATGTTAACCTCTAAATATAAGTATTGCAGGCCACAATGTATAAGAGAAGGGAGAGAGAGAGAGAGAGAGAGAGAGAGAGAGAGAGAGAGAGAGAGAGAGAGAGAGAGAGAGAGAGAGAGAAGTGAAAATTGCCATAGACCCAGGCAGGCTGGAGGGGGAATCAGGGGACATTGATGGTGGGAAATGTGCACTGGTGGAGGGATGGGTGTGCTGGAACACTGTATGACTGAAACCCAAATATGAACACTTTTGTAACTATATATATCACAGTGGTACAATATAAATATTCAAAAAATAAATAATTAAAAAATAAATAAAAATAAAAAAGAGAAATCAGGTTTAAGACAAAAAGTGAGCTAATTTTGTAGACTTTCATTCTTATAACTATGATGAAAAGAGTTCTTTATTCACTGTAGATGGTACTATTTATATATCACTGTCGGGTGCGCGCTGGGGTCCCCGACAGTGCCAGGAAGCGAGTTCCCTTCTACCTCCGAAGCCGGCGAGGAATGGATGAAAACTCAGGAATCCGATGCAGTTTTAAAAAGGCTTTACTTATCACAGGTTCAGGCATACAAATCAGCAAAAAGGAAAAGCCCGGTGCTTAGGATTCCAGGCTAGAACCCCAGCCACGTGTAGGCCAAGATGGCGGCCACCACGTGTAAAGGCTTTATAAAAAGGAGAAGACAAGACTTCCAAGAAGGGTGAGCGCTCACAAAGAGAGAGCCCACAAAGAAGCGCATGAGAGAGGAAACAGGCTAGTTTATACCCCTGCAACTCAGACCTTCCTCCCACTGTTATGGAAAGCAGGGAGGGTCAAATGCCCTTAGGTAATCCCTCCCTGCACCTCACCTAGGCCCTTTAGTATGCTAATGTTTTGAGCCAAGATCTGCCTGGAAATGCCTTTATAGGGTAGAGAAGGGGGTTTCTGAGATGGCATGTCTCTGTACCAAAGACTAATACTAATGCCAGTTAAATATTTCTCCAAGCCTTCACAAGTCTCTTCTACTTCATTGTAGTTTTGTATTTTAGTTGCCTTTGAGTATATCAGGGGAGCCATGCTTGTTTGCTTGGAAGCAAACAGCATTTCTCTCTGATCTAATTACTTAGGTGTCCTACGTGGCCAGGCTAATATGCTGGTAAGATCTAGCTAGTCCCACGATGATTGTGGTAGCATGGGAAAATATTTATACCAGCTGGTACAGCATACATGGTCAGATAAACTGCCACATTTAGACTACCCCTTATCTAAGAAGTGATTTGCAGGCGGAAATTCAGAGCAGATGCAGCAGCCCTTAGGATTCCTGCAAAATATCACAAATTTAGTGAGATTTCATGTATTGTTTAAGACAAAGCTGCATGTCTAATGAGTCAATGTCACTAACTGCCTTGCACATAGCTGACCTGGCTCAGTCCTTTGCACCACATATGGTGTTCGGAGCTCTGCCAGGAATGGTCTCTAAGCACAGAGCCTTGAGTAAGCCCTGTGCATAGCTGGGTATGGCCCAAAGACCACCATCAACAAAAAAGTAATGACACAAGAAAAAAAGAAATCTTGTGCCATTATACTTAGCCTTTATTTTTCCCCATTTAGTTCTAAATTTTGTGTACATGGCTATAAAAATCATTTATTGTGTAGAAGTAGAAAAATGCTCCATTTCACATAGTAAAATATGTGTCTTAGTTTTTCAAAAAAAGTAACCCCTCTTTGTTATATACACACATTTTTCTGTAATATATAATGCATAAGCACTCTAGTCTTTGATATTTTCTGATTATCATATCTTCAAAATCTTTTATTAAGGGAAAGTATACCACATATGATTTCATATTGCATAATATTTTGCATAATGGTATAAATATTTATTTAATCAGACAAGTGTGGGTGGGTATTCAGGTTTCATATTTTCCCCTTAATTCTATTTTTCTGGCCAATACTAAGAGGAAATTTTATAAAAATACTTGTCAGTGAAAGGCAATAAATAAAGCATACTTCTATACTTCTTAAGATAAGCAAGTAACTATGTATACAGTTAATTTTGAGTTATGTGTAAGAAAGACAAAAATTAAATGCAGGTCTTTAGTCAATAACTCTTTGTTTGTAATTCTGTATTTCAATTTTTAAATATTTGTGCAATACAAAGAGCAGAATATTTTTTTAGTATGATGAAGGTTGTGTCCTTGCAGACTTTCCACTGTAGCAATCGCTAGAGAAGGAATGAGTTCAAGAGTTGAGAAGAGAAACTCGAAGGCAAAGCTGTTTGCTGACCCAGCCACACATTCTTCTATGATTTCTAAAGCAAATTTTGAAATGGAAACAGCAGTAGACATTTTGTCAAGGAAAGGGAAGGTCAGGGGGAAATTCCTCTTATTTCTGCTAAATTTTAATATGTCTAGATTTTAACTGTTTAGATGGGTGCATATGAACAAATGGCGAGGGGGAGGAGATACTTCAATGGGAGTAAAATGGCAAAGCTTGGATCACTGTCTGAAGTAAAGTGTTATTCTGTGAGAGGAGAAAGGTCTCCTCTAATGCATCTAAGAGCTCCTATTTTAACAGTTCCCTGTGTGAAAGTGAAAGCATTAGAGTGGTGAAACCTTGCCGGGTTACCTGCAATTTGACAACACCAGACTGTTTGTAGAGCTGCACTCTGATGGGGTTTTAGCTTCTATGTGAGGTTCATGATGGCTTGTTTAAAGGAATTGTTTTAGCATTAGTGTGTCTATTCAGGTAACCCAAGAGTTCTCTAGCCAAGGCTGAAAGTTGTAGAAATGCAACCATCACATTTGTAGCCATAAAATACTCCCCTGATGACATTAATTTGCTTAAAAACAGCAAAAGCTCTCTTGCATTAAAAATTTTTTTGAAAACATGTCTTGGACAAAAATATTTGGTATATCTTCCCAGATTCATGTACTTGGTTATGATTTCTTTCTCATTTAAAACATTTTCAACTTTAGTGATTAAGTGGTCATTAAATATCAGGAATAAATTGACTGTTTCCAGAAAACTCTAAATAAATCTATTTTGTATCTTGGATCTTTTTATGTTCTTTCTTTTGCACTATCACTATCACTATCACTATCTTCCCGTTGATCATCTATTTGCTAGAGCGGGCACCAGGAATATCTCCATATGTCCTGTCTCATGCTAGCAGAATCCAAAGGCATCCGCTTGTTCCAGGAACATAAAGAGCCTCAAACCATTATATTAGGTCATGGGAATAACCTAATATAAATGTTACTGGTATTTGGCATATCAAATACGACACGAGCAGCTTGTTAGGCTTGCCGTGCGGGTGGCATACTCTTGTAGTCACCTTTAAATAAAGCAATTATTGATGAACTGCGAGGGCCGCTAGCAGCCGCGCGAGCCGGGCTGTGATAGTCTGGTCTGCTGGGTGGAGTTGTGACGAGAAAGAAGTCCGGATGTGGAAAATGGCGGCCCCCATGGAGTCAGGGGGTCCTCTGGCTTATTGTGAGGCTCTGCTGGGGTGGCAGGCCAGGGCTAGAACCCGCCATGACTCCCGGGCGCCTCATGAGCGGCTGGGCACAGGGAGAGCAAGTAGCAGCTCTGCCCCCATGTCTGAGAGTCTCTGGTTCAGCATACCTGGGTCGGATTGAAAAAAAAAAACTGCTGCAGAGTGGGTGTCGATGATCGGGGCTGTGATAGACTGGTCTGCTGGGTGGAGTTGTGATGAGAAAGAAGTCCGGATGTGGAAAACGGTGGCCCCCATGGAGTTGGGGGTCGTCTGGCTTGTTGTGAGGCTCTGCTGGGGTAGAAGGCCAGGGCTAGAACCCGCCATGCCTCCCGGGCACCTCATGAGCAGCTGGGCACAAGGAGAGCAAGTAACAGCTCTGCCCCATATCTGAGAGTGTCTGGTTCTTTTGTCTTTCTGTCTCTTTTGCACTATGAACTTTATAACCTCTCTCTCTCTCTCTCTCTCTCTCTCTCTCTCTCTCTCTCTCTCTCTCTCTCTCCCTCTCTCTCTCTCTCTGCATTAGGATATGTTGCTTTATAGCTTTGGATATTTTTTGACCACAATATTTATTCAAAACAAAAATTTGCTCTTTTTTGTTTGTTTTACTTATTTCTAAGATGTTACCCTTAAAAATAATAAATGAGCAGGGAGTGGAGAGACAGTTCAATGGGCTGAGTACATGTTTTGGGAATCAATTTGATTCCCAGAAGCACATGGACCCCCTGGGCTACTTGAGTACCCTGGAGCACAGAGGGTCTCCCCTAAACTCAGCGGGTTATGGCCCACAAAAAAAAACAAATAAATAAATTAATTAATAGTCAAATTATTTCTAAATTTTTATATTAACGATATCAGAAGTTTAGCTATGATTTAACTGCTATGGTATATTCACGGCAAAAAGTCAATCTAATTGCTACCTGACCTTGTATTTTAGGAATATCCCAATCTATTCGCAAAAAGCATCTATTATAAAAAAGCAACAGTGAAAATATGGCAGGACCATTTAAAAAGAGTCTAATATTTGAGCATACGTGTTTCTTAATAACATTTATTTAAAATAAAAATAATCAACCCTTCTTAAAATAGTAGTCCAGGGGCTGGAGCAATAGTACAGCAGGAAGGACATTTGCCTTGTACATGGCTGACCTGTGTTTGATTCTTTATCCCCCATGGGGTTCCTTGAGACCTCCAGAAGTGATGCCTGAGTGTAGATCCAGAAGTAAGCCCTGGACACATGTAGATATGGTCCAAGCACCAAAAAATAAAAGTTTAGTAAGCCAACATTTTTTAAGCATAGTTTACTAATATGTTTTTCATGAAAAATTCTTTGTGTGGTGATGAACAGTGGTTTTTCTAATGAAATAAAGATTAAAACTGTGATCTAGACTGAGAAGGAATGAAACCACATATATAGCATGTCTTCTATGTCTCAAAAAACATAAAAGATTTGAGATGCAGGAATCAGGACTAGTTCAGAGGACAAGGAAAGTGAACGCTTTGGGGATGGATTAGTTCTACTTGGCTGGCTGTCCAGAGAAGCACCTTCACTGAGATTACCTGCTCTCAGTCCTCAGTGCCTACGACCAAGCTACATCAATTATCAGAGGATGCCCCTAATAAAAGGCTCGAATCTTCAGACTGGTTCTAATCTCTTTTGCTTAACGGTCAGTGTTGCCTTCTTCCCAAGTCCTCACAACTGATCTTCCCAGTCTTTCAGGCAGTAGCCCATGTCCTTTGAGGCATTTGCACAAAATTGTCATCCTACTAATTCTTAAAATCAAATCATATTGAAATGTTGATGAGGGCAGATGGATTGAAACTTATTCTTTCACCTAATACTTCTAACCTCTTATACCTTAATCCAATAGTTATTATTCACCTTCATTGAAGTTGACAGTTAACACTTCATTTTTAAAAAAATGCTTCTCTATTTTGACTTTGGGGCCATAACATGGGTCTCAAGGGGCTACTATTGGTCCTGTTTCAGAAGAGAGCGATAGTGTAGTCCAGGTATCAGGCTGGGTGAGCATGCAGCTACAACTATCTCTCTGACCCTGATGATGCTAGTTTCTAGTTCTCTCTCTCTCTCTCTCTCTCTCTCTGTCTCTGTTCTCACTCTTTCCTTCTCTCTCCCTTCCTTCCTCCCTCCCTCCCTTCCTTCCTTCCTTCCTTCCTTCCTTCCTTCCCTTCCTTCCTTCCTTTCTCTTTCTTTCTTTCTTCTTTCTTTCTTTCTTTCTTTCTTTCTTTCTTTCTTTCTTTCTTTCTTTTCTTTCTTTTCTTTCTTTTCTTTCTTTCTTTCTTTCTTTCTTTCTTTCTTTCTTTCTTTCTTTCTCTTTCTTTTCTTTCTTTCTTTCTTTCTTCTTCCTTCTTTCTTTCTTTCTTTCTTTCTTTCTTTCTTTCTTTCTTTCTTTCTTTCTTTCTTTCTTTCTTTCCTTCCTTCCTTCCTTCCTTCCTTCCTTCCTTCCTTCCTTCCTTCCTTCCTTCCTTCCTTCCTTCCTTCCTTCCTTCCTTCCTACCTTCCTTCCTTCCTTCCTTCCTTCCTTCCTTCCTTCCTTCCTTCCTTCCTTCCTTCCTTCCTTCCTTCCTTCCTTCCTTCCTTCCTTCCTTCCTTCCTTCCTTCCTTCCTTCCTTCCTTTCTTATTTTGGGTCCCACCCAGTAATACTCTGGGATTACTCCTGACTCCTCACTCACTCCAGATGGTGCTCAGGGGATCATATAGGATGCCACAGATCAAACCTGGACTGGCCACAAGCAATGCAAATGCCCTCCCCACTGTACTATTGCTCTCCCACTCCCTTTATTCTTGCACATTACTTTAAGGTGGTTAAAACTAACTTTCAGAATCATTACTTGCTATACATCATTAATTAATAAATACAATATAAAGGTAATTTTTACTTTTCCTTTTCTATAAAAATTACTGGCCTTAACATGTGTTATATTAACGTAATTGATTTTTAACTTAGAGTGCATTAAATCTGCAAATGCAATATTTAAATCAGTGTCACTTTTAAGCCTTGAAATATGCTGGTATCTCAATTTGGACAGCTTGTTTCAGGATGTTTGCAGATGGACAGCCTCATGGCATGGCTGAATGTATGCATTAGAACATAATTGGCTAACTATAAAGATCAGTTCAACTCCTAAATGGGCTAATCAGTTTTCACAGATTTCAAGAAAATATAATAGAAGCTCTGTTCTCAATGTCTTATATTTATGGTCATAGACTTTAGGCAAACTAAATATATATAAACATATCTATTTTCCCATAAATATATTTTTTTAACAATGGAACTTAATTCTGTCATGTTTGTCTTTTCTATCAAATAATTAAAATATAACATTGAAGAAATTCCAAGTAACACCTAAAATAACTTTTTTGGCTTGATTTTTATTTCATTTTACTCATGTTCAAGAGCTTTATAATTGCTTCATTTAATAAATCCTGTATGGTGTTCTGCTTTTGCAGATTACTTTTTTGAGGAGCAGGTATGATATATTTATTAGTAAGACCAACTATTAGAAGACCATCTATCAATAAGCTGTAAAATGGAACGGAACTGAAATAGGAAACATTCTTGTCATTCATTATGTAGCTATGCTGTTCCTTGGTGCTGTTGTTTCTTATACTCTGAAGGAGGTATTTTGTCTTTCTATTTCTGACTTATTTTACTTAGCAAACCCCATTCAATAGTCATGCATGCTGTAGCCAGAGGTAAGATTTCATCTTTTCTTTTTGCTGAACAGTATTCCAGTATGTATGTAACACATGTTTATCCACCCACATGTCTGTTGGGTTGTTTCTAGATCTTGACTATTTCAAATGGTGCTGACATGAACATAAAACATGCATTTTACAATTAGTGTTTTTATAATAATAGTACTTTTAAGCTCATTATTTTGTTTCTTTTTAATTTATATATTTTCCTTTCTCTTTCTCTGAATCTTTCAAGCTATTCAGAATGCCTCTCATTCTAAAATTTTATAATTGTATACATTGCAATGGACTAGAGTTGTTACCGACTGGATCCCACGGGATGTCAAAGATCACGTGGCTGCCCACCTACAAGATGGTCAGACTTCTTCATCAAGACCCTGAACGAACAGTTTGAGGCTCTTTGCATTCCTGAAGCAACCAGATGCCATTGGGCTGCACTGGCGAGTGATAGGGTCAAATGGAAATATTACGGTGCCCGCTCGAGCAAATCGGCGAATAACGGGATGTCAAGTGATCAAGTGATATATTGCAATATATTCTATTTTAATATATTTCTTAGATTTATATGTTTCTGAATTCTGGTAGTTATTTCAGAATGAGATTAGTTTCAGACATTGGTTTTATATTGTTGCAAGAATATTTCATAGGAAATGTTTGAATTTCATACTGTAGCATATCTAAAATGACAATTATTGTTTGCCTTTCTTTTAAATTTATTATTATTGTTGAAGTTAATGCCACATGTTTATAATAATGTCAATTATGGTATTGACACCTCCAAGATGCCCAATAACTTCCATGAATGCCCTTATGTTACTTCTGGTTAACCTCTTTACTGTCTCCATTTTTCACTTCCTTGTTCTCTCCTCCCTTCTTTACAGTCTCAGTTTTGTAATTCATGGACAATTACTTGACAGTCTTTGCTATTATTGTTTATTTTATTTCTTTAAACCACAGATGAGTGAGATCATACAGAATTTGCCTTTCTTTGCCTTAACATATATGTACATATATAATATATATGTTATATATACACATATGTATGCAGGTGTATATATATATCTGTTCTTATGTATATATAATATGATATATATTTTATAGCTTTTTTACCCATTCATCTACTGTTGGGTATTTTGAGTTAACTAACATATCCTATTTATTGTAGTAAGTGCTATCATGAACATAGGTGTGAATGCCTCTTTTTAAATCAAAGTCTGCGTTCCTTGGATATATGCCAAGATGCTAAATCACTGGATCATATGGATGCTCTATTTATAATTTTTATAAAGGCTTCTATATAGTTTTCATTGAGTCCAAACTAGATGAACTTCCAGCAAATTTGAGTAAGGTTTCCTTTTTCTCCACCTTGATGACAGTGGTTGTTTACTGTCTTTGTGACGTGTTCCACCTGACTCTCCATTCCACCTTGACCTATTCAAAACTGTGTACTGTTCATAATTTTCAAGTGTCCAGGGATTAACTAATGCTTCAGACCTTACTTGCTTATTGTCTCAACTGACTATAATATCTAATTGCATATTGCTTTGGGATCCAATGCAATAACAACTATCTGTGTTATACAATTCCACTAAACTCAGGTCTTTATATTTATCTTGAGTTTCCAGTTAAAAGTTTTATCACTGTCTTTACAATTATGTCTACAGAAAAGAAGGCTGTACTTAAAAGAGAGTCACCATCATTTTCATTTTGAGATCAAGACATTGGACATTGGAAAAATAATTTCATCTCATGAAGACACAATTAAGTGTCCTTACTTGAAGCCAATCCTACATTACCTTAATACTGGCCTCATGTTATCTTTGCAACACTAAATATTGAGAGATAATAAGACTTTTCATGGCATCGATTCATTAGTTGACCTATAGTTTAATTAATGATCCTAAAAACTTTTATTAAAACACAACTACATGGGAAAAATATCCCTGTTCGTGTATTTTCATCTATCTCTATACACTCATCCTGACAGCCACTGCATGGTTCAAACACTTAAAATATATTCACATGATACATTTTTGGGACAGTTTCTACAATGTTATAAGTATTCACAAATACTCATAAGTTGTGACCTAGTTAAAGTCTGATAACTAACTTAACTAGTTTTGAAACGTTCTTCTCTGTGACAAAATAGCCTGTTCAGCATTACACCATTCTCACACTCACTACAGCTGTCAATTTTCTTTCACAGTTTCCTGTCAGACTGCCAATTTCACTCTATTGCCTCTATTAGACTGCCCCCTGTGTTGTGTAGAAATGGCCTAAAATTCTGACCTGGCAGAACTTTTAAATGGCCAAGTAGATATATTTTTCCTAATTATAGTCACAGCAAAAATATCCAAAGCATAAAGAAAATTTTAATGAAACACTCTAAAATTTGTATCAAATTGTTTTTGTCACCGTTACTCTCAATTTATGCAGAAGGAAAAAAAATTATCTTTATTTATTGCATTTTTGACTATACTTCAGTGCTTCATTGCTCCATTAGAAATGTTGAAAACTGTAGCCCTTACTTTATTGAGTACTGTCTCAAAGTCAGCACCACCTGAAACACACAGCAAGTGTATAGAATCACAAGCACCCTGCTGCATGTTGTACAAAGATTATTGGCTAGCAAAGGTGGTGGCTAGTGTGTTGGGCGAGTCTCATCCAGCTGCTTCCGGGACCCCACAGAGGTGATGGGCCCACTACCAAAACCCATCTGTCCTCCTGGGAGCCCCATGGTCAGCTGAGCCTGGGGAGGCGGAGTTCCAGCTTCCCCAGCCGTGTTTGAGACTGCATGCTATGGCTGGTCGCCCCAGGGTAGCTACTGGGAGGGGCCACCAGGGAACTCATCAGATGGAGTCAGGGGTCGGCCCTTCCCCCCCTCCATTTTGTCGAGCCTGGTGCCCTCCCCAGGCTCAGCCTCCCCAGGCTCAGCTGACCATGGGGCTCCCAGGAGGACAGATGGGTTTTGGGAGTGGGCCCATCACCTCTGGGGGTCCTGGAAGCAGCCGGATTAGACTCACCCACCACACTAGCCGCCATCTTTGCTGTCGGACTCTGGGATGCTACCTCAAGACCAGATTAACAGAGCAAAACCAGTTCGAGCCCAGGTAGGCAGCTCCCAGAAGCGGAAATCACTGGGAACTCATCAGATGGAGTCAGGGGTCGGCCCTTCCCCCATCCATTTTGTTGAGCCTGGTGGCCCCACCCAGGAGCTGCCCTGGGATGCCATAGCATGCATTCTCAAACGCGGCTGGGGAAACTGGAACTCTGCCTCCCCAGGCTCAGCTGACCATGGGGCTCCCAGGAGGACAGATGGGTTTTGGGACATCTGGGCCCATCACCTCTGGGGGTCCCGGAAGCAGCCAGATGAGACTCACCCATCACACTAGCTGCCACCTTCGCTGTCCAGATGCTGCCATGAGGAGCTGCGCGGTCCATCAAACTAGTGGAAACAGTTGTGTCCTTTAATGTACTGCATTCTACCATGTGTAGGAAAGTTTGGCGGGGGGGAGAGATGGAGAGGAGAGAAAAGATATACAGTACCCTCCAAGTAGTTGAAGTGTGGGAGGGGGAGGGAGTTGGGACATTGGTGATGGGAGATGGGTTCGGGTGGAGGGATGGGTGTTGGAACACTATGGATCCAAAACTCTACATGAGCATCTTGCAATTTTATGCCTAAAAAGTGGTGTAATAAAATTTGGGAAAAAGAAAAAGAAAAGAAAGAAGGAAGGAAGGAAGGAAGGAAGGAAGGAAGGAAGGAAGGAAGGAAGGAAGGAAGGAAGGAAGGAAGGAAGGAAGGAAGAAGGAGAGAGAGAAGAGAAAAAAGCAAGCAAGCAAGCAAGCAAGCAAGCAAGCAAGCAAGCAAGAAGAAAAGAAAGAAAGAAAGAAAAGAAAAGAAAGAAAGAAAGAAAGAAAGAAAGAAAGAAAGAAAGAAAGAAAAGAAAGAAAGAAAGAAAGAAAGAAAGAAAGAAAAGAAAGAAAGAAAAGAAAGAAAGAAAGAAAAAGATTATTGGCTAGAGTTGGGATCGGGTGCACTAGTTTTAATTTCCTTCCTTTTTTGGAAAAAAGATGTGATCTCTATGCTAACTTAATTTGGAACTGTTATAAATCTAAATGTTTTAGCACCTGCATTCAAAATCGCTTTTAGGTGAGATGTATTTGTCAAGGTAAGAATTTCCTAAATTTTACAGTGCGAAAACATAGACTTTGATTTGGTAGGTTTGGGACAGGAGCAGAAATTCTGAACTCTGTAGAAGTTCTATGTGGATGCCAGTGCTACAGGTCTATAGAACATAGTCACTATAACTCTCAAACATATGTAATTTTTTTTTGCATTGCCTGGGGGATTAAAAAAAAGTTAGACATGGACTTTTCTTAGTTAACTTAATAATAATCTCAAGCAGGAGGAATTTAGAAGATAAAAGAAGAAATATGCAATGGTTATTACAAGGAAAAGCAGTGTTAAAACACATTATTAAATGTAAATTCAATGTGCTGATTGAACTTACTCTGTTATAGAAAACTTATAGAAAACTTATAGAACGCTTATGTTATTTACATGAAAGTATCGGCCAAGAAAATCTCAGCTGCCTACATAGATACTATGTTTTTGAAAAAAAGAACTCACGCAAATTCTTCTTTAACTTAGATTCCAATACTCAAGGACTATACCTTAATTTCCACACAAAGAATATTTAAACTTAGAGCTTTATTATATTGTTTTTTTTCTATGTTTTTGATTGGTGAGCAAAGGAACAGATGTCTAAAGATAGAAACTCGATTTTTGTGATGTATTAGTAGCTTTCAGGGAATGGTGATCTGCCAAAATTAGAGTTGCTATTCATGTTTGTTGCAATATGACCAGTATTTATTTATTTATTTATGTGTTTTTTGTTTATCATAATGTAAGTTAGCTTTTTATTATATAAAGTAATTTAGAGAGAAAATAAATACCTTTACAGAATAAAGAAAGAATACAATAAATCCCTTGTCAACAGAGCAATTTATTATATGGAAATTTTTGGTGACATTTTTTTTAAAGTTGAAAGCACTGTCTACTTTATTTTCTAAGAACATTCATAAAACTATTAACTGACTTTTTTATGGCTCTGACTGCTTATTGCTTATATTTATAAAATTGAAATCTTGCTTTTATTTCTGAAGTTAAAAAGTTCTTAAGACAATGGATGTGAATTCTGTTTTTTTTCCCATTAGTCTAATTGATCCTAAACATGACCTCCTACTCCAAAGAGCTAGAAAAATACATAAAATACATGAAAATTATTTCCAAATGTTAGAAATAGGCAGCCCAGGGCTGTTATCTATGAAAAAGGGATATGTATATGATGGACATTATGAATATTTTGGATTTCTGCCTGTAGGTATATTCTGGATCTTGACCCAAGAAGGGACAATGAAGCAGAAAACATTAGTCTTACTGAAATGAGATGACAGCAGTTAGCTCCTAGGGACTTAAAGTGGCTGGAATTTCTGGGACAGAGTATGAGAAGGGAAGAGAAAGAAGTTGGTTGGGAAATATGTACAGGAGTCACATTGAGCCTACTACTACATCTGTACAGGCACAGAGTAATATCCTATCACAATGTCTGTATAACCAAGTCCATATAAGCTCAGCAATGGTCAGAATCTACATAGCAGTTGAGAATAGACATTTTTCAATCAGGTGTATTAAAAATTTATTAAATACACAGTATATTTAACAAAATTTTCTGAAGTATAGCATAATACTTTAGTAGAAGGTTTAAAGTAGCATTAATCCAAAATAATCACCATAAAGTTAAACCTCAGGTCTCCAAAATATCAGGTAGGTTCACAAATTGTTATTCTACTAAATTAATGTTAATATAATTTGAAGTAAAGCAACACATTCCATGCATGCAATAATGTAATATGACCAAGTCCAGTATCTGGTAAAACTTAGTAAGTATGTAAAATAAGGAGGGACAACATGCCCCTGATATATGGTTAACAACAGGGAAAATTAATAAAAAATTTATATCATTTAAAAATATTGAGACCCACAGCTGTGACACTAGGCCCCCATGTGGAGCGGCTCATGGAGTTTCAGAGGGTGGTAAATGGCTCAGCCCTGGCTGAGTCCAACATAGCTCCTAGAGTTTGCGCACACGTGCAGGGGCTGGGGGTGTGGCATGCTGGATGGACTTGGAACAGGGATTTGGCTCCTCCTCCAATTACTCCACCTCCATGTTGGCAGGTGTAGCTGTGCTCTTCCAGTTCCACAGCCAGCAACACCGGAGAAGAGACACTCCAGACCCACAGCTGCACTGACACTCAGCCATGCGACAGATTTAGATAATAATTGAGGTTAGGACCAGGTCCTTCCCAGGATCTTTCACATTTATGCACTGTAATGTTCATTCTAGTTGCAACAAACTGGGGAGGTTGATGGGAATGGGGAACTATAATGTCACATTACAACTCACTATTGAATATAGAGACATCACTTAGAGACATCACTTCACTTGTCTTGTCACTTGTCTTCCAGTTGTTCATCGATTTGCTTGAGTGGGACCAGTAACATCTCCCTATGTCCTGTCACAAGCTAGTGTAGCCCAAGGGCAACTGCTCTCTCCAGGAATATAAAGAGCCTCAGACCATACTTTCAGGTCATGGGAATGTGGTCTATAATTGTTACTGGTTTTTGGCATATCAAATATGACACGGGGAGCTTGCCAGGCTCTGCCATGCAGGTGGGATACTATTGTAGTAGCCTCTCATCTCGTGCATCTATTGATGAACCGTGTGGCCACGGGGAAAGATCAGCTTTTCAGCTGGGTGGAGCTCTGACGAACTGGGGAGTCCGAGGGTTGAAAATGGTGGCCCTCATTGTGTGGGGTTCCTCTGGCTTCTTGTGAGGCTCTTCTGGGATGACGGGTCAGAGCTAGAGCCCTGCAATAAAGACAAATACTTTATTTGTCTTTATAAAGACAAGGACTTTATAATAGTCTTAAATAATAAAATAATACACCACGTTTATAAAGCTGACTTAAAGCTGGAGCCAAAAATCCTATCACCTGCCAGGTGCTATCATAAACTGTTAATATCTGTAGGGCAAGACACTAAGTATAAGAGAAGATATAGAGAAATACAGAGAGAGAGAGAGAGAGAGAGAGAGAGAGAGAGAGAGAGAGAGAGAAAGAGAGATTCCTTCTATAGGGGCAGCCTGGGATTGTGTGGGAGGAAGTGTTTGGACATTGGTGGTAGGAATGGGACACTGGTGAAGGGATGGGTGTTGGAACACTGTATGACAGAGACTCAATTATGAACTCCTTGTAATTGTATATCTCACAGTTGTATAATAAAAATTAAGGGGAAAAAATCTCATTAAAAAAAAAAACACAATGGGGCGGCGATAGCCCAGCGGGTAGGGTGTTTGCCTTGCATGTGGCTGGCCTATGCCAGCCCGAGTTCTATCCCGGCCTCTCCATATGGCCCCAGCACCGCCGGATGTAATTCCTGATGCAGAGCCAGGAGAAACCCCCCTGAGCATTGCCGGTGTGACCCAAAAAAGCAAAAAAAATAAAAAAATAAAAAAAAATTCCACAACTGAACAAAAATAAAAACACATGGTAAAACAAAGGCAAAGAGATGAACAGGCACTCACTAAGAACATTCCAGGTGACCAAACACATGATAAAAGGACAATGAGATATCTCAGACACTTGAGAAAGGCCCGTTTCAAAAATCCAAGTACAAGAAAGTAACTGAAGAAGGTGGGCGCTTTACCTTGCAGTGAAAAAGCTTTTTGGTTTGATCTGCGACAAGTCATAATCCTGTACTTCCTGGTGTGGCACAGAGAAGTAAATGACTCAAGAGACAAGGCAGAGGAACAGAGTCTTGAGCCTGGTTTCATCTCCCCACCCCAACATTTATTCAGGAATTACTGGAAACAGACCTTAGGCCCCGGAACACGGATGGGGAGGTTCTATGTAAATGAAAAGGCCAGAGTCAAGAAATGCTGGTGAGGGCATGAAGGAAAACAAACCCTCATAAACTGTTGGGGAGAGAGTAAATTGGTCAAACCTCTACATAAAACAATATGGAGATTTCTGGAAATTTTTTTTTGCTTTTTTTTTGGGGGGGTGACACCCAACAATGCCCTGGGTGTTACTTCTGGCTCTTCGCTCAGGAATTACTCCTGGCAATACTCGGGGGACCATATGGAATGCAGGGATGAACCTGGGTCGGCAGCGTTAATGGCAAACTCCCTACCTGCTGGGCTATTGCTTTGGGACACCAGGAAATATGGTGACTGAGAAGTGTAGCAGGTTTATTCCTATGTACCAACCTGAAAAACAGATATGTTCATATGAAATTAAATATGTACCTATATTTTTATTGCATCACTATTCAGAATAGTTAAGATTTAAAATCACCCAAGAAGGCTAAAAAGATAGTACAGTGAGTAGGCCACTTGCCTTGTATACAGTGACAAGGATTTGATAACATGCCATAAGAAAGAGTATGGGTAAAAAGATAAATATTAGGGCAAAGACCTGATAGAAAAAATTCAGAGATAATTAATTATTATAACATTTTATATCCTGATTATATTTGAATTTATATTTGAATTAAACTTGAATTTAATGGAACAAAAAAAGAAAACATTGATTCAGGTAAAAACCAGACCATTTATTTGAATTATTGTTAATGAAGAAAATACCCAGAAAAGTGAGTGAAAACATAGACTGCAAGCTATTAATTTAATTCTTATACTTTTCAAACAATGTTGAGAGAACAGGAAAATGGAGACAACTGCCCTACAAAAGGAACAGCATATATTTCAATGCACAATTCAGGAACACTTGCATTAGTCAGAAATGACACGGCAATGACCTGACCTATTGTTAGCAGTATAGCAAGTACATTTTTCATTGTTTCCCAGCGGGACTTTATGCCAAGCAATATTGATTGTGAGCATTCTAAACTTCTAGAAGATGCTTCCCATCTCGTAGTTGATAATTATTTGATTCCTACAGTTAGAAAGCATAGCATGGCAAAAATAAATTGATGTAACTGGGTCAAATTATACAATACATGGCCAAGTCTTGTTTGAGTTTCATTCTCATTTGATATTAGCTCATAAAATCCTTACAATATAGATATGTGTTGCAATACTGTTATAAAATTAATTTATGCTGGCTTTGAAAATCATTATTTTATATTTTTTTAAGAGGTGGATATGTTACTACTTTTTGCTTTAACCTCTTTTCTTTTTGTTTTTGGTTGGAGAGAGGGTGTTTTGAAAACAGAAGAAGTACTCAGGGGCCATTGCTGGCTCTGCACTCAGAAGAGACTTCCAGTAGTGGTCTGAAGACCACTTGTGGTGCTTCGGAGTAGAAACCGTGTTGGTGGCATTAGAAACCATCTCTTGGCCCTATGCTAAGTACTTAGTGTGACATATATTAAAAATCACTATCACTATCTTCTTCCCATTGATCATCTAATTGCTAGAGCGGGCACCAGTAATATTTCCATATGTCCTGTCTCATGCTAGTAGAACCCAAAGGCATTCGCTTGCTCCAGGAACATAAAGAGCTTCAAGCCATTATTATGGCTAATAATTAATATTAGGTCAAGCCAATATTAATTATTGGCTTGACCTAATATTAATTAATAATCTTTATGTTTCCGCTTGCTCCAGGAACATAAAGAGCCTCAAGCCATTATTATGGCTAATAATTAATAATTTATATTAGGTCATGGGAATGACCTAATATAAATGTTACTGGCATTTGGCATATCAAATACTACACGAGCAGCTTGCCAGGCTTGCCGTGCAGGTGGCATACTATATTAAAAATAGAAGGAATAAATATTGGCAAAGAGAATAATAAGAATGAAAACCGAATTTGATTTGATATTACTGTGCATGGAATTATATACTTCTTTGAGCTGAGTCTCAGATATTTTTAACATATTTCCTCAATGCAGCTTCCATTAAAATAAAAAAAAAATTGCAATCTATCTTTAGTTCCTTAAATCCATTTAAAGCTTTCACCATGTAGATTAGTGGTTAAAAATAGAGTCTAGTCACAATATTTGTGGTCAAAGTCCTATTGTCTTCTTGCTATTTATGTGGTATTTGGTAAATCAATAAATCTTTTATTGTCTAGTTTTTTTTTAATATCCGAAAAATAAAATGGAGAACAATGCTTCTTATCTCATAACTGTAATATTGAATTAGCAATCCATGTAAACCTTTAGAATGTTATCAAGGGCAGAGGAGATAATGTTGAGGGATATATGAACTTACATGTTCTGAGTGGCTATGACCCTGATTTAAAGTCCAACACTACCCCAATCTTCTAGGAATAATTCCTGAGTACTGCTGAGTGTTTCTAAAACAAAAGATGCCAACCATAGAGTCATTTATCTAATAAAAAATAAACTATAAATGTTGTCTATTACTATCAGATACATTCTTAATCAAAAAGCAAATAGTCCCTTAAAAGAAAAGCTTGGATGGCCAGGCCAAATACTACATACCACAGTTGGAACAAGTATCTTCTGCTCTGGCGTGCATACTTCCCTGATGTATAGTTACTGGCTGGGCCCACATGGAGCAATAGGAGGGCGAAAATGGCTCTGGGCAGGTTCAACATAGCTCCTAGGATCAGCAGACACGTGAGTTGATGTGGCAGGACTGGCCAGACTTGGAGCATGGATGGGGCCCAACCCCTATGCCCTCCACCTCCATGTCCCAGTGGCCTATGAGCCCCGCAGCCACCATTAGCAGCAAAGCCAGAGGAAGAGACAGGGCAGACTCACAGCTGCCCAGGCACTGGCACTTTGCAACCATGCACCAGGCTTAGATAATAACCAAGTTTACGACTGGTCCCTCCCAGGATCTTTCCCATATGTACTCTGTAATGATCATTGTAGTTGTAACAAACCGGGGGGGGGCTGATGGGGAAAGGGGAGTGGGGTATGGGCCTTGGCCTATTGTGGTCGTTGGGGGCACAATGGTGGTGGGACATTGGTGGTGGGAATGGGGGCACTGGTAGAGGGATGGGTGCTGGAACACTGCATGACCGAGATCCAAGTATGAACATCTTTTAATTGTAGATCTCACAGTGGTATAATAAAATAAAAAATTAAAAAAAAAGATCTGCCAGGCACTGATAGGTCTAAAAATAAAAGAGAAATGAGCCTATAGATATGCAAATATCCTGCTCTTTAAGGAAGAATAGGCAAGGTAATGCATCTCTCGCTCTCTTGCACTCTCTCTCTTTCTCTCTCTCTCTCTCTCATCAATAACATATGTGAGTAGTGTGAGGTTCCATTCTACAAAACAGTAACTAGGAACAAACGGTGGCCCGCAGATGAGACAGCAGCAACCCGGTAATCAGAGATCACCTCGCCCCAGTTGGGAAGATACCAGGCCACATTCTGTGCGTCCTCACATCGACCCCCTTACAGATAACAGGAGCCAGACCAAGAGCACCGGTTTCACTAGCTTTGGTTCCGGGCTCTATCCCAGATTCACCAGAGGCCGGTAGGGTCCACACGGGAGAGTGGCCCAATAAACTTCTCCTGTTCCTTCCCTTCTACTTGTCTCTGTCTCTCTGTGCCAGCTGAGGTCAGTCAACTACTAAGCAGAAAATATATTAAACTGCTCTAGACACTCATTTTCCGAGAGTCAATTTAAAGGTCCAAACCATTTGTTCACAGAAGCTGTATCTAATATTCTGCACAAAGTATTCCCCATAATACTCCAAAGAAGTGCCAAAATGTGTAAGGAAAGGGAGTATATCTTCCCTAAAAAAAATTAATTGGAGATGAAATTCAAATACATCTCACTTAAACAATTGCTTAACTTAGAGTCTGAAGTTCTGTCTTGGATCAATACAGTTCCTGTATTCTACTGGCTACAGCTTGTGCGCAAAGAAGTCATTATACAACATCATGTTTTTGCTAGCAACAGGTATAGTTGGAAAGCAACACAAAGGTGTTATTTTAAAGGTCTCATTTCATTTAACCGTCTCATTTTTAAATCTGTTTCATAAAATAATTAGCTTTCAGCTAGCCAAAATTATATTAATACAGAGCAAGATATAAATCTCTAACTGTAAAAGCTTAGTTTTCCACGTTTTCAGATGACTCATTGATCCTCTTTCCTATTATGAGACAATCTTTTAATACCAGCAGATATGGCCACTCATCGACTTACCTGTAGATGAGAAATTTTATGCAATAAGAACTTAAACTCTACTCTTTGATAAAGATCACAAAGGATCCTAGTTATTTCCCATAGCTAAACTTTCTGTCTTGAGAATTTGCAAGGATTAAATTAATTTATTAATGTTAATTGTAGCTATCAAAGACTAAGAGTAGAAAATGAAGCATCCAATGATAACTGGTAAATGCATTAATCGCTAATCATTTACTATTATTTCCTAAGCACATTTTCAGCTTTTCTATCTACATATAAATAGTTTTGATGGGAAGTTTGCAGGAGTAAAAATCAAGATGGGATGTCATTCTGGCTCTTTAGGGCTAAATTGCCCAATATTATTATAGTTGCCATGTGATGCTTTTGGAGCACTTTAAGTGTGGCTACTGCAAATTAAAATGTGACTTAAGTATAAGGTATAATCCTTGATTTTAAGTATAAGTATAATCCATGATTACATAGATTTAGTTTTAAAAAACCAACTATATGGTATACTATCAATAATTCTTATGTCAAAAATATGGCTTTGGATAGAATAAATTTGATAAATATTTGTTGCTGGTGGCTTTGTAAAGTGGAGGTAGCCGTGAGAGAGGAGTGCTTTCACCTTTCTATTAGCCCCACCTCAGCCACTCCAGGAAATGTTTGGGGGTAGAAGTGGGAGAATCTGCTATGAGCAGCCACACAGCGCAGACAGAGGCCCAAGGGCTGCCAGGCCCCTGAGCTAGTTGTCAAACTGTGCTGGAGTCCGCTTGTTCTGCCCGGTGCAGAAAATGATCCTTCCAGATTTTTTCCAGGAACTGTGGACTGTAGTGAGGAATCACTCTTTGTAGGAAAGGAAAAATCTGTCCTAACCTTGGCATAGGCTATAGAAATAGTGAAGAAAAATAGTTTTTATTGAATGGCATGTGCGTAGAAAGACTTAAGGGGGAGAGAAAGAGAGGAAATAGCATTTAAGAGAGACCATGAGGCTTCTCCAGAGTGAAAAAACGCAAATGTTAACTTTCCCTTAAAACAGTAAAGAGAAACTGATGAACCTAATTTTAATGGATTGCAGGTCGGTACGTAGATAGGGGGACATGGTAATGTACTTTGGGGAAATAATAAAACTAAGAAGAAATTGTCTAGCCCTGAAGTAGGCAAGAGTCACAAAGATCACAGCTCCTTGGAGTGCACGTCTTCAGCTCTTTGTGGGGGAATCTGAGGTACAGTCTGGGTGGAAACATTCAAGCCCCATCCAGAGAAAAGGAGGGGCTACAGAAGACTCTATGGCATAATGAGGAAACCATCAACAGTGCAAGAGATGAGAAAAGCATCAACACCACAAGGCTTTGAGTGCAGCAAGAACAGATTCACTTCTGTGTGTGCAGAGAGCTTTATGGAAAAATGTCTGGAGTAGCTGCATTTATCATCCTCCTAAATGCCTCTCTGGCTTTGCACTCCCAAGAGCTGTTTGCTTTTGAGCAATTTATCTTTGATTGAAATTAATTTTATCTGTTTTCTACAGTTTAGGGAAAGTCAACATTTCAAACTAAAATTTGAAACTACTTCTCTAACTCACATTCCATTTCACCTGTGGTGTGTTACATTAAATAATTAAAAATTATCCCTAAATCTATTCATCTATGACTCTTTTTGAGTCTGTCAGGACACTTAAAAGCCTACAGCTGTAGCTAAGGATTTATACACAACAGAATGAGGCTATTTTCAGGAGCAGATATAAGTTTCATTGAACTTATTCAAAAAGGTGAAGTATACTGAAAAGCACTATCTTTCTAGTGTTTTTTCTTACTTTTTACATTTTTCATGTTTATTTGAAAAATTGACCACTATTTGACAATCCATTCTGTCAAGTTTATTGTTGAAAGAGCAAGAATGATTAATGGAACTAGTAAAATTATAGATTTCTATTGTTACTAGGTTATTATAGTAAGCCTCAACTAAATCATGAAATCATGATTCATATATGGGTGACATTCTTTGGATATAAACTTTTGGGCAAATGCTGATCTTATGATATTTGGTTTCTGGACCGAATCAATATCAGCACCACTGTAAGTGATAAGTTAAATAATTTTAAGTTAGCTAAGGTTTTCCTGAGGAAAAAGGAATATAAAACTAAGTGTTACTTTTCCATAAAACTATAAGGAAATTATGACTGATTCTTAAAAATTAAAAGGTTAACATATGGCAAAATTACTGATTATTTTAAGAACAATTATATACTTTTCAATTGTTAGCATTTTTTATCAAATGTCCTGACCATAATTTTTTAACCTCAAAATTAATACTTTGTAATGAATATATTTATATTATGTACTTATTATTAATATATTAATTTATAACTAATATAAATAACTAACAAATATAAATGTTTTGCTGTGTATGTTATATTAGATTGTTTTTAACTGAGATAAATAATATTATTTTCCTGATTTTTTTAAATAAGGATTAAAAAGTTAACCCAACATGATGACTTCTAAATAGTATACTATAATCACTTGATCACTTGAATCCCTTTATTCATAGATTTACTCGAAGTGGATGCCAATACCATTTCCATTTGACCCTATCACGTGCCATTGTAGACCAATGGCATCTGGTTGCTTCAGGAATACACAGAGCCTCAAACCTTTCTTTTAGGGTCTTGGCGAAGAAGTCTGACCATCTTGTAGGTGGGCAGCCACGTGATATTTTGACATCCAGTGGGATCCAGTCAGTAATGGCTCTAGTCCAGCGGTCATCTCCAAGTCACATTACATGTCCAGCCCATCTGATTTTCGATGCCTTGGCAAACGAGACAGCGTCCCTGACTCTGGAACAGTGAAGGAGGTCAGAACTCCAGATACCTTCTCTCAGTTGAGTGAGGAGTGATATTCCAAGCATAGTTCTTTCGATTCCTCTTTGGGGAGACCCGAATAGCATTCTCATCCTGCTTTCGTAGGGCCCAGGTCTCTGAGGCATATGTTAATGCAGGGAGAACAGTGGAGAAGAGATGTGCCCAGAGTCTGAGGTTCTTTGACCTCAGACCCAGAGCCTGAGGTTCCTTTTTAGCTATTTCTTCAATACTTTTGAAGGCATTCCATGCTGCTCTCTTCCTCCTGCGCAGCTCAGGTTTTCAGTCATTCATCATGTTGACTTCTCGACCTAGGTACACATAACTGCTGCATTCAGAAATGTCTGTTCTATTGAGATGAATGGGGCCTCTGGAACTAGTTCATTTTTTCATGAACATGGATTTGTTCAGATTCAGCTATAAACCTATCTTTCCACATTTTCGGTCGAAGTCAGCCAGCATTTGTGCCACTTGGCTAATGTTTGGTGTTATTAGAACGATGTCACCAGCGAAGTGGAGGTGGTGTAGTGCCCACCATCTATCTTCACTTCCATTCCTTCCCATTCTAATTGTTGCATGATGTTCTCCAGGGTGGCACTGAAGAGTTTTTGGTGAGATGGTATCACCCTGTCGAACCCCTCTTTTGACATCAATGATCACTTCTTTGTAGAATGGTGAGATCTTGGTGGTGAATCTGTAATACAGCTCACGAAGGATCTTGATGTGTTGGATTTGAACACCCTGTTTAGCTAGGGCTTTGATGACCACTTAAGTCTCTACAAAATCAAAAGCTTTCTTTAAATCAATGAACGTGAGACAGAGTGGCATCTTGACTCCCTACAAACCTCAATGAGCTTGGTTACCGTGTGGATATGGTCAATTGTGCTGAATCCTTTTGGAAGCCAGCTTGCTCAAACGGTTGTCCTTCATCTAATGTTCTGCCAATTCTGTTCAGGATGACTCTAGTGAACAGCTTGTAGATGACAGACAACAGGCAGAGCAGCGATAGTTGCCAATGCCATGAATGTCTCCCTTCTTGAACAGTAGAACTGTCTTGCTGCTTTTCCATTGGGGGCGCACCTTTCATTCAGACAGGTAGCATGTGAAGAGTCAAGCTAGTGTATTGATGAGTACTGACAACAGATTCTTCAGGGGTTCAGGTCTGACTTTTTCTGGGCCAGGTGCTGTTCCCTTCTTTACCGACGAAATGGCATTTCGGATTTCAGTAGGGAGAACAAGAATAAGTAAAGGCGCACAGGAAAGAGAGAAACAAACTTTTATTTGCAATACAAAACCCAGGACAGAGAAGTAAGACACAGACTGCGAAAAACGGTAATCCAACAATCACAATTTTTTAATTCTGACATATTTTCATCAATCTATATAGAAACCCTGTTCTCTTTATAACATTCCTTTGTCTCCCTCCCTCCCAAGCCTCCTCCCCTCCCAAACACACTAATTTACTTTCAGTTCATTTTATTCTTTAAATGGTCTAAGTGTACTTCATTCATAATTTTCTTTTATTCACTTAGATAATGTTGGAATTTTTCTATTTTTATTTACTGATTTTAAAATGAAGAAAATAGGGTCCAGGACAATAATATAGCAGGTAAGGCACATGCCTTCCATGAAACAACTGAGGTTTGATCCCAAAAACTTTACATGGTCCTGAGTGCAGAGCTAGGAGTAAGTTCTGAGCACTGTTGGTAGGGCCCAAACCCTCTCTCATCCCCCCAAAATAGATAAAATAAAAATCAAGCAAGCAACATTTCCTAATTGCTCTACAGAAGATAGCTGGAAGACATTAACCCATATGCCTTTTGGTTTCCTGTATGTGCTTTTTGTTATCTATTAATTTTTTTATAAGTTTAGGCATTTGTACACAGTGTAGCTTTAATTTTATATGGGTCATGGCAAAAACAATGCTAGGTTGAAAAGACATGAGCTATCAGACACCAGGATCTTTAGTAGACTCTTACTTTCAGGACTTGTGATATTACACTTCAGATTCTTTAATTGAAAGTTGTATCTTCCTTTTATGTTCCTGTGACTTAATTTTCCACTTTATAAACATATCAACCTGGGTAGGTCTTGGGAGATCAGAAACCTATTGGTTTAAGACCTAGGCTTTGGTTGGAGTGGAACAATAGTATAGTGGGTAGTGTGCTTGCTTGAATGCTGTTCATCTGGGTTAGATCCCTAAGCACAATATATGGTCCTTTCAAACCACCTTGACTCCTCTCTGAGTTCAGAGTGAGGATAAAGCCCTGAGTAATGCTGGTATGCACTTCCGTCCCAACAAAGCAAACCAAATAAAATTAGGTCCTGGTGTCAGTCTATCTTATTAATCATATTAAAGTAAGTTACTTTGTTTCTTTACTGATAACTAAAGCAGTGAGTGATACACTCTAAGAAGTACACTTTGAGTGTTAATTTTATATAAGTTCACAATTTTCCTGAGCTATCCTTTCTCACCACACATATTCAATTACGAAGTCAGCAACAGTTTTAAAAAATATGTATGTAAAAATATTCCCCCACAAAAGTTTCATGAAAGAAGAACATGTGATCAAGGTAATAACAGGTACACATTATTTAATTATTCACTGCTAATATGGTGATATGTCTCTTGCTTTCTCTTTTTGTTTTCAGCAACCCTACTAATTAGGTTGCATTCCATTTTACACATGAAGAAATTACATTTCAAAGTGGCTAAGTTATTTCTTCATGGTTACATGTTCCTTATATTTTTTATAAATTTCAGTTATTTAAATACTCTCCATGGCTTAGAAAAAAGTAGACAATTTAAATAAATTTTCTGAAGACTTAAAATTATATATATATAATTTATATATCATATATTTTATATTTAACTTTCTATCTATACGTATCACTGTATCACTGTCTTCCCGTTCATCATCGATTTGCTCGAGCGGGCAATCTATACATATAACATTTCTAAATTTTATTATCTAAGTTCTAAATATGTGTGTATGTGTGCACTTATGTATATTGTTGAGTGTAACATACATAACCCAGGGCCTCACACATGCAGGGTAAATATGTTTCCACAGGTCTACAATCCTATACTTTAAATAAAGTGGGCACACATTTTATTTTCTGTATTTTCAAAACCAGCAAACCAGTAGATTTAGACTAGCAGTTTTCCATTTGAGCTCAAAGGACTCATTATAACGCTGCCATTTATCCTTGTATATTGTCAATAAATAAAACAAAACCTGATATTGAGATATTCATGTTTTTTTCGAAACCAAATTACAAGTTACTAAACAGAAATTTAACTTATTTATTTTTGGGGGGTCAAACCCAGCAGCAATGCTCAGGGTTTCTCCTGGCTGTGCACTCAGGAATTACTCCTGGTGGTGCTCGGGCGACCATATGGGGATGCTGGGGATCAAACCCGGGCCAGCACAGGGAGACTGCACGGCAAGGCAAATGCCCTACCCACTGGGCTATCGCTCCAGTCCCAGAAATTCAACTTTTTAGCTAAAAAGGATTGGCTCTTTTTCAAGTAGTAGACCTTGTTTATTTATATATGTATTTGTTCTATAACTTTGTTGTTGTTCTCAGCATGACTACAAGCGTAATTATGGGAGTGACATTATTATTGAATAGGTTCTATAGTAGCAGTTTTCATATCCTGAAAGTACATGTGAATTATGCGTAGTTTGAAATAAAGATAAATTTATTTTTCCACTGCCTTTATTTTCTTTGAAAGTGGTGAAACTGTTTGCTATGGACTTTGAAGACTATGATCAAATTTATTTTTATCAAGGGCAAAACTTGGATCTATATGATATAAATCTCTTTTATAATGGCTGCAATAGTCATATGAATTCTAGGAAATGTTTTTAACTTGGTAGATAACAGCAAGTGAAGAGATATCTACTTTGTGCTTAAATGGGATGCCTTACCTTGAGAGTAAGGATGTTGATTTGTTCAGAACAATATTGCAATGCGCTCAGCTGAACTACTAAAGCACATCTGGCACTTGGAGCAAATTAACGTGACTTTGGTTTCTCAGTCTCTGCTCCTTTCACTGTATCACTCACTGTATCTTTCGGTCATCATCCATTTTGCTCGAGCGGGCACCAGTAACATCTCCATATGTCCTGTCTCATGCAAGTAGAGTCCAAGGGCATCTGCTTGCTCCAGGAACATAAAGAGCCTCAAACCATCACATCAGGTCATGGGAATGAGTTCTATAATTGCTACTGGTATTTGGCATATCAAATATGACAAGGGAGGCTTGCCAGGTTCTGCCGTATGTGTTGGATGTGAGGGCGATCTGGCTGCGACATCTGTCACCCCATTGATCGCCAGGGTTGATTCGGCTGATCTGGCTAGCTAGGCGGGTGTCCCCTTTCTCCCTCACTGCTCCATGTGCATCCCTCCCGGCCCGGCGTTCGGTCGAAGAGTGACGGGCTTCCCGAATAGAGATGGACTGGTCTTCGGTGGAGAGGTATACAAGTAGCTGCACTCCCCTGTTAGAGCCTCCAAACACGGTATAATAACAATTTAAAAATAAATAAATGAATAAATATTAAATCCAACAATGTTTAGCTCCTTTCACACACCCCATTATCATAGACTCAACAAGCTCAGAGAGACGGTTAAGGAATTTGCTGTGCCCTTTTGAAGTCTTCTCATTTTATATTACCAACTTTTTTTTCTTGGAATTCTTAACAACATTTAGGATTTTGAAATAAGTGCTTAGTTCAAACTACATGTTGGATAAGTAGAGTATATGTTTGGGGCAGCCGAATATAGACATATCGTCTATATTTAGTATGTCTTCGAATAAACATATGGCTTTCAGGTTGATACATATTGACATTATTAATCTGCTCACTTGAAACATTAGAAAAATATCACCCATATGAGCAGGTCATTGTGAGAATTAACATGAGACAATGAAGTAAATTTTTTTAGCCAAGGCCTAATACAAAGCAACTGTCCAGGCAGTAGGAAATAATATAATTATTATCTAGATCAGATACCTTTTCTTCTGGGAAGTTTTAGTATACTTCTTCTTTTCCTTTTCCTTATCCTTCCCTTTTCTCTTCCCCTCCACCTCCTCCTCCTTCTTCCACCTTCTGCCACAGTCGCTGGTGCTCAGGGCATACTCCTGGCTCTGCACTTAGGAGTCATTTCTAGCAATGCTTCCGGAGCACCAAATGGGATGCAGAGGATCTAATCCTAGTTGGCCTTCAGCAATGTCCTACCTGCAGTGCTGCTGCTTGGGTCCTAATTACCCTCCTCTTTTAGTCTTTTTTTTTTTTTTAATGGAGGTGGAGAAGTCCCAAGCAATGATAGAGAGACTTGAGAGTTCCTCTGCAATTCCTGGCCTACTGCTCAAAGCAGGTCTGACAATGTGAGGATTGCAAGCCAGCTGCCCCAGAGCCTTCCAGACCCATATCTTGAGATGCTAGTGGGCCATGAGGCTGTGTCCTGGGTCTATGTGGTGTCGAAATTCAACTGAAATCCCTTTACATGAGGCAAGCATCTGTTTTTATCTCTCTGATGATATTTTAAGTATATTTCATTTACCACCATAATTTCACTTTCCTCACAGCATATAATGTTTTGTGTACTTAATTCCATGGGAACAGAAGACTCTCAAGTTTATTTTACAACTTAGTCATTTCATACCAAATGAGGTATTGTCTTGATTTATTGATTGCTTATTGATTAGGCTGATAAAACCTAATCAATAAACATTCTTCACAATCTGATCCCTTAACCAAGTATGAATTTCTTTCTAAAATTGAGTAGAGAACTTCTTTCATTGCAGAATTTATTTCAAAAGAATGAGAAAACAAAATCATCCCTGGAATGAAGCATCTATACCATTAAAGTAGCTTTCACTGTGTGATTTTTAATTATTTTTGTGGCAAACATGTAACAGTCATCCTTACAAGTATCATCTGCAAAGAACAGCATAATGATTTTTTTTTTGAGAGTAAAGCTTTTATGAGTCTTCTTTAGAGGGTGTGGCTATCCTATTGTAATCGCACCCTTGGGGGTTAACAACACTTATCTCTGGATCATAACTTTCAAAGCCCCAGGGGTGTGATTATATCAGGAAACTCACACTCTTTGTCATGCCTAATTGTAATTATTATAGCAGAGAGTTAACACCATCTTGCAGGAGCTAAAGTTGTGTCAGCATTTCTGCTATAAATTCCTTTTCCTTCTTTTCTTTTTCCTCTCCTCTCTTTTCTTCTTCTCCCCATCTCTCTCTCTCTCTCTCTCTCTCTCTCTCTCTCTCTCTTTTTCTCTCTCTAACAAGCATGCTCAGAAGGTCAGGGGATCCTCCCAGCAACTCTTGCTCAACCAGGCAGTGCTGTTCAAGGCCGCCCCAATAATGCTCAGAGGCTTACAGGCTGTACTCCACTGATGCTCTGGGGGACCAAATGTTCAAGGCATACAAATTTATTTTCCAAAACTCTTTAACTCAGACATAAGTATGTATATATAAACATAAATATCTACCTCTATGTTTTTGTTGTAACAAATGTCTTACTTAAAGAAACGTTTTTTCAATATATTATGTCTTGATCTAAAAATGCATTCTCCTTCCCATGATGAGGTGACCAAGAGATAAATACTATCAAAGTCTTAAATTATTTTAAAAATTAAAAGTAATTTAAACCTATTTTTCTAGACTTTTTGGGAAAACAATTATACTCTTAAAGACATAAATAAAATTTCATATATCTATCCAGAAAGTAGGATTCAGGTAATTTCCAGTGTCTGTGGAATTACATTTATCCTTTAGGGTTACAATATGTCCTTTGTGAGTTTTCCTTTTGTAAATAGAACAAGCTAAACTGAAGTTAAAAAATGCCATGTATATGTAAATTTCAAAACTCAGCTAGACATCTTTTATGTGATATGCTATTAACTCAAAGAGTAGCACCTAAAAGGTCAGTTAGATAGAATGGAAATAATGGGGGGTGTAGCTAAATACGACATAGTCACTTATGATAAGTCCCAAGGTGAAATAAGTTCCTACATCTGAAAGAGGCTGACTCAGGAGAATGAAATTAGATGAGACACTATTTTCCTAATGTGTTAGTGTACAAGACACTTTATTAAATCTAGCAACCATGATTCATCTGAAATAACACCTTCCTAACAAATCTTTCCAGAATGTCTCATAAAATTTTTCCCTGAAAGAGTAGGATTACATTTTAAAAAATATATTGAGTGGTATTTTATACACAATGGGGGGGGTTCCAGCAGTAGCTTATTGCTTTCCCTTAAGGATTCTGTTATTAACAATCACTGAACTTCTACATAGATTATATTTTCTTCAAATATGATTATAGAATGTGCTCTTTAAATTTCTGTGTTCTAGGTCAAGCTGACTTTAAAGAATACACGAAAAGGAACATGTTTTTATCTCGACCCTTCTCCCTGATAGGCAGAAAAAGTTATTTTAGCAAATCCTTACTTTCTTCCAGTATATTTTGTAAAGTCTTTAGTGTATCCTTTTCCTCAACAGGTGCTACAAACTGTCAATTAAATGTCAGAGGAGTGACCCTTGACTCTCAGGAAGACCTCATTTGTCAGAGCATTATTTCTGTTAGCTGTTCTCTATCAAGCTATTTGTTTAATTTTGCAAAAAAAAAAAGCAAAAGTAATGCTTTTATACAATTTAGAGTGAAATATAAATGGTTTCTGTTTAAGAACATAAAAATTCTCCAGATAATGGAATTTTATGGCTATTATTCCCTTCCCCGATATGGTGTAGCTCCTCTTTCATAGTACATCATATACTGCTGTATTTCCTGGTATTCGAAACTTAAAATACTAAGGTATTCCTTTTTGAAGGTCATAAGCATGTCCCTCCAGATGGTAGATGTTGACTATAAATAGTAAGGAGGCACGTAATTAGGCGAGAAGCTGAAGGACAAAGAGAAACTATGGACTTAATATTTTCAGTTGTTTCACATTTAAAGCACAGGAGACAGGGTGAATGTGCACAACCCTCTTACTTCCTGGCTGTACACGGCCTCAGAACTAGCTTTGGTGACCCTAACACACGTGGCACAAACAGCAATGCATCACTGGGCCAGTTGGCAGTCTTGTTTCCAGTGATTCTGGGACTCCTGAAAACTGTCGTAGAGGCCAACTGATTTAATTTATAAGCATTACATACACCTATATCAGATTACCCCCTTCAATTTCAGATTGGCACTTTATTATTTTTGCTTATTTTTCATTGCTCTACTAAACTAATTCACCATTTCAGCAACGTCTGTTTGTTTGCTTTGGGTCACACAATGTCATGCTCAGGGCTTGCTGACTGCACTCACAGATCACTTCTGGTGGGCTTGAGGGAACATATGGGGTGCCCAGGATTGAATCTCAATAGACCAGGTGGACCACATGCAGGGTAAGCACCTGCCCACCGCACTATCATTCAAGCTCACTATTTTGGTAACTTTTGAGGTATATTTTTACATTTATTTTTATATATAAAGTGAAACATTTGGAAATGAGGACACATTTACATTATACATGGGAATTAAGCTTAATATCACACTTAAAGAATGCCCAGTTACCTAGAGTTAGGGACATTTTAAAAAATATGAATTTTGTCAGAGGAAACCTATGTTAAGGGTAGGGTATATTTTAAGAAGAAGCATTAAAATAGTGCTTCAAAGAATAATCAAAATTGGATCTCTAGGTTCAATGAGAAAATAAATTATATGAATAACACCTGGAGTACTACCACAAAAAACCCCATAGAAATGCAAAAAAAAAATTGCTGACCAACTACAAACAACTTGTTCATCACAATGGAGAATCTAGAAGTAGACAATATCTTAGATTCGCACAACTTCACATGATTGAATGAGGAGGGAATTGAAGACTGACCAAAACCAATTACTGACAAAAAAATTGAAAGAGCAATCAAAAGTCAACCTCAAAAATAAAAAGTTAGGACTTAATTATTTTATTTGTGAATTCTAACAGATAGTCAAGGACCACCTATTATCTCATCTTTGACAAGTTCTCTTAAAAGGGAATTGGGGAGAATGGGATTCTTCTGTACATGTATTAGGGGCTGGAGCAATAGTATAGCATGTAGGATGTTTTTCTTGCAGACATCTACCGTGTTCCACCTTTGGCATCCCATATGGTGCCCTGAGCATGGCCAGCAGTAATCCCTGAGTATGAGCCTGGAATAACGCCTGAGCACCGCCAGGTAGTGCTTACTTCTTGAGCAAAAAGACACCAAACAAAACACAGTTCATTCAGTCATTGCTACTATGACACCAATATTTTTTTAATTAAAAAAGGGATTTACAAAATTTGAAAAATAAGTAAACTGCAGACCAATATCCCCGATCATCTTTGCATGTATAGAAAAAAGTAAAAATCTCAAGCCTGGGCACTATCTGTATTGGCGCGACATGATGAAAAGGAGCTTTGAAGCCCTGCAGGAGGGAATGTTGCCCTTCCCAGCTGCATGGGCACCACTATGGAAATTTCTGCAAGGTAGTGCTTTGTATGACTCAGCAACTTCACTTCTTAGTAACAACCCTCAGATACAAAAGCACATATTCCAACGGACTTACGGACATATGATTTATTGCAGGAAACAAAATACAATAGCTAGGATATGAAAACTTAGGTGCCTAGTAATAGATGAATGGTTAATGAAATACGATGTGTGTATATATCACTATATATCATATAAAAGAATCCTATATATCATATAAAAAGGATCCCACATATATCATATCACACACATACATATCAGGGAGATGTAGAGCTAAGTCTTGAAAAGGTAGTGATCAGGTGCAGAGGGTGAAGTATCTTACGCAGCAGCCGAAGTTTTCTGTTTTCGTTAAAATTTATTCCAGATCTGAGCCATTTGTAAATTTGGATATTAGTTTTTGTTTGATTGTTTGTTGTTAATACTAAGTGTTATGTGAATTTGTTCTTTAATTTGGAGTGACAGAGTGAAGATTTTCTCTTATTTCTGCCTTTTAACTATGTCATCTCTTGCAATAAGCAGTTTTTAACTTCTGTTGGTTGTTTTTGTTTTAGCTTGATGTAATATCTATTAATTTTGTTTTCACCCTACTTTTGGTGTTATAGCCAGAAATCACTGTGAAGACCAAAGCCATTAATTTTCTTTTCATTTTCTTTGAGGATGTTTTGTTAATGTTTTTGTTGCAATCATTTAATTAACTTCATATAGTTTCAAAAATGTTTGTTTTGCCCGGTTCACCTATTTAATGATTTCATTCATTGAGAAAATGCTTCTTAGGATGCTTTTAATTTTCATGATTTTATTGCTTTTAAACAATAAAGTTTATGCATATTAGATTATTCCAACAAAATATCTTTTAAATCTCCTCACAATTTTTTACAATTTTTATTTATAATGGTGCAAGTGTTTATTATTTTTAAAATATTTTTTCTACTTCTGGCTTATAGGTAAACTGATCTTGCAAATTAAATGTTTTATATGAATAATTTTAAAATACTGAAATGTGTTCATGTTACCACATACGGTCATCTCAAAAGACTATTTCCTGTGCATTGCATATTCTGCTGCTGCTGAGCACTATGTTCAATGAGTGGCAATTGGGTCAAGTGGATTGACTATACTTGAGGTCTCTTCCAGGTTTTCTATTTTTTGTTCTATCAATTATTGAGAGATGGATTGTGAATTATTCTTGCATAATTGTGAAATTGTTTGCTTCTCTCTCAGTGTATTTTGCTTTGTGTAACTGGAGCTCTCTAATCAGAAAGAGATACCTATCAATTGCCATCTACTATCCTTTTAATAAAACAAATTATTGTACTGTAGTTAACAGGATTTCAATCACGTTAATGTTTATGGATTTGACGTTACAAAGATACTGCCTCTTTATCACCAGAAAAATGCACAATATGCTCCTGTCTTCTTTCTATATTAATTGTTTTGTCACTGTTAATTCTTTCTTTATAAATATTTTATTTGTTATTTAAAAATCTGATTAGCTTTGCATGGTGTTGCATTTTAAATTTTGTATTTTGAATATGACCTGTTTTATCATCTTCATTTTATACGTAAATTTTTCACAGACATGTTTAAACCTTTTATTTAAAAGAATTTTAAATGATTACAATATAATTATTGAAATTTCTGGATTTAAGGATACTATATTTTAGGTTTATTTTCTGTTTATTTCATCTGTTCATTCATTTTAAATTTCTACTTGTTTGTGTGTAATATTTTTTATTTTTGCTTACTGTATATATAGGTTATGAGATATTTATAGATAAATTTGATTATTTCTTTAATTATCTTTATTTTTATCTGAGGAGGTTTCATTTTGACATATAAAATGGCAGTTTAGATCAAAAAGAACAGTCATATATAGGATCAGAAAAACAACAAAAACATCCTAAAAGACAATCACTTTGAAATGTTTGTGGAAGGACACTGTGGCTGATAAATTATGAACAAATGGGAGAAATGAACAAAATATCATGAGGGAGGTAGAAGTCATATTGTGATTCTCATTATACATTATTAAAATAAATTAATATTTTAATTTACATTGCCACTTTTCTGATGAAGTAAGTTCATTTAGCATTAATACTCCATTAACACAACTAGAAACCGGAGAAATGATAAGAAGAAAAAATATAAACAATCTGAAATCAATCCCACTTCACTTGTACACTTGTCTTCCCGTTGTTCATAAATTTGCTCAAGCAGGCACCAGCAATATCTCCATACGTCCTGTGGAGAGCTAGTGTAGCCAAGGGGATCTACTTGCTCCAGGAACAAAGAGCCTCAAACTATTCCTTCAGCGATGGGAATGGGGTCTATAATTGTTACTGGTTTTGGCATATCAAATACTACGGGCAGCTTGCCAGGCTCTGCCGTGTACGTGGTACACTATAGTAGTAGGCTCCCATCTCGTGCATTTACTGGTGAACCACTAGGGAGAGATCATTTTCTCTTAGGTGGATGAGCCATTTACTGGCTTCCAGAACTCCATGGACTGTTGTAGATTGGGTGGAGAGAATAAAGTAATCTTATGTGTTATTTTTTCTCCACACTGTGAAGCATTAGTAATGATGAGAATATTTTGCATCATCCACCAGCCACGTGGTTCATCAATAAATGCTTTATTTAGAGATGACTACGAGAGTATGCCACCCACACGGCAAACCAGCAAGCTGCTCGTGTTGTATTTGATATGCCAAATACCAGTAACATTTATATTAGGTCATGGAATGACCTAATATTATGGTTTGAGGCTCTTTATGTTCCTGGAGCAAGAAGATGCCTTTGGGTTCTACTAGCATGAGACAGGACCATGGAGATATTACTGGTGCCCGCTCTAGCAAATAGATGATGAACGGGAAGATCATGATCGTGATCGTGATCATGATTTTGCATGGTATCAGAATTCAATGCCCTGTCTCAAACTGATTATGGATGGAAAGACAGATTTTGTACTTAGGAGTACACAGCCATTGTAAAGATGAATTTAAGGTGCACCAACTCCAATCCGCAGTCACGATCACGATCTTCCCGTTAATCATCTATTACGAGCGGGCACCACGTAATATCTCCATATGTACTGTCTCATGCTAGTAGAGCCAGGGGGCATTGACTTGCTACAGGAACATAAGAGCCTCAAACCATTATATTAGGTCATGGGAATGACCTAATATAATTAGGATTGAATATCAAATACAACACGAAGCTTGCCAGGCTTCCGAGCGGGGAGGCAAACTCTTTAAACACCTCTAAATAAATCATTTATTGATGAAGGCTGTGGCAGCCGGGCTGTGATAGGCTGGTCTGCTGGGTGGAGTTCGTGAGAGGGAAGTCCAGATGTGGAAAATGGCGGCCCGGTGGAGAGGGCGGTGGTCTGGCTTGTTGTGAGGCTCTGCGAGGTGGTGGGCCAGGGCTAGGACCCCTTGCCTCCCGACTCCTCATGACCAGCTGTGCACAGGGAAGCAAGGAACAGCTCTGCCCCATGTCTGAGGTCTCTGGACCAGCATACCTGGGCCGGATTGGAGGAAAAAGCTGCTTCAGGGTGAAGGTGTTGATGATCCGAGCTGTGATGGGCTGGTCTACTGGGTGAAGTTCTGACGAGAGGGAAGTCCCAGAAGTGGAAAATGGCAGCGTCCGTGGTGGAAGCGGTGGTCTGGCTTTTTGTGAGGCTCTGCCGAGGTGGTGGGCAGGGCTAAACCATCATGCCTCATGACTGCCTATGAACGGCTTTGCACA